>CAMRHE010000890.1:0-366425 GCA_947044405.1 Leptodactylus fallax
ACAACCACAGTTACCTGGGGGACCTGGTCTGCTGGCCCACAAAGTTTATCCTGACCTTATCAACTACATTGCTGCCTATTCAATACAGAATACAATATAAACTTATCACCCCTCATCCACAAGGCTCTCCATACTGCTGCACCTCCCTACATTTCCTCCCTCATCTCTGTCTATTGCAACCCACTCTCGTATCCAAGACATCTCCCGAGTTGCACCACTTCTCTGGAATGCTCTATCCAGATTAACTCCCAATTTCTACAGCTTCAAGTGCAAACTAAAGACATATCTTTTCAGACAGGCCTATCACAACTCCTAATGTAAACCTTTCCGTAGTTAGAATCCCTAAAACGTACCCTCCTATGATCACTCTCCCATATTACCCCACAGGATATGATGTCGTATCAGACTAACTTTATATGTCCAGGCACCGTCTGCACGTTAAAGGACATGACTGGTGACGGCTCATACAGCTTTATAAATGTGTAATGACCTCTATTACAAAATGGTCTGACCATTGTACAAGCAATGCTACCTCCGATGCCGCCCCTGCTACCTCATAGATTGTAAGCTCTTGTGAGCAGGGCCCTCAGTCCCATTATGTGAATTGACTATTTCTTTTTAATGTATCTTTTTTTTCTGTACTTGAACCCTACAAATTGTACAGTGCTGCGGAATATGTTAGCTCTATATAAATAAAATGTATTATTATTATTAACTAGTCCTCCCGGCCATCCCATAGTATCATATACTAATGGATTATGTGAACCTATCAGTAAATTTGTGGATTTCCACCTACAGCCTTTGGTGGAAACTCTTCTTTCATTTATAAAAGATACAACTGATATCCTCCGGAAGTTGGATGGCATTCACTTGGATGAAGATATGATCATAGCTACATGTGATGTGGAATCCCTTTATACTTCCATCAAACACACGGATGGTATAGAGGCCGTTAGAGCGTTTATCGTGATGTCTGACATGGATAGGGACTTGGGTGAGTTTTTGGTGACATTACTGGAATTTATTCTCACTCATAATTTTTTTTATGTTTGGGGAGGCGTTCTTCCTACAGCTTCAGGGAACAGCCATGGGTACGGCGTGTGCACCTGCCTACGCCAATCTGTTCCTGTGGCTATGGGAGAGGACCTTGTTCCTTACCGAACCAGTACAGTTCATTGAGAATGTCCATTTCTCGGGAAGATATTGTAAGGGAATCACTAGAGGAGCGATTCCCCAGTAGCTGCTGGAGAACTTAGGGGGAGGGGCACAACAAGACAGTGGACCCTAAGCTGAATATTCCCCACTGTCCCTGGCTAACTTGCCCGATCTGTCCTAGGTGACAGCCAGCAACTAGTCGACAGTCCCTCCTTATAATAAGTGATAACACAGAACGCAGACAAGACGCACAACAACAAAGGGAGGTCAGCTAGCCAAGGGGTTGGTAACAATCGAGCAATGCAGTACAGAATCAAAATCCAAGAGAATAGTCAAAGGTAAGCCAGGTGGTCAGAAAATCAGAAGAGCAGGTAACAAGGAACAAGGAGTATAGCCAGTAAGCAAAATACAATAGCAGGCGCCAATGGGAAAGTGAGCAAACAATAAATAGGGAGAAAGAAACCGCCCCAGACTTGATAGGAGGATAGGCTATCAATCACAAAGGCAGGACTAAAGTTAACTCTTAGTGGAGCAGGGGGAAAGCAAGGTGAAGGAGAAGGGCGTGGTGGAAAATCAATTAAGGAGGTGAGGGAATAGGACAGTATTCAGACAATACAAGAAAAACCCAAAGGAAAGAATCACAACCGGGCACGCCTTCTGCGCCACAGCATGCGCCCGGAGGATGGCGCCAAAGCCCGGACGGGCAAGGACGTTACAGATATATGGACAATGTGCTCTTTATCTGGCAGGGTTCCATTGACAGCTTGGAATCGTTTCTTGCATCTCTTAATTGCAATAACAATAATATTAGACTCACCCATAGATGTAGCACTATGCAGATGGACTTAGATGTGACATTATGTGACGACTTACAGGGTAATATACAGACAGATCTTTATCGTAAGGATACTGTTACAAACCATTCTGCACATCCAGTGTCCCTTATCCGCAATATCCCTGTAGGCCAATTTCTATGAACTCACCGTATTTATTCTACCGAGGCCTCTTCTGAAAAATCAGCAAAAGAACTAAGCACTATATTTAGACAACATGTATACCAAGAACAATGCATCCATAATGAGTATTTGTGGGCATGAGCTTTGCGTCGCAGTGAATTATTACAGCTATCACGTTCACACAGCATATCTAACAGGACAGGACAGCAGGTAAGATTTATCATTACCTATAATTCAGGATGGTTCCACATACGGCGAATTTTGAAGAAATATTGGGGTATTCTTACATGTGACCCCATACTCAGGCGTTATGTGGGGCCTTGTCCTTCAATCAAATACCGCCGCTCAAAAAACCTGCGTGATATGTTGATTCGTAGCCACTATCCAGGTAGAACATCAGGTCTTTTGTTTGACGGTCCTGGTCCCAAATACGGTTGTCGAGCTTGTGGCAGCTGTGTTGCATGTTGTAATATTGACTCTGTGATTTTTGGAGCAGCGATAAAAAACGTCAATACCAGATTCTTTCCCATTTTACATGTCAGTCAATGAGGGTAGTGTATTATGCTACCTGCCCTTGTGGCTTGATATATATTGGCCTCACCACCCGGGAATTACGGATACGTGGCCGTGAACACGTTTTGGGTATCATTGCGTCGGAACATTGTGAGGCTGATTCTTCTTTCAAAACTATACCCAAACATTTCAAAATATTTCATAACTCGAACCCTTCTGGGTTTAGGGTTAGGGCCATTGATGGGGTGTGGATAGGTCCTATATCAGGGAACTGGAAGCAATTGTTGGCACAAAGGGAGTGCAAATGGATTTTTACATTGAAGACTACACATCCCTATGGTCTCAATGAACATTTAAGGTTTGCTCCATTCCTCTAATAAACTTTCTAATTATTTTTTTAATAGATTTGCTTCTGCTTTCGATTACATATTCTGTCAGTTGTTCCTTGTTGACTAACTGTGTTGTATGATCTATTTTTATATGGTTTAAATTTTATTTCTTTTATCCTAGAATTGTCGGGCAACAGGATAATGACCCAAAACACACAGCTAAAAACACCCAAGAATGGCTAAGAGGAAAACATCGGACTATTCTGAAGTGGCCTTCTATGAGCCCTGACCTAAATCCTATTGAGCATCTTTGGAAGGAGCTGAAACATGCCGTCTGGAAAAGGAACCCTTCAAACCCGAGACAACTGGAGCAGTTTGCTCATGAGGAGTGGCCAAAATACCTGTTGAGAGGTGCAGAAGTCTCATTGACAGTTACAGGAATCGTTTGATTGCAGACATTGCCTCAAAAGGTTGCACAACAAAATATTAAGTTAAGGGAACCATCATTTCTGTCCAGGCCTGTTTCATGAGGTTTCTTTTTTTAAAAATTCTGTTGAAGCCTGGTTGAAAAGTAATGTCTGACTTTCATTTGTTCATTTTCATAGAATTTTTTATATATTATTACTTTTGTCAGATTCAAGTTATTTCTGTGACCATTGTGGGTTTTTCTTTTTATTAAACGAGGGGTACCAACAATTTTGTCCACATGTGTATCTGTAGATTTCATATGCATATATATGTGTATACATATTTTACATATTTTTTATTATCACTTTTTGTCTCCCCCATATGTTATGTTTCTTAATTTTTGTATAATCTGTGATATAGTAGATATTAATTAATACTTATTCCACTATGTATTATTTGTGTATTTTTTACATGGATTCTTAAATCACTGTATTCTTGTATCATGAGCATATATTACATTGTATTTATATTGATATTAGCACTTTTATTTGGGTTATCATTATAACTCCAGACAGTGTCACTGTATTTGTTCTTTTTTTTCTCGCTTTTCATTTGTGCACTGCATGTATCACAATCACTGGCACTTTTCTACACACTCACTTATTTTCATGTGTTCAGTATAATGTACTGTCGTCTTAAGGGGTTTTTCAATCATTGATGTTTAGTAATTATAATTATTTTTACTGTCTATATATGCTATAGTGCTGCCATCTACAGTGGGGAAAAAAAAGTATTTAGTCAGGCACTAATTGTGCAAGTTCTCCCACTTAAAAAGATGAGGCCGGCCTGTAATTGACATCATAGGTAGACCTCAATTAAGGGAGACAAAATGAGAAAACAAATCCAGAAAATCACTTTGTCTGATTTTTTAAGAACTTATTTGCAAATTGTGGTGGAAAATAAGTATTTGGTGAATAACAAAAGTTCATCTCAATACTTTGTTATATATCCTTTGTTGGCAATGACAGAGGTCAAACGTTTTCTGTAAGTCTTCACAAGGTTGGCACACACTATTGCTGGTATGTTGGCCATTCCTCCATGCAGATCCCCTCTAGAGCAGTGATGTTTTGGGGCTGTCGCTGGGCAACACGGACTTTCAACTCCCTCCAAAGGTTTTCTATGGGGTTGAGATCTGGAGACTGGCTAGGCCACTCCAGGACCTTGAAATGCTTCTTATGAAGCCACTCCTTCGTTGCCCTGGCGGTGTGCTTGGGATCATGGTCATGCTGAAAGACCCAGCCACGTTTCATCTTCAATGCCTTTGCTGATGGAAGGAGGTTTGCACTCAAAATCTCACGATACATGGCCCCATTCATTCTTTCATGTACACGGATCAGTCATCCTGGTCCCTTTGCAGAGAAACAGCCCCAAAGCATGATGTTGCCACCCCCATGCTTCACAGTAGGTTGGTGACCAAATACTTATTTTCCACCATAATTTGCAAATAAATTCTTTAAAAATCAGACAATGTGATTTTCTAGATATGTTTTCTCATTTTGTCTCTCATAGTTGAGGTCTACCTATGATGTCAATTACAGGCCTCTCTTATCTTTTTAAGTGGGAGAACTTGCACAATTGGTGGCTGACTAAATACTTTTTTTTCCCCACTGTATATTGTTATATTGCGCTAGGTCATTTTTATTTTTGATATATCTTTGTGTAGCGCTATCTGGTTTTACGTTCTTGCACATGCACGAGTTTACTGTCATCTATATTGTTACATCGTGCTAGGTGCACATTTCACCTGCACATACACGTTCTTTCATCTAGACACTGTATAATCTCGCGTGTCTAGGTCATTTTATCCCAGGCATGTGCAGTTATACATTTAATTGCGTAATCTCACAATTATAGACCTGTGGTTCTCGCGCATGCGCTGTTTCTCTAGTATCCCGGAGTTCAGCGCTTTGTATTTCCTTCTCCTTGGACATCAGGGATTTACAGGTGTGTTTGTAGACATGTGATGTTTTTCTGGCTATTTTTCTGAATCTGTCGTGCTCAGTTACGAGGATTCTTGCACGACTTTACAGATATTTGTAAAAAACGCATCGCAATGGGGTCTGAGAGGGTTGGATATTTTGGGTGCTGGAAGTCCAGTGCTTGCTTATAAGCGTTATGTACAAAGACAAAAATGTGTGGGTACCTAGTCACTAGTGAACGTGAATTGGCTTCAGTGTAAGTTCCGTATCATAGGTGTCTTTCCCTATCTATATTTACAGGTGATTTTCCACTCACGGCCTGGATTGTGGGACATTCCACAGTCTTCTAGGCAAAGAGGATAGCTGAAAGATCAGCATCGGATTTTGGAGGCATGAAAGATCAGCATCAGATTTCTGGGGGTAAAGCTGCTTGGCTTCAGGTCGATGGAGTACATCTGACAGAAACTGGTTTTGACACTATTGGAGGGCCTGAAGGAGCTCTTACATTGGACTACTATGACTGGTTTTTAATGGGGTAGCCAGATTTACAGCAATTAAGTGGGCATAAAGGGCATGTCTAATCACATGCTCACCCAGGTAGATGACAGGAGAGACATAGCGGCTTACTCTTCTGAGGTTGGGTTACAGTATGAGGCCAACACCTTGGTTTCTGTAGTAAAGATCCATAGGCCTCAGCAATGCTGAAGAACATGAAATAAGAAATTAGTGAACTGCCAAGGCAAGACTTATACCTGGTATAGGAGAGGTTGATACATTTGGTATAAATATATATATATATATATCTCTTATATACAGTACAGACCAAAAGTTTGGACACACCTTCTCATTCCAAGAGTTTTCTGTATTTTCATGACTATAAAAATTGTAGATTCACACTGAAGGCATCAAAACTATGAATTAACACATGTGGAATTATATACTTAACAAAAAAGTGTGAAACAACTGAAAATATGCCTTATATTCTAGGTTCTTCAAAGTAGCCACCTTTTGCTTTGATTACTGCTTTGCACACTCTTGGCATTCTCTTGATGAGCTTCAAGAGGTAGTCACCTGAAATGGTTTTCACTTTGTGATGATTCTGCTTAAATATGGCTATAACTCAGAGATGTATTTTGATCTCAGGGTATAGTATCTCCCTTCTTACCTGCATTTGTTCATAATGTGCGCAGCTATAAGCCTAGATGTATATTGGCAGTAGTAGCAACATTGTAACAATGGGGCTTTGTATCCATCTCAGCAGGGCTCCATTGAATTCATATACAGTCCTGAGTGATCAAAGAAACATGCATTGCACTGGTAGATCAGATATGGCTGATAACATTGTATCATTCCACTTGGTCTCAGCTCAATACAAAGAATCTGGACTTGAGTGCATTATTCAATCAGACTTGCTGCCGCCGGTGACCTCATTCTGGGAGGTGGCATAAAGGGTACAAAAGATGAGGTAAGAGGCAATGGGAGGAGTTTGTGCTGAGACTACAGGATATTACAGACAGACCACTGTAAAGAGCATGCAGGCTGGATTATTGTATTGATGCCACATGCTGAGAAGCCTCCACTGGTTATTCACACATGACAGAGCAAGTGTGAGTGTTGGATTATAGAGCCACATCAAGGAGATGCGTGGTAAAGTAATTATTTCAATTTTAGTCCCTTTTATTTCATTGCACTGTATCTTGTAACTAGTAACTATTAATGCTTGCATATATCTACATATCTGTTCTGAACTGCATGTGTTAGATGTTAATACCGACCCATTTAGGCAGGGTCGGACTGGCCCACCGGGGAACCGGTGAATCCACCGGTGGGCCCCGAGCCCCGACTATTAGTCCTCATGTCATGGGGGCCCGATCGGGATCCTGACCATCCCGATCGGGCCCCTGACCAGAGGCGCAACGACCGGGCTCAGCGGGGTATGGGACCCGTGGCCAGCTGGAGATGGCCGGGGCCCCGGGCCACTATGATAGCGGTTGGGGAAAGCCTGGTTCCCCGACCGCTATACATACTGTTATTGGAAAGGGGCCAGGGAATATTGCAGGCCCCTTTCCAATAGATGGCAGCCCAGGGGAGGTGACTGAAAATAATAAATACATATTCTCACCTCTCATGGGCACAGCGTTCTCTCCGGCGCGCCTCCGTCATGTGACTGAAGCCTGTGATTAGGCCCCAGCGGTCACATGGGGCGCGGCCGCGTAATGACGTCAGTGCGCCCCCACGTGACCGCTGAGGCCCAATCACAGGCCTCAGCAGCGACGTCAGAAAAGGGCCTGAAGACGCTGAAGACAGCAGGATGGAGAGAGGATGCCAAGGAAAGGTAAGGCAAGGTGAGTATGAATGTTTGTTATTTTTAATCACTTCCCGTGGACCTCCGATTATTATACTCTGGGGTCTGAGGAGACCCCAAAGTATAATAATAGCACTGAAGCGGAGGGGGGGCTATTGGGCGCATATAATACTGGATGGGGGCCACTGTGGAGCTTATAATACTGGATGGGGTCCCCTGTAGAGTGCATATAATACTGGGTGGGGGCCACTGTAGAGAGCATATAATACTGGGTGGGGGCCACGGTGGAGCTTATATTACTGGGTGGGGGCCACTGTGGAGCTTATACTCCATACAGTGGCTCCTTCATTTTTTTTTAAATTACGCCGGGGCAGGTGAAAAAAACAAAAGAAAACCCCAAACTTTCTCTCCTGTCCCCAGTGTCTCCCAGCGTGGTTCGGTCCTGCAGTTCTGTTGTTTTCTTCCAGCTGAAGTTCCCCTGCACATGACTACCTGTGATGTCACCCCTGAGGCCAATCAGCGGCCTAAGGGAAGGGACCTGGGACGTCACAGCCAGTGAGGACTTCCGGCAAAAGAAGACAGCGGAGCTGCAGGACCGGACCGTGCTGGGAGGACACCGGAGCACCGGAGACAGGTGAATATGTTTAGTGTGTTTTTTTTTTGGTTTTTTTGGGGGGGGGGGAGGAGTAGGGGGGATTCACCTCCCCCGGACTAATTATTAAAAAAGAAAAAAATTGTATTAAAGGAGTTGTCCAGGCATAATTTGTTATGGTTTATCCTCAGGATAGGCCATAGATACCTGATCTGTAGGGGGCTGACCACGGACCGATCAGCTGTATGGAGCCACTTCTGATGCCTGTCCTGTACACAGTACAGGGCGAGAAGCAGAAAGCTCTGTCCACTGTATATTAGCTGGGCTCCTTCACTATATCTCAGCACTTATTGAAGTCAGTAGGAGCTGAGCTGCAGTGAAGGTGCCGGGCTGCTATGCAGCGGATGGAGCTTTCTGCTTCCGGCCCTGGGTTGTGTACAGAACAGGCTCCGGAAGTGGCTCTGAACAGCTGATGGAGCCACGTGTCAGCCCCCTACCGATCAGGTACTTATGGCCTATCCTGAGCATAGGCCATAAAAAAGATTAACCCTGTGTGCAAGATCCTCCGTGCGCCAACACCGCTGTGGCCACACCCTGAGTCCTCTTTCATATTAAAACCACACTCACCGCCAGTGAGTGCCGGGTTCACCAGATAAATACAAGACAAGCCTTCTAAATTTTATATATTTATTAACCCCTAAATGGGTCGGTATTAAAATCTAACATATACAGATCAGAACAGATATGCAGATATATGCAAGCATTAACAGTTACTAGTTACAAGATACAGTACAAATAAAATAAAAGGGATAAAGGTGAAATGATTACTTTACCACACATGTCCTTGATGTGGTTCTATAGTTCAACACTCACACATGGCATGTGTGAGTCACCAGTGGAGGTTTTTTAGCAGGTGGCATTAACTCCTAGCATGTGGCATCAGAACGATAATCCCGCCTGCATGCTCTTCACAGTCTCTCAGCATTAGTCCAATAGTCAATCACAAAAATCTCCTCATGGTCTGTCTGTAACAACTCTGTAGCATAATCCCAGCACGGTCTTCATAGCATGATCTCCATAGTGTAATCTCCTGCATAATCTCTCCCACAGACCTCTTACCTCATCTTTTATACCCTTTATGCCACCTCCCAGAATGAGGTCACCGGCGACAGTACGTCTGATGAGTTAATTCAATCAAATCCAGATCTTTTGTATGTAGATGAGACCAAAGGGAATTGATACACTGTTATCAGTCATATCTGATCAACAGCCCAGGCTTGAACAATGCACTATTGTTTGATCAGCCAGGGCTGTATAGGAATACAATGGAGCCCTAGTGTTCCAGCCTGGCCGCTACTGCCAATATGCACCTAGGCTTGTAGCTGCGCACAGTATGCAAGCAAGCAAGAAGGGATATCCTATACCCAGAGACCAAAATACAGCTGAGTTATGGCCATATTTAGGCAGAATCATCACACCTCCCCCTTTAGATGGGGCTTGCAGGAAGTAGGGGCCTACGCCCCTCTTCTGAAAGCACCTCCGCCTCCAGCTCCTCAGGCTCTGGCCCCAAGGCTTTCTCACCTTCCCCCCGGGGTCCCAGCAGTCTCGGGCCTTGTCCGACTCTAAGGGTGGTTGAGCGCCACGCGCCTTCAATATGTCCAGACTAGGGTCAGCTTGGACAGCCTCTCTGAACTCTTGGCTGGAGTGAGACACAAGAGAGGTGCAGGTTACATAGCTGCCGGCCCCTTCTGTCTCTCTAGTCTGACTAGGGACACTTCTAAGGCCCAGGCTCTGAGCCACGTACACTTGGCTACCTCCTGCCTGTTCTGGGTCCGCTTTCTGAGTACTGGCACCCTGTGGAGCCACACTCATGACCTCAGGCCCTTGGGGTACCATTCCAGAGGTCCCATCCTGGCAATCTCTGCTCTCCTGGCTACCCTTGGCCTGCTCTCTCAGGGTCTTCCCCACACTAGCCGCTAGTTGGGAGAGTTCTAGGGGGTTCTGCACCTCCCCCTTTGCTTCCACACCTACATCCTGTTTCTCCTGTACTTGGGTGGGTGATGGTGATACCTTGGGCTAATGACTGAGATCATGCTTCCCCAAAACATCCCCCCACAATACATTGACAGGTAATACATTGGACATACCCTCTTCTTGGATCACATCTCCAGTACCCCATGCCGTCTGCACTTGGGCCATGGGCGCTCCTGGAATAGAACTGGACAGAAGAGAAGTGTATGTCTCATACCGGCCGGACTCCTCCTGCTTCAAGGGAGTGAGGCTAGTCATGGCGGTCACAGCACCGACTCCAGGTGGTGTAGGCAACGGTTCAAGGGTCGGAACGCCCTCCACCCTTGTAGCACTCTGGCTGCGGGCTAACACCGCACTACCAGCAGTCCGTCCCTCACCTGGATCGGCCATGAGATCCACATAGCCTACCTGACCACCTGGCACATGGTCAGCAGTTGGGTGCTCATCGGATACACTGGGCGAAATAGTAGAAGTCGCTTCCAGTGACTCAGAAGAGCTACCCTGTACACTTTCACAACAAGCATTGGCAATTACATTGACAGTACATTCATCAGCAATTGTTAATTCACCCCGGGCCTCAATGAGATTTATGGTAGACAGATTAACAAGCTGGGAGGGAAACTCCCCCGCAGATGTAGGTGTGTCTACAGACTTAGTCTCATTGGTTCCTAGCACCGGAGGAAACAAAGCATCACTAACATTTTTGCTGAGCTGGGTTGCAGGAAGTTCAGTTGCATCTTCCCTGCTCTCAGCTGAAGGCAACGCATTAGCATTTACATTAGCTGCCAGGGGAAGTATCTCAGAGGGGGGGATACGGGCCATCTCTGCAGATATGACAGACACATTATCAGCATTAATCATAGACAGTCTATCACAGTAAATTGGGGTGCTCCCCACCCCATATTGGGACATCATAGGTCCTAAATCACTTCCCAACAGTACATTAGCAGGCAAATCAGTCAATAGTCCCACAGTCCGCATTCCTTTTCCTGCACCCCCATCCAGACACACAGATGGGCCACCTGCTGTGGCTGGAGAAGCAGGGAAGTTCTCAGGGTAGTTGGGGCACTCCTTCTTGAAATGTCCTGTCGGGTTACAGGCATGGCCCCAACGCACCTCCCCTTGGGGTTTGGGGAAGGTCACTAGGGCGCCCAGAGTTCTTGGGACAGGGGAGGGACCACCCGGGGCATAGTGTGTCTCACCCGACCTGACGACAGACGGCTGTGGTGAACTCCGGCCTGGCCTCTCGTTCCAACTTGAGGGTCTGTGCAGGGTTGTTGGAGTTTGCGCTTGCTGGGAGAGCTCCATCCTTTTGAGCTCAAGCTGAAACTCCCTCTCGGCCTGTCGCTCAGCAAACTGTCGTTCCCATTCTGCAGCTTTCCTCTCTCTCTCTGCCTGTCGCTCAGCAGCCTCCCTTTCTCTCTCTGCCTGTCGCTTAGCAGCCTGCCGTTCTTGTTCTTGTTCTACAGCTTCCAGAAAACGGTCCAACACCTGCAGGTATGTGTTTGGGTCACTGGTGCCTACTTTCTGTAGGGCCATTTGCCAGTATGAAACCGTTCCCATAGCAAGGCTGGGATTACAGGTCCCTCCTGGTGAAGTAATCCTTGGGACCGGGCTGCTTGCCGCACTTCCTGGCCTAGCCCCAAAGTCAGGACTCTGCTCGATTCTCTGCATGGCTGTGGCTGCCTCCATTTCAGCCATACGCTCAGGATCTCCAAAAGCCTGCTTCTGCAGTTCTTGAGCTCTGCTTCTGAGCCCACTAGCCATCCACTGGTATTTGCCAAATAAAAGATAGGATAGAATACAAAGAATAAGGGAGGGGACAGCACTGTATCAAACTTTCACTGTATCTTAATGCTTGCTTTAATACCGAGCTTGTCTTATAGGATTACCATAATCCCCAGCATGTGAGTGATATAGGTCACCAACACACACCGTTTATCCTAAGATCCCACCACGCTGCCACCAATGTGAAAGATCCTCCGTGCGCCAACACCGCTGTGGCCACACCCTGAGTCCTCTTTCATATAAAAACCACACTCACCGCCAGTGAGTGCCGGGTTCACCAGATAAATACAAGACAAGCCTTCTAAATTTTATATATTTATTAACCCCTAAATGGGTCGGTATTAAAATCTAACATATACAGATCAGAACAGATATGCAGATATATGCAAGCATTAACAGTTACTAGTTACAAGATACAGTACAAATAAAATAAAAGGGATTAAAGGTGAAATAATTACTTTACCACATATGTCCTTGATGTGGTTCTATAGTCCAACACTCACACATGGCATGTGTGAGTCACCAGTGGAGGCTTTTTAGCAGGTGGCATTAACTCCTAGCATGTGGCATCAGAACGATAATCCCGCCTGCATGCTCTTCAGTCTCTCAGCATTAGTCCAATAGTCAATCACAAAAATCTCCTCATGGTCTGTCTGTAACAACTCTGTAGCATAATCCCAGCACGGTCTTCATAGCATGATCTCCATAGTGTAATCTCCTGCATAATCTCTCCCACAGACCTCTTACCTCATCTTTTATACCCTTTATGCCACCTCCCAGAATGAGGTCACCGGCGACAGTACGTCTGATGAGTTAATTCAATCAAATCCAGATCTTTTGTATGTAGATGAGACCAAAGTGAATTGATACACTGTTATCAGTCATATCTGATCAACAGCCCAGGCTTGAACAATGCACTATTGTTTGATCAGCCAGGGCTGTATAGGAATACAATGGAGCCCTAGTGTTCCAGCCTGGCCGCTACTGCCAATATGCACCTAGGCTTGTAGCTGCGCACAGTATGCAAGCAAGCAAGAAGGGATATCCTATACCCAGAGACCAAAATACAGCTGAGCTATGGTCATATTTCGGCAGAATCATCACACCCTGGACAACCCCTTTAATATGCCCCACACAGTTTAATGTCCCCCCCACAGGATGTCAGCCCCCATCACTGCTCCCACACAATATAATGACCACATCACTGTTCCCCATACAGTATGGGGGACCAGTGAAGAGGCCACTATGTGGGGGGACCAGTGAAGTGACCATAGAAATATTTGGCCCAGACAACCCCTTAAAATAGGTTGTCCATAAACTGGAGCGACCACTGTGTCGGTCACCAGGGAGGTGTAAAAATAAGAAAATGTTTTAAAAAAAGCATACTCACTGTGAAGAATATCACCTCGCCCAGCCGCCTGGCATGCCTGCGATCAAACTTCTTTCTTAACCTCCCACTCACACACCGTGAGTAGACCGGGTCATAGCATAAAACGAAACGAGCGATATAAATTTTATATGTTTAATAACCCAAGTGGGTCGGTACGGATTAATATCATATATAGAAATATACAATATTAATACGATCAAGCATAAACATACAAGCAAAAGTGCGATGATACAATACAAAACAAAAAGGGAAATTAAAAATAGAAAGATACCTGAGCATAGCTCTGCTCTTAGCTGTCTCTCTTCCAGGCGTCACACAAAAGACTACCAAAAAACTCACTCTCACCTCAGTGTGAGACCCCCCCCCCAGCTACACCCTTCACCTCCCCCTTAGCCAGCCCTCCCCCTCTCTCCTTTGCAGAATCCTCGGACAGATGGGTAAGCACAACATTCCAACAAGTGGGGTGTGAAAGATCCTCCGTGCGCCAACACCGATGTGGCCCCACCTGAGTCCTCTTTCATATAAAAACCACACGCACCGCCAGTGAATGTCGGGTTCACCAGATAAATACAAGACAAGTCTTCTAAATTTTATATATTTATTAACCCCTAAATGGGTCGGTATTAAAATCTAACATATACAGATCAGAACAGATATGCAGACATATGCAAGCATTAACAGTTACTAGTTGCAAGATACAGTACAAATAAAATAAAAGGGATTAAAGGTGAAATGATTACTTTACCACACATGTCCTTGATGTGGTTCTATAGTCCAACATTCACACATGGCATGTGTGAGTCACCAGTGGAGGCTTTTCAGCATGTGGCATTAAAACGATAATCCCGCCTGCATGCTCTCATAACAGTCTCTCACAGTCTCTTGTAGGCTCATCATCGTCAGCAGCAGCATTCCAACCTGCCTGCTCATAGTAGCATCTCAGTCAAAGTCTGTCTCAGTGGAAGTCTGTGATGGTCTCCTGCATAATCTCTTAGTGTTAGTCTCCTTACCTCATCTTTTATACCCTTTATGCCCCCTCCCAGAATGAGGTCACCGGCGACAGTACGTCTGATGAGTTAATTCAATCACGTTCAGACCCTTTGTAAGTAGATGAGACAAAGTGAATTGATACCCTGTTATCAGTCATATCTGGTCAACAGCCCAGGCTTGAACAATGCACTATTGTTTGATCAGCCAGGGCTGTATAGGAATACAATGGAGCCCTATTGTTCCAGCCCAGACGCCACTGCCAATATGCACCTAGGCTTGTAGCCGCACACAGTATGCAAGCAAGGAAGAGGGGATATCCTATACCCAGTGACCAAAATATAGCTGAGTTATGGCCATATTTAGGCAGAATCATCACACCTCCCCCTTTAGATGGGGCTTGCAGGAAGTAGGGGCCTACGCCCCTCTTCTGAAAGCACCTCCGCCTCCAGCTGCTCAGGCTCTGGCCCCAAGGCTTTCTCACCTTCCCCCCGGGGTCCCAGCAGACTCGGGCCTTGTCCGACTCTAAGGGTGGTTGAGCGCCATGCGCCTTCAATATGTCCAGACTAGGGTCAGCTTGGACAGCCTCTCTGAACTCTTGGCTGGAGTGAGACACAAGAGAGGTGCAGGTTACATAGCTGCCGGCCCCTTCTGTCTCTCTAGTCTGACTAGGGACACTTCTAAGGCCCAGGCTCTGAGCCACGTACACTTGGCTACCTCCTGCCTGTTCTGGGTCCGCTTTCTGAGTACTGGCACCCCGTGGAGCCACACTCATGACCTCAGGCCCTTGGGGTACCATTCCAGAGATCCCATCCTGGCAATCTCTGCTCTCCTGGCTACCCTTGGCCTGCTCTCTCGGGGTCTTCCCCACACTAGCCGCTAGTTGGGAGAGTTCTAGGGGATTCTGCATCTCCCCCTCTGCTTCCAAACCTAGGGGCACCTCTGGTTCTGGCACAGGCATGTTTGGACCCTGTCCTCCTTCCCAGACGCCTTGCCCCTTTGGGCCTACGTCCTGTTCCTCCTGTACTTGGGTGGGTGATGGTGATACCTTGGGCAAATGACTGAGATCATGCTTCCCCAAACCATCCCCCCACAATACATTGACAGGTAATACATTGGACATACCCTCTTCTTGGATCACATCTCCAGTACCCCATGCCATCTGCACTTGGGCCTTGGGCACTCCTGGAATAGAACTGGACAGAAGAGATGTGTATGTCTCATACAGGCCGGACTCCTCCGGCTTCAAGGGAGTGAGGCTAGTCATGGCGGTCTCAGCACCGACTCCAGGTGGTGTAGGCAACGGTTCAAGGGTCGGAACGCCCTCCACCCTTGTAGCACTCTGGCTGCGGGCTAACACCGCACTACCAGCAGTCCGTCCCTCACCTGGATCGGCCATGAGATCCCCATAGCCTACCTGACCACCTGGCACATGGTCAGTAGTTGGGTGCTTATCGGATACACTGGGCGAAATAGTAGAAGTCGCTTCCAGTGACTCAGAAGAGCTACCCTGTACATTTTCACAACAAGCATTGGCAATTACATTGACAGTACCTTCATTAGCAATTGTTAATTCACACCGGGCCTCAATGAGATTTGTGGTAGACAGATTAACAAGCTGGGAGGGCGACGCCCCCGCAGATGTGGGTGTGTCTACAGACTTAGTCTCATTGGCTCCTAGCACGGGGGTGCACAAAGCATTAATAACATTTTTGCTGAGCTGGGTTGCAGGAAGTTCAGTTGCATCTTCCCTGCTCTCAGCTGAAGGCAACTCATTAGCATATACATTGACTGCCAGGGGAAGTATCTCAGAGAGGGGGTTACGGGCCATCTCTGCAGATATGACAGACACATTATCAGCATTAATCATAGACAGTCCATCACAGTAAATTGGGTTGCTCCCCACCCCATATTGGGACATCATAGGTCCTAAATCAGTTCCCAACAGTACCTTAGCAGGCAAATCAGTCAATAGTCCCACAGTCCGCATTCCTTTTCCTGCACCCACATCCAGATACACAGATGGGCCACCTGCTGTGGCTTGGGAAGCAGGGAAGTTCTCAGGGCGGTTGGGGCACTCCTTCTTGAAATGTCCTGTCGGGTTACAGGCATGGCCCCGCCGCACCTCCCCTTGGGGTTTGGGGAAGGTCACTAGGGTGCCCAGAGTTCTTGGGACAGGGAAGGGACCACCCGGGGCATAGCTTGTCTCACCCAACCTGACGACAGATGGCTGTGGTGAACTCCGGCCTGGCTTCTCCTTCCAACTTGAGGGTCTCTGCAGGGTTGTTGGAGTTTGCGCTTGCTGGGAGATTTGCCGCCTTTTCAGCTCAAGCTGATACTCCCTCTCGGCCTGTCGCTCAGCAAACTGTCGTTCCCATTCTGCAGCTTTCCTCTCTCTCTCTCTGCCTGTCGCTCAGCAGCCTGCCGTTCTCGTTCTGCAGCTCTCCTCTCTCTCTCTGCCTCACGTTCTGCTGCCTGCCGTTCTCGTTCTGCAGCCTTTCCTCCTCTCTCTCTGCCTGTCGCTCAGCAGCCTGCCATTCTTGTTCTTGTTCTACAGCTTCCAGAAAACGGTCGAACACCTGCAGGTATGTGTTAGGGTCACTGGTGCCTACTTGCTGTAGGGCCATTTGCCAGTATGAAACCGTTCCCACCACAAGGCTGGGGTTAATGGTCTCTCCTGGTGAAGTAATCCTTGGGACCGGGCTGCTTGCTGCCCTTCCTGGTCTAGCCCCAAAATCAGGACTCTGCATAGCTGTGGCTGCCTCCATTTCAGCCATACACACAGGATCTCCAAAAGCCTGGTTCAGCAGTTCTGGAGATCTGCTTCTGAGCCCACTAGCCATCCACTGGTATTTGCCAAATAAAAGATAGGATAGAATAAAAAGAATAAGGGAGGGGAACAGCACTGTATCAAACTTTCACTGTATCTTAATGCTTGCTTTAATACCGAGCTTGTCTCATAGGATTACCATAATCCCCAGCATGTGAGTGATATAGGTCACCAACACATACCGTTTATCCTAAGATCCCACTGCTGCCACCAATGTGAAAGATCCTCCGTGCGCCAACACCGATGTGGCCCCACCTGAGTCCTCTTTCATATAAAAACCACACTCACCGCCAGTGAATGTCGGGTTCACCAGATAAATACAAGACAAGCCTTCTAAATTTTATATATTTATTAACCCCTAAATGGGTCGGTATTAAAATCTAACATATACAGATCAGAACAGATATGCAGACATATGCAAGCATTAACAGTTACTAGTTGCAAGATACAGTACAAATAAATAAAAGGGATTAAAGGTGAAATGATTACTTTACCACACATGTCCTTGATGTGGTTCTATAGTCCAACACTCACACATGGCATGTGTGAGTCACCAGTGGAGGCTTTTCAGCATGTGGCATTAAAACGATAATCCCGCCTGCATGCTCTCATAACAGTCTCTCACAGTCTCTTGTAGGCTCATCATCGTCAGCAGCAGCATTCCAACCTGCCTGCTCATAGTAGCATCTCAGTCAAAGTCTGTCTCAGTGGAAGTCTGTGATGGTCTCCTGCATAATCTCTTAGTGTTAGTCTCCTTACCTCATCTTTTATACCCTTTATGCCCCCTCCCAGAATGAGGTCACCGGCGACAGTACGTCTGATGAGTTAATTCAATCACGTTCAGACCCTTTGTATGTAGATGAGACAAAGTGAATTGATACCCTGTTATCAGTCATATCTGGTCAACAGCCCAGGCTTGAACAATGCACTATTGTTTGATCAGCCAGGGCTGTATAGGAATACAATGGAGCCCTATTGTTCCAGCCCAGACGCCACTGCCAATATGCACCTAGGCTTGTAGCCGCACACAGTATGCAAGCAAGGAAGAGGGGATATCCTATACCCAGTGACCAAAATATAGCTGAGTTATGGCCATATTTAGGCAGAATCATCACATGGGGGGACGGACATGAGCAAGTAAAAACACACTTCCAAGACAGCTATAAAACTGAGGGTCGGTTCATCACACCTCCCCCTTTTAGAGCGTGTCGGGGGGGAGGGAGGAGCCTCCGTTCCTCTTCCACCCGCACCTCCGCAGACTCACCCCGCCGGGACAGGCCATCGGCATTGCCATGGGCCTGGCCAGGCTTGTGCCGGATGTCATAGTTGTACTGCTGCAGCACCAGGCTCCAACGTAACAACCGTCCATTCTGACCCGCAACACGTTTGATCCAGATCAGGGGGTTGTGATCCGTCACCACGGTGAAGTGGCGCCCATACAAGTAAGGCTGCAGATGCTGCAAGGCCCAAACAATTGCTAGGCATTCCTTCTCCACTGTGGCGTAGGCCACCTCCCGTGGCAGTAGCTTTTGGCTGAGGTACTGCACCGGGTGCTCTTGCCCCGCTGAGTCAAGCTGGCTCAGTACGGCACAGAGTCCGTAGGCGCTGGTGTCTGTCTGTAGCACAAGCGGGCGTGTCTTATCGTACGCCTGAAGTACAGGTGCGTTCACCAGGGCCGCTTTCAGGGCTTGGAAGGAGTGCTCGCAAGTATCCGTCCACTGGACAGTTTGCGGCAACTTCTTCTTGGTGAGGTCCGTCAAGGGGGCAGCCAGAGCACTATAGTTCGGTACGAACTTCCTATAGTACCCTGCCGTACCCAGGAAAGACATCACCTGTCGCTTGGTCCGGGGGGTTGGCCAGGACGTGATTACATCCAGCTTTTCAGGTTCTGGTTTCAGGGTTCCCCCACCTACCCGGTGTCCCAGGTATTGGACCTCGCGCATGCCCAGCTGACACTTTTCCGGTTTGATGGTCAAGCCCGCACTGTGGATCCGCCTCAGCACCTGCGCAAGGTGCTGCAGGTGTTCCTCCCAGTTGGAGCTGAAGACGGCAATGTCATCCAGGTACGCAGTGGCAAACCCTTTGCATCCCGTCAGTAGGGATTTGACCATCTGCTGGAAAGTGGCAGGGGCATTCTTCATGCCGAATGGCTTGACAGTGGACTCGTACAGTCCGAAAGGGGTGATAAAGGCCGATCGCTCCTGTGCCTGAGGGGACAGGGGGATCTGCCAGTATCCCCGACTCAAGTCCATGATGGACAGGTACTGGGCCTTACCTAACCGGTCAAGCAGATCGTCGATGCGCGGCATGGGGTACGCGTCGTCGACTGTAACCGCATTAAGTTCCCTGTAGTCTACACAGAACCGGGTGGTCCGGTCCTTTTTGGGCACAAGAACCACAGGTGATGCCCATGCACTGTGAGAGGGCTGAATCATCCCCAGGTCCAGCATCTCGTCAGTCTCCTTGCGCATCTGTACCTGTACCTCCGAGGAGACGCAATATGGCGATCGCCGGATAGGGGCATGATTCCCGGTATCCACATGGTGAATGGCCTGGTCAGTCCTCCTGGGCTTCGCGGAGAACAGACCAGGTAGGGAGTGCACAACTTCATGCAGCTGGGACAGCTGGGCCTCAGCCAGAAGGGGGTTCACCTGTGCCTTCTTGTTGGATCCATCCTCCTGAAAATGAGCAAGCAAGTCAACAAGACCTTCTTCTTCCCCCTCCTCTAGCAGACTACATACCGGAAAGGCACTAGCTTCCCGGTCATGATGATCCTTCATCATGTTGACATCGAAGACCTTATGCCTGTTCCGGCCTGCATCAACAGTGACCAGGTAGCTGACGCTGTTGACCTGCTGGTGCACGACGTATGGACCGGTCCATTTCGCCTGAAGCTTGTCCTGGGGCTCAGGGACTAGGACCCATACTTTCTGCCCCGGCTGGTATGTTCTCTCACGGGCATTCTGATCATACCAGCGCTTCTGGTCAGCCTGAGCCTGGACCATGTTGTCATGCACCAGCCGCGCCATAGCCTGCATTTGGTCACGGAATCGCAGGACATACTCCACGACTGCCACACCTTGGATGGCCGTTTCTCCTTCCCAGGACTCTTTCACAAGAGTTAGGGGCCCACGTACACGTCTCCCGTACAAGAGCTCAAAGGGGGAAGAACCCCGTTGAGGCTTGAGGCACCTCTCGGTAAGCGAACAGCAGGTGCGGGAGATAAGGCTCCCAGTCGCGCCCGTGGGACTCGATTAACATCCTGAGCATCTGCTTCAGGGTGCCATTGAACCGTTCACACAGGCCATTGGTCTGCGGGTGATACGGGCTGGACACCAGATGTTGCACTTCTGTTACCTTACACAGGCCTTGCATCAAGGCAGACATGAACTGGGTACCTTGGTCTGTGAGCATCTCTCTGGGAAATCCAACACGGGAGAAGATGCCTACCAGAGCCTTGGCCACTACATCAGCCCAGGTGGAAGACAGAGCGACAGCTTCCGAGTACCAAGTAGTGTAGTCTACTACCGTTAATATGAAACGTTTCCCGGTGCGACTGGGAATGGACAGGGGTCCAATGAGATCCACAGCCACCCGCTGGAAAGGTTCGGTTATGATGGGCATAGGTATCATTGGGGCTTTTGAGCCTTGCCCCGCCTTGCCCATCCTCTGACAAGTGTCACATGAATGGCAGTATTTAGCTAAATCTGTCCCCAATTTAGGCCAGTAGAATAAGTGGCTGAGGCGAGCCTTGGTCTTAGTGATCCCCAGGTGGTCTGCCAGTGGAATCTCATGAGCAATTCGCAACAACTACACCCGATAGGGTTGGGGTACCACCAAATGTTTCTCCCTGAGCCGACTTTCTTTTCCCTTTGTGGGGATCGTTTCCCGGTACAACCTCCCTTGCTCCCAGTACACGTGGTCCTTGTCCGACTCCAAGGGAGGTTGATCGGCACGCTCCTTCAATGCGCCCAGACTGCGGTCAGCTTGGACAGCGTACCTGAACTCCTGACTGGACCCAGACAGAAGAGATGTGCATGCCATATACCCGCCGGGCTCCTCCGGCTCCAGTGTGGGGAGGTTAGTCATGGCGGTCTCAGTGCCATCTCCGGGTGACAGAGGGAACGGCTCAGGGGTCGGAGCTCCTTCCACCCCTCTAGCACTCTGGCTGCGGGTTACCACCTCAACACCAGCAGTCTGTCCCTCATCCAGATCGGCCCTGAGATCCCCATGACCCACCTGACCACCTGGCACATTGTCATCCGTTGGGGTTGCCCCCAGCATCTCAGAAGAGCTACCTTGGAAATCTGCAAGGCAAGAATTAGCAATTACATTGACATTACATTCATGCATTGATTCACAGTGAACTGCATGGGTGACTGGCTCAGCCAGGGTCACACTGAGGGGGCTCTTATCACCCGCAGATGTGGGCGGGGCTACAGCCAGGTCAGCATTCCACAATGTCTCATTCACATGCTCACTGATTACTTTATTTTTTTTTTTAAATTTAGATTTTTATTGAGAGAAAATTTTTGTAATACATAACAGGGAAAGAAATAATACATAGGGATAATAAGGCATCAACAGTATCCATATACATATTGTTGTAGTGGTAACACAATTTGGAGGGAGCAAGGGAAAAAGGGAAACAGAAATCAACATCATACCGCTCAGTAAGTTATCTAAAAAAAGGGTTTATAATATACACATCACCACACTACTAGAGCCGTGGAGCAATAGAATATCATGTATGGAAAGAGGGGTCCGGCCTTCTGCAAAGAGGGACTCCCCCACAGCCGACATAATCAGACCAAAGGGCCCACTTCAGGCGAAAGGCAGTATACCTATGGCTTCTACATGCCAACATCTTCTCTAGTGTATAGGCCAAGTTGACGTGCTGTATTAGTTCCGACAGCGTCAAACAGGGTGCATTCTTCCACTGGCGTGCTATCATAGCTCTGGCCGCTAATATAATCTGGCCCAGAACTACTGCCATATCGCCTGGAAAAGACTCAGTATCCAGGAAGCAGAGCGCCAGGCCTGGAGATAGCGGGACATTCATGCCTGCCAGACCGGACATCAACTGGAAGACGGCACTCCAGAAAGCGAGCACAGGGGGACAGTCCCACCACATATGTATAAGTGTACCTCTTGCACCACAACCTCTCCAACACAAATCTGAGCACAAAGGGTCTATGTGAGCTAGCTGAGTGGGGGTCCTGTACCATCGAAGAGATATCTTGCACGCCATCTCCCAGTGGGCTGCGCCCCTCCATACACGCTTAACAAACCCGAACGCTTCATACCACTCCTGGAGAGAGATGCTTCTAGCAAGCTCAATCTCCCAGCGTATCAGACAGAGAGGTTTAACCTGCTCTGAGGGGGTGGAGAGGAGTTTATAGAAAGCTGAGGAACCACCCTTAATAGGGGCCGATGTCTGCCACATCCGGAGGGCCAGCCTAGGAAACACGGGGTCTGAGACATTGTGGGGATGAAGGAGATGTCTTATCTGCAGATATTTATAGAAATCCCGCTGTGGGATTTGAAATTCCTCCATCAATGCAGTGAACGATTTCAATTGGGCCCCCCCAAATAACTGCTCGACTCTCTGGAGGCCAGCGTCTGACCAGCGCTTCAAGCTCAGACCGGGCAGGAATGAGGCCAGGTAACGTAATGGCAGGTCCGTCAAAGGAATTAATTCTGCCACCGGGGTGAATGAGGTCAGGAAGCGCCATGCCCAGACAGATGCCTTTATACTTAGTAGGGGAATTAGTGTTGGAAGGGCAGAATGATTTGGGACGCAAGAGGGGCTCACTGATTACTTTAGCTGGGCACACAGCAGGGGGAGACAAAAGGCTGACCCCTCCCTCTGCCTGTGTCTGTGCCTGTGTGGCAGGCTTCAACACCTCATTAAAATCATCCTTCAGTACAGACATTTTGTCACAGCGAGGTGGGGCTACTCCCACCCCATATTGGGACACCAAGGGCCCCAAATCTGTTCCCAATAGTACATTGGCAGGCAGATCAGACATAAGCCCCACATCACGCATTCCTTTTCCCGCATCCCAGTCCAAATGGACGCAAGCCATGGGCACAGTTAAGCGTTCTTGTCCAATACCCTTCAGGGTCAGAGTTTTTCCAGGGATAATACTGTCCGCACGGACCAAGTCAGGTTGCACCAGAGTAATCTCCGCCCCAGTTTCCTGAAATCCCATGACCACTTTACCCCTGTGAAAGATCCTCCGTGCGCCAAACCGCTTTGGCCACACCCTGAGTCCTCTTTCATATAAAAACCACACTCACCACCAGTGAGTGCCGGGTTCACCAGATAAATACAAGACAAGCCTTCTAAATTTTATATATATTTATTAACCCCTAAATGGGTCGGTATTAAAATCTAACATATACAGATCAGAACAGATATGCAGACATATGCAAGCATTAACAGTTACTAGTTGCAAGACACAGTACAAATAAAATAAAAGGGATTAAAGGTGAAATGATTACTTTACCACACATGTCCTTGATGTGCTTCTATAGTCCAACACTCACACATGGCATGTGTGAGTCACCAGTGGAGGCTTCTTGGCATGTGGCATTAACTCCTAGCATGTGGCATCAAAACGATAATCCCGCCTGCATGCTCTTCACAGTCTCTCAGCATTAGTCCAATAGTCAATCACAAAAAACTCCTCATGGTCTGTCTGTAACAACTCTGTAGCATGATCCCAGCACAGTCTTCATAGCATGATCTCTTAGTGATAGTCTCCTGCATAATCTCCTCCCACAGACCTCTTACCTCATCTTTTATACCCTTTATGCCACCTCCCAGAATGAGGTCACCGGCGACAGTACGTCTGATGAGTTAATTCAATCACGTTCAGACCCTTTGTATGTAGATGAGACAAAGTGAATTGATACCCTGTTATCAGTCATATCTGATCAACAGCCCAGGCGGGAACAATGCACTATTGTTTGATCAGCCAGGGCTGTATAGGAATACAATGGAGCCCTATTGTTCCAGCCTAGACGCTACTGCCAATATGCACCTAGGCTTGTAGCTGCACACAGTATGCAAGCAAGGAAGAAGGGATATCCTATACCCAGAGATCAAAATATAGCTGAGTTATGGCCATATTTAGGCAGAATCATCACACCTCCCCCTTTAGATGGGGCTTGCAGGAAGTAGGGGCCTACGCCCCTCTTCTGAAAGCACCTCCGCCTCCAGCTCCTCAGGCTCTGGCCCCAAGGCTTTCTCACCTTCCCCCCGGGGTCCCAGCAGACTCGGGCCTTGTCAGACTCTAAGGGTGGTTGAGCGCCATGCGCCTTCAATATGTCCAGACTGGGGTCAGCTTGGACAGCCTCTCTGAACTCTTGGCTGGAGTGAGACACAAGAGAGGTGCATGTTACATAGCTGCCGGCCCCTTCTGTCTCTCTAGTCTGACTAGCGACACTTCTAAGGCCCAGGCTCTGAGCCACGTACACTTGGCTACCTCCTGCCTGTTCTGGGTCCGCTTTCTGAGTACTGGCACCCTGTGGAGCCACACTCATGACCTCAGGCCCTTGGGGTACCATTCCAGAGATCCCATCCTGGCAATCTCTGCTCTCCTGGCTACCCTTGGCCTGCTCTCTCGGGGTCTTCCCCACACTAGCCGCTAGTTGGGAGAGTTCTAGGGGATTCTGCACCTCCCCCTCTGCTTCCAAACCTAGGGGCACCTCTGGTTCTGGCACAGGCATGTTTGGACCCTGTCCTCCTTCCCAGACGCCTTGCCCCTTTGGGCCTACGTCCTGTTCCTCCTGTACTTGGGTGGGTGATGGTGATATCTTGGGCAAATGACTGAGATCATGCTTCCCCAAACCATCCCCCCACAATACATTGACAGGTAATACATTGGACATACCCTCTTCTTGGATCACATCTCCAGTACCCCATGCCATCTGCACTTGGGCCATGGGCACTCCTGGAATAGAACTGGACAGAAGAGACGTGTATGTCTCATACAGGCCGGACTCCTCCGGCTTCAAGGGAGTGAGGCTAGTCATGGCGGTCTCAGCACCGACTCCAGGTGATGTAGGCAACGGTTCAAGGGTCGGAATGCCCTCCACCCTTGTAGCACTCTGGCTGCGGGCTAACACCGCACTACCAGCAGTCCGTCCCTCACCTGGATCGGCCATGAGATCCCCATAGCCTACCTGACCACCTGGCACATGGTCAGCAGTTGGGTGCTTATCGGATACACTGGGCGAAATAGTAGAAGTCTCTTCCAGTGACTCAGAAGAGCTACCCTGTACACTTTCACAACAAGCATTGGCAATTACATTGACAGTACCTTCATTAGCAATTGTTAATTCACACCGGGCCTCAATGAGATTTGTGGTAGACAGATTATCAAGCTGGGAGGGCAACGCCCCCGCAGATGTGGGTGTGTCTACAGACAAGGTCTCATTGGCTCCTAGCACCGGAGGAAACAAAGCATCACTAACATTTTTGCTGAGCTGGGTTGCAGGAAGTTCAGTTGCATCTTCCCTGCTCTCAGCTGAAGGCAGCTCATTAGCAGGTACACTTACTGCCATGGGAAGTATCTCAGAGAGGGGGTTACGGGCCCTCTCTGCAGATATGACAGACACATTATCAGCATTAAGCATAGACAGTCCATCACCGTAAATTGGGTTGCTCCCCACCCCATATTGGGACATCGCAGGTCCCAAATCAGTTCCCAACAGTACATTATTAGGCAAATCAGTCAATAGTCCCACAGTCCGTATTCCCTTTCCTGCACCCACATCCAGATACACAGATGGGCCACCTGCTGTGGCTTGGGAAGCAGGGAAGTTCTCAGGGCGGTTGGGGCACTCCTTCTTGAAATGTCCTGTCGGGTTACAGGCATGGCCCCTCCACACCTCCCCTTGGGGTTTGGGGAAGGTCACTAGGGTGCCCAGAGTTCTTGGGACAGGGGAGGGACCACCTGGGGCATAGCTTGTCTCACCCGACCTGACGACAGACGGCTGTGGTGAACTCCGGCCTGGCTTCTCCTTCCAACTGGAGGGTCTGTGCAGGGTTGTTGGAGTTTGCACATGGGCGGTTTGTGCCCGCTGGGAGATTTGCCGCCTTTTCAGCTCAATCTGATACTCTCTCTCTGCCTGTCGCTCAGCAGCCTGCCGTTCTTGTTCTTGATCTACAGCTTCCAAAAAACGGCGCAACACCTGCAGGTATGTGTTAGGGTCACTGGTGCCTACTTGCTGTAGGGCCATTTGCCAGTATGAAACCGTTCCCCCCACAAGGCTGGGGTTAATGGTCCCTCCTGGTGAAGTAATGCTTGGGACCGGGCTGCTTGCTGCACTTCCTGGCCTAGCCCCAAAATCAGGACTCTGCTCGATTCTCTGCATGGCTGTGGCTGCCTCCATTTCAGCCATACGCTCAGGATCTCCAAAAGCCTGGTTCTGCAGTTCTGGGCTCTGCTTCTGAGCCCACTAGCCATCCACTGGTATTTGCCAAATAAAAGATAGGATAGAATACAAAGAGTAAGGGAGGGGGAACAGCACTGTATCAAACTTTCACTGTATCTTAATGCTTGCTTTAATACCGAGCTTGTCTCATAGGATTACCATAATCCCCAGCATGTGAGTGATATAGGTCACCAACACACGCCGTTTATCCTAAGATCCCAGCATGCTGCCACCAATGTGAAAGATCCTCCGTGCGCCAAACCGCTTTGGCCACCCCTGAATCCTCTTTCATATAAAAACCACACGCACCGCCAGTGAGTGCCGGGTTCACCAGATAAATACAAGACAAGCCTTCTAAATTTTATATATTTATTAACCCCTAAATGGGTCGGTATTAAAATCTAACATATACAGATCAGAACAGATATGCAGACATATGCAAGCATTAACAGTTACTAGTTGCAAGATACAGTACAAATAAAATAAAAGGGATTAAAGGTGAAATGATTACTTTACCACACATGTCCTTGATGTGGTTCTATAGTCCAACACTCACACATGGCATGTGTGAGTCACCAGTGGAGGCTTCTTGGCATGTGGCATTAACTCCTAGCATGTGGCATCAAAACGATAATCCCGCCTGCATGCTCTTCACAGTCTCTCAGCATTAGTCCAATAGTCAATCACAAAAAACTCCTCATGGTCTGTCTGTAACAACTCTGTAGCATGATCCCAGCACAGTCTTCATAGCATGATCTCTTAGTGATAGTCTCCTGCATAATCTCCTCCCACAGACCTCTTACCACATCTTTTATACCCTTTATGCCACCTCCCAGAATGAGGTCACCGGCGACAGTACGTCTGATGAGTTAATTCAATCACGTTCAGACCCTTTGTATGTAGATGAGACAAAGTGAATTGATACCCTGTTATCAGTCATATCTGATCAACAGCCCAGGCGGGAACAATGCACTATTGTTTGATCAGCCAGGGCTGTATAGGAATACAATGGAGCCCTATTGTTCCAGCCTAGACGCTACTGCCAATATGCACCTAGGCTTGTAGCTGCGCACAGTATGCAAGCAAGGAAGAAGGGATATCCTATACCCAGAGACCAAAATATAGCTGAGTTATGGCCATATTTAGGCAGAATCATCACAACCCCCCACAATGACCTGTTGACGGTTGGCATTGGATGGCAACCCCCTCCCTCCCCACCAAGTATACAGATGAGCCAGCTGCCGTGGCTGGGGAAACAGGGAGGTTCTTAGAGCGGTTGGGGCACTCTGCCTTGAAATGTCCTGGCTGGTTACAAGCATGACACCGCCGGGCCTCTCCTTGGGACTTGGAGGGGGTACCCGGGGCGTCCAGAGTTCTTGGGACAGCGGAAGTAGAGGGGGCACCCGGGACAGAGTTTGTCTTACCCCACTTGGAGACCACAGGCTGTGGTGAACTCCAGCTTTGCCCCTCCTTCCAGCTTGAGGGTCTCTGCAGTGTGGCTCCTCTCTTGGTCCCTTGCTCCCTGGTGGACACATAGTCGTCAGCAATCTCTGCAGCCTTGTCTGCTGTTTTGGGTTTCCAATCACACACGAACTGGGGGACCTCCAGAGGGCACACCTGGAGAAATTGTTCCATTATCATAAGATCCCCAATTCCCTCAAACGTGGTGACAGTAAGTCCTTTGATCCACTGCCAGAATGTAGCCTGTAAGTGGTGCAGAACATCCGCATAGCTCTCTGTGGGACCCCGCTGTATATTCCGGAACTTTTTGCGGTACACCTTCGTCGTGAGCCGGTATCTCCGGATCAGCGCCGCTTTGATGGTCTCATAGTCCGCGTCCTCTGGTAAGCTTGTGGAAACATCCAGGCCTTTTCCCTTCAGCCGGGGAGACAGGTAACGGGCCCATTCTGCCTGGGGAATATGATGCTGCTTACACACCCACTCAAATCCCCGCAAGAACGAGTCCAAGTCCCCGTTATCTTCCAAGATTGGAAAGTCCTCGGATTGGATCTTTAGTGCTCGGGCTCCTGGAGTTGGTGCAGGGGAAGGTTGCGCCTGCTGGCAAAGTTCCAGCTTTTTAAGCTCAAGCTGATGCTCTCTCCGCGCGGGGGGCTCTGCAGCAGCGGCAGCGGCCTCTCTCAGCTCAGCCCGACGCCCTGCAGCAGCGGCAGCGGACTCTCTCCCCCCCCCGCGCCTCTGCAGCAGCAGCAGATTGGTACTGGTGAATCACCTTCAGACGGGTGCTATAGTCACTGGCGTCTATCTGCTGTAAGGCCATTTGCAAGTATAAGTCCGTTACCCCTACAGAACTGGGGCTATTGGTCCCTCCAGGCACAGTTAACTCTGGGGTCAGGGCACCTGCTGAACCGTCTGGCATGGTGATGTTTTCTTGTGCCAGCCTCTCAGGACTTTGCTCCATTCTCTGCATAGCTGTGGCTGCCTCCATTTCAGCCATACGCTCAGGATCTCCAAAAGCCTGGTTCTGCAGTACTTGAGCTCTGCTTCTGAGCCCACTAGCCATCCACTTCCCAGAGTCCAAGACATCCACTGGAAGCCGTTGCCAAATAAAAGATAGGACAGAAAAAAGAAGAAAGGAGGGAACAGTACTGTACCAAACTTTCACCGTATTTTAAGCTTGATCTCATACCGCGCCCGTTCCATAGGATTGCCACAATCCTCAGTGTCTGCGTGATACCACACCCACACACTGTTATCCTAAGATCCCACAACGCTGCCACCACTGTGAAGAATATCGCCTCGCCCAGCCCGCCTGTGTGATGATTCTGCCTAAATATGGCCATAACTCAGCTGTATTTTGGTCTCTGGGTATAGGATCTCCCTTCTTGCTTGCTTGCATACTGTGCGCAGCTATAAGCCTAGGTGCATATTGGCAGTAGCAGCCAGGCTGGAACAATAGGGCTCCATTGTATTCCTATACAGCCCCGGCTGATCAAACAATAGTGCATTGTTCAAGCCTGGGCTGTTGATCAGATATGACTGATAACAGTGTATCAATTCACTTTGTCTCAGCTCTATACAAAAGATCAGGAGTTGATTGAATTAACTCATCAGACGTACTGTCGCCGGTGACCTCATTCTGGCAGGTGGCATAAAGGGTATAAAAGATGAGGTAAGAGGTCTGTGGGAGGAGATTACACTATGGAGAGTATGCTATAGAGTTGATGCTACAGGATATCACAGACTTTGACTGAGATGCTACTATGAGCAGGCATGTTGGAATGCTGCTGCTGACGATGATGAGCCTACAAGAGACTGTGAGAGACTGTAAAGAGCATGCAGGCTGGATTATTGTACTGTGATGCCACATGCTAGGAGTTAATGCCACATGCCAAGAAGCCTCCACTGGTGACTCACACATGCCATGTGTGAGTGTTGGACTATAGAAGCACATCAAGGACATGTGTGGTAAAGTAATATTTCACTTTTATCCCTTTTATTTTATTTGTACTGTATCTTGTAACTAGTAACTGTTAATGCTTGCATATATCTGCATATCTGTTCTGATCTGTATATGTTAGATTTTAATACCGACCCATTTAGGGGTTAATAAATATATAAAATTTAGAAGGCTTGTCTTGTATTTATCTGGTGAACCCGGCACTCACTGGCGGTGATTGTGGTTTTTATATGAAAGAGGACTCAGGGTGTGGCCACAGCGGTGTTGGCGCACGGAGGATCTTTCACAATAGGCCATCAATATTACATTTGTGATGATACAACAGCCAGGACCTCTGCAGATCAGCTTTTCCAAAACAGTGCGGCTACTGGTAAAGGTAACAATTCTTGGAGCCACGCTGCTTACTTCCCATACAAGGTGTAGCAGTAGGTTTAGGTAGTGCAGTGGTGCACATGGTATAGTGGTTGAGCAGTGTGGCTCCCAACATGTTATTACCTTTAGCCGCCCTGTCTCGGTACCGCTGATCTGCAGGGGTCCTGATGGTGGGCTCCTAGAAACAATTCCACTGGTGAGCCCTAGACATCCCAGACCGACACTGCACTTAGGGGTTAATAAATATATAAAATTTAGAAAGCTTGTCTTGTATTTATCTTGTGGACCCAACACTCACTGGAGGTGAGTGTGTTTTTTTTATGAAAGAAGACTCAGGTGTGGGCCAAAGCGATGTTGGCGCACTAAGGATCTTTCACACCAAGTAAGCCAGCCACTGCGCCTCTTTCTGGGCCAGGGTAGAACCTCATGAGCCAGCCACTGTGCCTCTTTCTGGGCCAGGATAGAGCCCCGTAAGCCAGCCACTGTGCCTCTTTCTGGGCTAGGGTAGAGCCTCGTAAGCCAGCCACTGTGCTTCATTCTGGGACAGGGTAGGCCGGCCGCCCTGTGCCTCTTTCTGGGGAGGGTAGAGCCCCGTAAACCAGCCGCTGTGCCTCTTTCTGTGCCAGGGTAGAGCCTCGTGAGCCAGCCACTGTGCCTCTTTCTGGGCCAGGGTAGAGCCCCGTAAGCCAGCCGCTGTGCCTCAGGACATTTTTTTCGGCCATGGTGTAGCCCCATGAGCCAGCCTCTTTACCCCTGTCTGGGCCAGGGTAGAGCTCTATTAGTCAGGTGATGCGCATTATTCTGGGCCAGGGTAGAGTCTCGTGAGTCAGCCACTGTGCCTGTTCCTGGGCCAGGGTAGAGCCCCGTAAACCCGCTGCTGTGCCTTTTTCTTTGCCAGGGCAGAGCCCCATAAGCCAACCGCTAGACCTCTTTCTGGGCTAGGGTAGAGCCTCGTGAGCCAGCCACTGTGCCTCTTTCTGGGCCAGGGTAGAGCCCCGTAAGCCAGCCGCTGTGCCGCTTTCCAGGCCAGGGTAGCACCTTGTGAGCCAGACACTGTGCCTCTTTCTAGGCCATGGTTTTAGCCCCAAGAGCCAGCCACTTTGCCCTTGTCTAGACTAGGGTAGAGATCCATTAGCCAGGAGATGCGCATTATTCTGGGCCAGAGTAGAGCCTCGTGAGCCAGCCACTGTGCCTCTTTCTGGGCCAGGGTAGAGCTCCGTAAGCCAGCCGCTGTGCCTCTTTCTGTGCTAGGATAGAGCGCATTATTCTGGGGCGGGGTAGGGGCTCGCAAGCCAGCCTCTGTGCCTCTTCTTGGGTCAGGGAAGAGCCCCATAATCCAGCTGCTGTGCCTCTATCTGTGCCAGGGCAGAGCACCATAAGCCAGCCGCTGTGCCTCTTTCTGGAACAGGGTAGAACTTCATGAGTCAGCCACTGTGCCTCTTTCTGGGCCAGGGTAGAGCCCCGTAAGCCAGCCGCTGTGCCTCTTTCTGGGACAGGGTAGAACTTCATGAGCCAGCCACTGTGCCTCTTTCTGGGCCAGAGTAGAACCTCATGAGCCAGCCACTGTGCCTCTTTCTGGGCCAGGGTAGAGCCTCGTGAGTCAGCCACTGTGCCTCTTTCTGTGCCAGGGTAGAGCCCCGTAAGCCAGCGGCTGTGCCACTTTCTGGGCTTAGGTAGAGCCTCGTGAGCCAGCCGCTGTGCCTCTTTCTGGGCCAAGGTAGAGCCCCGTGAGTCAGCCACTGTGCCTTAGGATATTTTAGGTAATGGTGTAGCCCCAAGAGCCAGCCACGTTGCCCCTGTCTGGGCTAGGGTAGAGATTCATAAGCCAGCCGCTAGGCCTCTTTGTGGGCCAGGGTAGCGCCTCGTGACCCAGCCAATGTGCCTCTTTCTGGGCCAGGGTAGAGCCCCGTAAGCCAGCCGCTGTGCCTCTTTCTGGGCCAGGGTAGAGCCTCATGAGCCAGCCACTGTGTATCTTTCTGGGCCAGGGTAGAGCCCCGTGAGCCAGACACTGTACCTCAGGAAATTTTAGGCCATGGTGTAGCCCCATGAGCCAGCTACTGTGCCCCTGTCTGGTCTAGGGTAGAGCCCCATTAGCCAGCCGATGCGCATCTTTCTGGGCCAGGGGAGAGCCTCGTGAGCCAGCCACTGTGCCTCTTTGTGGGCCAGGGTAAAGTCCCGTAAGCCAGCCACTGTGCCTCTTTCTGGGCCAGGGTAGAGCCCCATAAGCCAGCCACTGTGCCTTTTTCTGGGCCGGGGTAGAGCCTCGTGAGCCAGCCACTGTGCCTCTTTCTAGGCCAGGGTAGAGCCCCGTGAGCCAGCCGCTGTGCCTCTTTCTGTGCTAGGATAGAGACTCGCATGCCAGCCACTGTGCCTCTTACTCGGCCAGGGTAGAGCCTCGTAAGCCATCCGCTGTGCCTCTTTCTGGGTCAGGGTAGAGCCTCGTAAGCTAGCCACTGTGCCTCTTTCTGGGCCAGGATACAGCCCCGTGAGCCAGCCGCTGTGCCTCAGGACATTTTAGGCCATGGTGTAGCCCCATGATCCAGCCACTTTACCCCTGTCGGGGCTAGGGTAGAGCTCTATTAGTCAGGTAATGCGCATTATTCTGGGCCAGGGTAGAGTCTCGTTTGTCAGCCACTGTGCCTGTTCCTGGGCCAGGGTAGAGCCCCGTAAGCCAGCCGCAGTGCCTTTTTCTTTGCCAGGGCAGAGCCCCATAAACCAACCGCTAGACCTCTTTCTGGGCTAGGGTAGAGCCTCGTGAGCCAGCCTCTGTGCCTCTTTCTGGGCCAGGGTAGAGCCCCGTAAGCCAGCCGCTGTGCCTCTTTGCAGGTCAGAGTAGAGCCTCGTGAGTCAGCCACTGTGCCTCTTTCTGGGCCAGGGTAGAGCCCCGTGAGCCAGCCGCTGTGCCTCTTTCTGTGCTAGGATAGAGACTCGCAAGCCAGCCACTGTGCCTCTTTCTCGGCCAGGGTAGAGCCTCGTAATCCAGCCGCTGTGCCTCTTTCTGGGCCAGGGTAGAGCCTCATAAGCCAGCCACTGTGCCTCTTTCTGGGCTAGGGTAGAGCCTCGCAAGCCAGCCACTGTGCCTCTTCTTGGGTCAGGGTAGAGCCCCGTAATCCAGCCGCTGTGCCTCTATCTGTGCCAGGGCAGAGCACCATAAGCCAGCCGCTAGGCGTCTTTCTGGGCCAGGGTAGAGCCTCGTGAGCCAGCCACTGTGCCTCTTTCTGGGCCAGGGTAGAGCCTCGTGAGCCAGCCACTGTGCCTCTTTCTGGGCCAGGGTAGAGCCCCGTGAGCCAGCCGCTGTGCCTCAGGACATTTTAGGCCATGGTGTAGACCCATGAGCCAGCCACTTTGCCCCTGTCTGGGCTAGGGTAGGGCTCCATTAGCCAGGTGATGCGTATTATTCTGGGCCAGGGTAGAGCCTCGTGAGCCAGCCACTGTGCCTGTGCCTTGGCCAGGGTAGAGCCCCGTAAGCCAGCCGCTGTGCCTTTTTCTTTGCCAGGTCAGATCCCCACAAGCCAACCACTGAGACCTCTTTCTGGGCTAGGGTAGAGCCTCGTGAGCCAGCCACTGTGCCTCTTTCTGGGACAGGGTAGAGCTCCGTAAGCCAGCCGCTGTGCCTCTCTCTGTGCTAGGATAGAGCCTCGCAAGCCAGCCACTGTGCCTCCTCTTGGGTCAGGGTAGAGCCCCGTAATCCAGCCGCTGTGCCTCTATCTGTGCCAGGGCAGAGAACCATGAGCCAGCCGCTAGGCCTCTTTCTGGGCCAGGGTAGAGCCTCGTGAGCCAGCCACTGTGCCTCTTTCTGGGCCAGGGTAGAGCCCCGGAAGCCAGCCGCTGTGCCTCTTCAGAATCATCACACTGGGCCAGAGTAGAACCTCATGAGCCAGCCACTGTGCCTCTTTCTGAGCCAGGGTAGAGCCTCGTTAGCCAGCCATTGTGCCTCTTTCTGGGCCAGGGTAGAGCCCCGTAAGCCAGCCGCTGTGCCACTTTCTGGGCCAGGGTAGAGCCTCGTGAGCCAGCTGCTGTGCCTCTTTCTGGGCCAGGGTAGAGCCCCGTGAGCAAGCCGCTGTGCCTTAGGACATTTTAGGCCATGGTGCAGCCCCGAATAGCCAGCCGCTGGGCCTCTTTCTGGGGCCTGGTAGAGCCCCGTGAGCCATCCACTGTGCATCTTTCTGGGCCAGGGTAGAGCCTCCTGAGCCAGCCACTATGTCTCTTTCTGGGCCAGGGTAGAGCCCCGTGAGCCAGCCGCTGTGCCTCAGACATTTTAGGCCATGGTGTAGCCCATTAGCCAGCCACTTTGCCCCTGTCTGGGCTAGGGTAGAGCTCTATAAGTCAGGTGATGCGCATTATTCTGGGCCAAGGTAGAGTCTCGTGAGTCAACCACTGTGCCTGTTCCTGGGCCAGGGTAGAGCCCCGTAAGCCAGCCGTTGTGCCTCTTTCCAGGTCAGGGTAGAGCCTCGTGAGCCAGCCACTGTGCCTCTTTCTGGGCCACGGTAGACCCCGTAAGCCAGCCGCTGTGCCTCCTTCTGGGCCAGGGTAGAGCCTCTGGAGCCAGCCCCTGTGCATCTTTGTGGGCCAGGGTAAAGTCCCATAAGCCAGCCACTGTGCCTCTTTCTGGGCCAGGGTAGAGCACCGTAAGCCAGCCGCTGTGCCTCTTTCTGGGCCAGGGTAGAACCTCATGAGTCAGCCACTGTGCCTCTTTCTGGGCCAGGGTAGAACTTCATGAGCCAGCCACTGTGCCAATTTCTGGGCCAGGGTAGAGCCTCGTGAGCCAGCCACTGTGCCTCTTTCTGGGCCAGGGTAGAGCCCCATAAGCCAGCCGCTGTGCCTCTTTCTGGGCAAGGGTAGAGCCTCGTGAGCCAGCCACTGTGCCTCTTTCTGGGCCAGGGTACAGCCCCGTGAGCCAGCTGCTGTGAATTTTTCTGTGACAGTGCAGTGCCCCATAAGTGCAAGGGCAGGGCAGCGTAAGCCAGCCGCTGGGCCTCTTTCTCGGCCAGGGTAGAGCCTCGTGAGCCAGCCACTGTGCCTTTTTCTGAGTCAGGGTAGAGCCCCGTGAGCCAGCCGCTGTGCCTCAGGACATTTTAGGCCATGGTGTAGCCCCATGAGCCAGCCACATTACCCCTGTCTGGGCTAGGGTAGTGCTCTATTAGTCAGGTGATGCGCATTATTCTGGGCCAGGGTAGAGTCTCGTGAGTCAGCCAATGTGCCTGTTCCTGGGCCAGGGTAGAGACCCGTAAGCCAGCCGCTCTGCCTTTTTCTTTGCCAGGGTAGAGCCTCGTGAGCCAGCCACTGTGCCTCTTTCTGGGCCAGGGTAGAGCCCCGTAAGCCAGCCACTGTGCCTCTTTCTAGGCCAGGGTAGAGCCCCGTGAGCCAGCCGCTGTGCCTCTTTCTGTGCTAGGATAGAGACTCGCGTGCCATCCACTGTGCCTCTTACTCGGCCAGGGTAGAGCCTCGTAAGCCATCCGCTGTGCCTCTTTCTGGGCCAGGGTAGAGCCTCGTAAGCTAGCCACTGTGCCTCTTTCTGGGCCAGGATACAGCCCCGTGAGCAAGCCGCTGTGCCTCAGGACATTTTAGGCCATGGTGTAGCCCCATGATCCAGCCACTTTACTCCTGTCTGGGCTAGGGTAGAGCTCTATTAGTCAGGTGATGCGCATTATTCTGGGCCAGGGTAGAGTCTCGTGTGTCAGCCACTGTGCCTGTTCCTGGGCCAGGGTAGAGCCCCGTAAGCTAGCCGCTGTGCCTTTTTCTTTGCCAGGGCAGAGCCCCATAAACCAACCGCTAGACCGCTTTCTGGGCTAGGGTAGAGCCTCGTGAGCCAGCCTCTGTGCCTCTTTCTGGGCCAGGGTAGAGCCCCGTAAGCCAGCCGCTGTGCCTCTTTGCATGTCAGAGTAGAGCCTCGTGAGTCAGCCACTGTGCCTCTTTCTGGGCCAGGGTAGAGCCCCGTGAGCAAGCCGCTGTGCCTCTTTCTGTGCTAGGATAGAGACTCGCAAGCCAGCCACTGTACCTCTTTCTCGGCCAGGGTAGAGCCTCGTAATCCAGCCGCTGTGCCTCTTTCTGGGCCAGGGTAGAGCCTCATAAGCCAGCCACTGTGCCTCTTTCTGGGCTAGGGTAGAGCGTTGCAAGCCAGCCACTGTGCCTCTTCTTGGGTCAGGGTAGAGCCCAGTAATCCAGCCGCTGTGCCTCTATCTGTGCCAGGGCAGAGCACCATAAGCCAGCCGCTAGGTGTCTTTCTGGGCCAGGGTAGAGCCTCGTGAGCCAGCCACTGTGCCTCTTTCTGGGCCAGGGTAGAGCCTCGTGAGCCAGCCACTGTGCCTCTTTCTGGGCCAGGGTAGAGCGCCATGAGCCAGTCGCTGTGCCTCAGGACATTTTAGGCCATGGTGTAGACCCATGAGCCAGCCACTTTGCCCCTGTCTGGGCTAGGGTAGGGCTCCATTAGCCAGGTGATGCGTATTATTCTGGGCCAGGGTAGAGCCTCGTGAGCCAGCCACTGTGCCTGTGCCTTGGCCAGGGTAGAGCCCCGTAAGCCAGCCGCTGTGCCTTTTTCTTTGCCAGGTCAGATCCCCATAAGCCAACCACTAGACCTCTTTCTGGGCTAGGGTAGAGCCTCGTGAGCCAGCCACTGTGCCTCTTTCTGTGACAGGGTAGAGCTCCATAAGCCAGCCGCTGTGCCTATCTCTGTGCTAGGATAGAGCCTCGCAAGCCAGCCACTGTGCCTCCTCTTGGGTCAGGGTAGAGCCCCGTAATCCAGCCGCTGTGCCTCTATCTGTGCCAGGGCAGAGAACCATGAGCCAGCCGCTAGGCCTCTTTCTGGGCCAGGGTAGAGCCTCGTGAGCCAGCCACTGTGCCTCTTTCTGGGCCAGGGTAGAGCCCCGTAAGCCAGCCGCTGTGCCTCTTCAGAATCATCACACTGGGCCAGAGTAGAACCTCATGAGCCAGCCACTGTGCCTCTTTCTGAGCCAGGGTAGAGCCTCGTTAGCCAGCCATTGTGCCTCTTTCTGGGCCAGGGTAGAGCCCCGTAAGCCAGCCGCTGTGCCACTTTCTGGGCCAGGGTAGAGCCTCGTGAGCCAGCTGCTGTGCCTCTTTCTGGGCCAGGGTAGAGCCCCGTGAGCAAGCCGCTGTGCCTTAGGACATTTTAGGCCATGGTGCCGGACGAATAGCCAGCCGCTAGGCCTCTTTCTGGGCCAGGGTGGAGCCTCGTGAGCCATCCACTGTGCATCTTTCTGGGCCAGGGTAGAGCCTCGTGAGCCAGCCACTATGTCTCTTTCTGGGCCAGGGTAGAGCCCCGTGAGCCAGCCGCTGTGCCTCAGGACATTTTAGGCCATGGTGTAGCTCCATGAGCCAGCCACTGTGCCCCTGTCTGGGCTAGGGTAGAGCCTCGTGAGCCAGCCACTATGCCTCTTTCTGGGCCAGGTTAGGTCTCCGTAAGCCAGTCGCTGTGCCTCTTTCTGGGCCAGGGTAGAGCCTCGTGAGCCAGCCACTGTGTCTCTTTCTGGGCCAGCCGCTGTGCCTCAGACATTGTAGGCCATGGTGCAGCTTCATGAACCAGCCACTGTGCCCCTGTCTGGGCTAGGGTAAAGCCCCATTAGCCAGCCGATGCGCATCTTTCTGGGTCAGGGTAGAGCCTCTTGGGCAAGCCACTGTGCTTCTTCCTGGTCCAGGGTACAGCCCCGTAGGTCAGCCGCTGTGCCTCTTTCTGGGCCAGGGTAGAGCCCCGTGAGCCAGCCGCTGTGCCTCAGACATTTTAGGCCATGGTGTAGCCCATTAGCCAGCCACTTTGCCCCTGTCTGGGCTAGGGTAGAGCTCTATTAGTCAGGTAATGCAAATTATTCTGGGCCAAGGTAGAGTCTCGTGAGTCAACCACTGTGACTGTTCCTGGGCCAGGGTAGAGCCCCGTAAGCCAGCCGTTGTGCCTCTTTCCAGGCCAGGGTAGAGCCTCGTGAGCCAGCCACTGTGCCTCTTTCTGGGCCACGGTAGACCCCATAAGCCAGCCGCTGTGCCTACTTCTGGGCCAGGGTAGAGCCTCGTGAGCCAGCCACTGTGCCTCTTTCTGGGCAAGGGTAGAGCCCCGTGAGCCAGCCGCTGTGCCTCAGGACATTTTAGGCCATGGTGTAGCCCCATGAGCCAGCCACTTTGCCCCTGTCTGGGCTAGGGTAGAGCTCCATTAGCCAGGTGATGCGCATTATTCTGGGCCAGGGTAGAGCCTCGTGAGCCAGCCACTGTGCCTCTTCGTGGGCCAGGGTACAGTCGCGTAAGCTAGCCGCTGTGCCTTTTTCTTTGCCAGGTCAGATCCCCATAAGCCAACCGCTAGACCTCTTTCTGGGCTAGGGTAGAGCCTCGTGAGCCAGCCACTGTGCCTCTTTCTGTACTAGGATAGAGCCTCGCAAGCTAGCTATTTTGCCTCTTCTTGGGTCAGGGTAGAGCCCCGTAATCCAGTTGCTGTGCCTCTATCTGTGCCAGGGCCGAGCAGCATAAGCCAGCCGCTAGGCCTCTTTCTGGGCCAGGGTAGAGCCTCGTGAGCCAGCCACTGTGCCTCTTTCTGGGCCAGGGTAGAGCCCCGTAAGCCAGCCGCTGTGCCTCTTTCTGGGCCACGATAGAACCTCATGAGTCAGCCACTGTGCCTCTTTCTGGGCCAGAGTAGAACCTCATGAGACAGCCACTGTGCCTCTTTCTGGGCCAGGGTAGAGCCTCGTGAGCCAGCCACTGTGCCTCTTTCTGGGCCAGGGTAGAGCCCCGTAAGCCAGCCGCTGTGCCTCTTTCTGGGCCAGGGTAGAGCCTCGTGAGCCAGCCACTGTGCATCTTTCTGGGCCAGGGTAGAGCTCCGTAAGCCAGCCGCTGTGCCTCTTTCTGGGCCAGGGTAGAGCCTCGTGAGCCAGCCACTGTGCCTCTTTCTGGGCCAGGGTAGAGCCCCGTGAGCCAGCCGCTGTGCCTCAGGACATTTTAGGCCATGGTGTAGCTCCATGAGCCAGCCACTGTGCCCATGTCTGGGCTAGGGTAATCCCCATTAGCCAGCCGATGCGCATCTTTCTGGGCCAGGGTAGAGCCTCGTGAGCCAGCCACTGTACCTCTTTCTGGGCCAGGGTAGAGCCCCGTGAGCCAGCCACTGTGCTTCAGGATATTTTAGGCCATGGTGTAGCCCCATGAGCCAGCCACTGTGCCTCTTTCTGGGCCAGGGTAGAGTCCCGTAAGCCAGCCGCTGTGCCTCTTTCTGGGCCAGGGTAGAGCCTCGTAAGCCAGCCGCTGTGCCTCTTTCTGGGCCAGGGTAGAGCCTCGTGAGCCAGCCGCTGTGCCTCTTTCTGGGCCAGGGTAGCGCCTCCTGAGCCAGCCACTGTGCCTCTTTCTGGGCCAGGGTAGAGCCCCGTAATCCAGCCGCTGTGCCTCTTTCTGGGCCAGGGTAGAGCCTCGTGAGCCAGCCTCTGTGCCTCTTTCTGGGCCAGGGTAGAGCCTCGTGAGCCAGCCACTGTGCCTCTTCCTGGGCCAGGGTAGAACTTCATGAGCCAGCCACTGTGCCAATTTCTAGGTCAGGGTAGAGCCTCGTGAGCCAGTCACTGTGCCTCTTTCTGGGCCAGGGTAGAGCCCCGTAAGCCAGCCGCTGTGCCTCTTTCTGGGCCAGGGTAAAGCCTCGTGAGCCAGCCACTGCGTCTCTTTCTGGGCCAGGGTAGAGCCCCGTGAGCCAGCCGCTGTGCCTTAAGACATTTTAGGCCATGGTGTAGCCCCAAGAGCCAGCCACTTTGCCCTTGTCTGGGCTAGGGTTTAGATCCATTAGCCAGGAGATGCGCATTATTCTGGGACAGGGTAGAGCCTCGTGAGCCAGCCACTGTGCCTCTTTCTGGGCCAGGGTAGAGCTCCGTAAGCCAGCCGCTGTGCCTCTTTCTGTGCTAGGATAGAGCCTCGTAATCCAGCCGCTGTGCCTCTATCTGTGCCAGGGCAGAGCACCATTAGCCAGCTGCTAGGCTTCTTTCTGGGCCAGGGTAGAGTCCCGTAAGCCATCCGCTGTGACTCTCTCTGGGCCAGGGTAGAGCCTCGTGAGCCAGCCACTGTGCCTCTTTCTGGGCCAGGGTAGAGCCCCGTAAGCCAGCCGCTGTGCCTCTTTCTGGGCCAGGGTAGAGCCTCGTGAGCCAGCCACTGTGCCTCTTTCTGGGCCAGGGTAGAGCCCCGTGAGCCAGCCGCTGTGCCTCAGGACATTTTAGGCCATGGTGTAGCTCCATGAGCCAGCCACTGTGCCCATGTCTGGGCTAGGGTAATCCCCATTAGCCAGCCGATGCGCATCTTTCTGGGCCAGGGTAGAGTCTCGTGAGCCAGCCACTGTACCTCTTTCTGGGCCAGGGTAGAGCCCCGTGAGCCAGCCACTGTGCTTCAGGACATTTTAGGCCATGGTGTAGCCCCATGAGCCAGCCACTGTGCCTCTTTCTGGGCCAGGGTAGAGCCCCGTAAGCCAGCCGCTGTGCCTCTTTCTGGGCCAGGGTAGAGCCTCGTGAGCCAGCTGCTGTGCCTCTTTCTGGGCCAGGGTAGAGCCTCGTGAGCCAGCCACTGTGCCTCTTCCTGGGCCAGGGTAGAACTTCATGAGCCAGCCACTGTGCCAATTTCTGGGTCAGGGTAGAGCCTCGTGAGCCAGCCACTGTGCCTCTTTCTGGGCCAGGGTAGAGCCCCGTAAGCCAGCCGCTGTGCCTCTTTCTGGGCCAGGGTAGAGCCTTGTGAGCCAGCCACTGTGCCTCTTTCTGGGCCAGGGTAGAGCCCCGTGAGCCAGCCGCTGTGCCTTAAGACATTTTAGGCCATGGTGTAGCCCCAAGAGCCAGCCACTTTGCCCTTGTCTGGGCTAGGGTAGAGATCCATTAGCCAGGAGATGCGCATTATTCTGGGCCAGGGTAGAGCCTCGTGAGCCAGCCACTGTGCCTCTTTCTGGTCCAGGGTAGAGCTCCGTAAGCCAGCCGCTGTGCCTCTTTCTGTGCTAGGATAGAGCCTCATAATCCAGCCGCTGTGCCTCTATCTGTGCCAGGGCAGAGCACCATTAGCCAGCTGCTAGGCTTCTTTCTGGGCCAGGGTAGAGTCCCGTAAGCCATCCGCTGTGACTCTCTCTGGGCCAGGGTAGAGCCTCGTGATCCAGCCACTGTGCCTCTTTCTGGGCCAGGGTAGAGCCCCGTGAGCCAGCCGCTGTGCATCTTACTGGCCAGGATAGAGCCCCGTGAGCCAGCTGCTGTGCATTTTTCTGTGACAGTGCAGTGCCCCATAAGTGCAAGGGCAGAGCCCCGTAAGCCAACCGCTAGACCTCTTTCTGTTCTAAGCTAGAGCCTCGCAAGCCAGACACTGTGCCTCTTCTTGGGTCAAAGTAGAACCCCGTAATCCAGCCGCTGTGCCTCTTTCTGTGCCAGGGCAGAGCACCATAAGCCAGACCCTAGGCCTCTTTCTGGGCCAGGGTAGAGCCTCGTCATCCAGCCACTGTGCCTCTTTCTGGACCAGGGTAGAGCCTCGTGAGCCAGCCACTGTGCCTCTTTCTGGGCCAGGGTAGAGACCTGTGAGACAGCCGCTGTGCCTCTTTCTATGCTAGGATAGAGACTCGCAAGCCAGCCACTATGCCTCTTTCTCGGCCAGGGTAGAGCCTCATAAGACAAGCCGCTGTGCCTTTTTCTGTGCTAGGATAGAGCCTCGCAAGCCAGCCACCTTGCCTCTTCTTGGGTCAGGGTAGAGCCCCGTAATCCAGCCGCTGTGCCTCTATCTGTGCCAGGGAAGAGCACCATAAGCCAGCCGCTAGGCCTCTTTCTGGGCCAGGGTAGAGTCTCGTGAGCCAGCCACTGTACCTCTTTCTGGGCCAGGGTAGAGCCTCGTGAGCCAGCCACTGTGGCTCTTTCTGGGCCAGGGTAGAGCCCCGTAAGCCAGCCGCTGTGCCTCTTTCTGGGCCAGGGTAGAGCCTCGTGAGCCAGCCACTGTGCCTCTTTCTGGGCCAGGGTAGAGCCCCGTGAGCCAGCCGCTGTGCCTCTTTCTGGGCCAGGGTAGAGCCTCGTGAGCCAGCCGCTGTGCCTCTTTCTGGGCCAGGGTAGAGCCTCGTGAAGCAGCCACTGTGCCTCTTCCTGAGCCAGGGTAGAACTGTTGCATAGTTGTGTCACAGAAGAAGCTTGAGAGTAGATTATATGGGATAATCAGCATTTACTTCTTAGAACATGAGGTAAACAGCATCAAAACGTTAACACAGCAAAACTTGAAAGTAAATAGGACCTTTTACAATAGAGAGATAAAAAGCAAGGTACAGCAAGTCTCACATAGCATACCATTACACTCTATTCAGCATATAACACTAATAACATCGCCATCTACTGTCAGATAGATGTAAACTTCTCCACACAAATAAGTCTATCTGTTGCATATATATGTATATAGTATATACCAACACCCTTTCTCAACAGTAAGAACTTTTTCAGTTAAATATAATCTCTTCATCAGTCTCTGGTGTCTTTCAGCACTCAACGCTTTTGTGAAAATATCTGCTGTCATATCTTCAGTTGGGCAGTATTCTAAATTCAGAATTCCTTGTTCCTGATGATCCCGTAAGAAATGAAACTTCACATCAATGTGTTTAGTTCTGGGATTAACTCTTTCCATCTGAGCAAGAACAAGACATCCTTGATTGTCTTCATGTAACGTTGTTGGTCCTAACTGTTGTTGTCCTAAGTCTGTTAGTAGTTGTCTTAACCAAAGAACTTCTTGACTCGCATGAGCGGCGGCTACATATTCTGCTTCTGTAGACGATAGTGTTACTGTAGATTGTTTTTTACTAGTCCAACTAATTGGTCCGCCCGAGAGTAAGAAAAGATAGCCACTGGTAGATTTTCTATCAATTGGATCTCCAGCCCAGTCTGCATCAACATATCCAGTTAAAACGCATTCATCACTTGCAGGTAGTTTCAGTTTAACGTTGCTAGTTCCTTTCAGATAACGTATTACTCTCTTTACAGCTTTCCAATCCATTTCATTGGGATTTGACACTTTTCTGCTCAAAATTCCTACTGCTGCTGCAATGTCTGGCCTTGTAACAGTCGCTAAATATAGTAATTTTCCCATTGCTTTTCTGTATAGCTCATTATCTGGTAACATATTTTGTTCACTTTTAATTTCCTTCAGATAATTAGTTTCCATTGGAGACTTTACTGGTTTCGCATCTTTCAGTCCAAATGTTTCTATTATATCTTTGATCATGTGATTTTGGTTAAGTTGGAAACTCCCATCTTCTTCTCTTTCTATCTGTATCCCTAGGTAATGCTTCACATTTCCCAGATCTTTGATCTCAAAGTGTTGATCCAAAATTTTCCGTATTTCAGCTTCATCCCTTTCTCTTTCAAAACAAACTAAAATATCATCAACATATATCAGTACATAGATCCATCTGTCATCTAGTTTCTTTGTGTATAGACAGGGATCCGCTTTGCTTCTTAGAAAATGTTCATTTATGAGCACTTCAGTGATTTTATCATTCCACGCTTTAGCGGCTTGTTTTAAACCGTATATACTTTTCTGTAGCTTACAAACCATGTTTGGTTTCTCTTTATCTTTGAATCCTGGAGGTTGTTCCATGTAAATTTCTTCTGTTAAATCTCCATTCAGAAATGCTGTCTTTACATCCAGATGTTTCAATTCCATTCCTTTAGTAGCTGCAACCGCAAGCAAAGTTCTGATTGTAGTATGCTTGACAACCGGAGCAAATGTTTCATCATAGTCTTCTCCGTATTTTTGAGAATAACCTTTAGCTACGAGTCTTGCTCGGTATTGTTCAGCGGTGCCATCTGTTTGGTATTTAACTTTAAAAACCCATTTACATCCTATAGCTTTTCTCCCTTTTGGTAATTCTGTCAGTGTCCATGTCTTTGAATCATGCATGGATTTCATTTCTGTTTCTGTAGCCTTTATCCACTTATTGGCCTCTTCTTCTGAGAGTTGAGATATATCCTCCCAAGATGTAGGTTCATATACTTTATTTGTACTTGCCTTGTATGAAAGACGTACAGGTGGTTTTCCTTTGTTTTCTCTCATTGAACGTCTTGGTTCTGTGTCTGTCTGTAGTTCTATCTCTTCACTTTCAGTATTTTGAACTTTATCAATTTCAACTTCTTTTTCATCAGATGTTCCTGCACTTATATCACTGTTGTCTCTCTCATTTCTCATTTCCAGTGATGTCATAATGTTATCATTTAGATCTTCAATGAATGTTACACTGTTACTCACCGTAACTCTGTCTTTTTTAGGATGTAGGATTCTGTATCCTTTGCAGTTGTCACTATATCCAACAAATATTCCTTCTATGGCTCTGTTTTGAAGTTTGGAGCGTTTCTCTTCTGGAACAAAAACAAAAGCTTTGCAACCAAAAACTCTTAAATGATTCACACTTGGTTTCTTACCATGCCACAGTTCATATGGGGTTTTTTTCAGTTTTCTTGAAAAAAGTCTATTTTGCAGATAAGTAGCTGTCATTGCTGCTTCACCCCAGTATTTCTCTGGTAGTTTGGAATCTGTTAGCATGCATCTTATCATTTCAGTCAGAGTTCTGTTTTTCCTTTCTGCTACGCCATTTTGTTCAGGTGTGTATGGAACAGTTTTGTGATGCTCTATTCCATTCTGTCTTAAATAGTTCTCTATTTGGTGTCCTGTGAATTCACCTCCATTATCACTTCTAATGATGATTGGCTTCCTCTGAAACTTATTATACGACTTTGACACGTATTCTTCTAATTTACTGAAAACTTCACTTTTGTTCTTTATTAAGTACGTGACTGTGTATCTTGAGTAGTCATCTATAAAAGTCACCATATATCTATTACCTCCTGATGTGGTTACTTTCATGGGTCCACATACATCAGTATGCACCAAGTCAAGTGGTTTTGTGCCTTTTGTTTCACTCTCTTTAGGTATAGACACTCTTGTAGCTTTAGATTTTATACAACATTCACATCTTACAATAATTGAGCAATCAGATATCAACAGATCTTTTGTCAAATTTTTGTTCTGTAATGCCATGATACTCTCAGGATGTCTGTGTCCTAAGCGTCTATGCCACATGTGAATACAATTCTTGTGATCATGTGTACATAACTTCATCTGTTCCTTTAATGTGTCTAGATGATATAATTGTTCACCTGCTTTTACATTTATTATTATCTTGTCTCCTGCTAGGATTGTACATTCATCATCTTTGAATTTTACAGTAAGTCCTTTAGCTGTTAGACGTTTTACAGATAATAGTCCTCCATCTAGTCCTGGAACATATAACACATCCTTTACTAGTATCTTTGAATTATGCCCAAATTTATCAGAATAGATTAGCATTCCTTGTCCAGTACCTTCCGCGGTTATTTTGCTCCCATCTGCAAGGTAAATAGCTTCCTTCTTATTTAGATCAAGTTCAGTAAAGAAGCTCTTATTACTTGTCATGTGACTTGTTGCTCCTGAGTCAATATACCAACTCATTGATAACCTTTTATCGGTTACTTTAAATGTACCATTCCAGTGATCTGCATGTGGGTTAGATATTGTGCTTTTCACCTTCTGTTTACTTTCTTTATGGTATAACTTCTGTTCTGCTTTCCATATAGTACAGTCTTTCTTTAAATGTCCCTTTTTCTTGCATCTGAAACATTCTCTTGTTTCTGTTTTATAGGTCCTCTTATCTGTAATTTTAAGAGCATTTACACTGTCCTTTTCTGTGGAATCATCTGTTTGTTCTTTCCTTCTCTGGTATTCATCTATGAGTCGTGTTTTTACAAACTCTAGTGTAATGTCTGCTTCAGGTCTTGTTTCTAGTGCATTTATCAAAGCAGTGTATGAATCCGGCAAGCTACACAATAATATTGCTGCTACATGACTTTCTTTAATATCTTCACCAACTGATCTCAGCTGTGTTATCACTTCCATCATGGAGTTTATGTGCTCCTGCATGTCTTCCTGTGCACTTAATCTCATCTTGTAAAGTTTTCTTAGCAGAAACAATTTGTGATTTAAGCTGGATCTTTCATGTAACTTTCTCAATGCTTCCCACATTCCCTTTGCTGTATTCTCATTCCTTATGTGGATTAACTGATCATCTTCCACTAATAAGCTGATAGTAGCTCTTGCTTGTCTGTTTTTCTTATCCCATGTCTCATTATTATCATTGGGTCTATCTGTAGTGATTACATCCCATAAATCATCTTTAGACAATAACATCTCCACTTTGAACTTCCATAACTGATAGTTCTCATTGTTCAGCTTAGCTACTGTAAGTCTGAGTTCTGAATTGCTGGTCATTTTAACTTGTCTTACTTGTTTGGAGAGAATTGTTCTGAAGAATCCTTTTGCATTCACTGGGTCTTTTTGTCTTCTATGCCTGGGCCCATAACCTGTTGCATAGTTGCGTCACAGAAGAAGCTTGAGAGTAGATTATATGGGATAATCAGCATTTACTTCTTAGAACATGAGGTAAACAGCATCAAAACGTTAACACAGCAAAACTTAAAGTAAATAGGACCTTTTACAATAGAGAGATAAAAAGCAAGGTACAGCAAGTCTCACATAGCATACCATTACACTCTATTCAGCATATAACACTAATAACATCGCCATCTACTGTCAGATAGATGTAAACTTCTCCACACAAATAAGTCTATCTGTTGCATATATATGTATATAGTATATACCAACAAGAACTTCATGAGCAGGCCACTATGCCAATTTCTGGGTCAGGGTAGAGCCTCGTGAGCCAGCCACTGTGCCTCTTTCTGGGCCAGGGTAGAGCCCCGTAAGCCAGCCGCTGTGCCTCTTTCTGGGCCAGGGTAGAGCCTCGTGAGCCAGCCACTGTGCCTCTTTCTGGGCCAGGGTAGAGCCCCGTGAGCCAGCCGCTGTGCATTAAGACATTTTAGGCCATGGTGTAGCCCCAAGAGCCAGCCACTTTGCCCTTGTCTGGGCTAGGGTAGAGATCCATGAGCCAGGAGATGCGCATTATTCTGGGCCAGGGTAGAGCCTCGTGAGCCAGCCACTGTGCCTCTTTCTGGGCCAGGGTAGAGCTCCATAAGCCAGCCGTTGTGCCTCTTTCTGTGCTAGGATAGAGCCTCGTAATCCAGCCGCTGTGCCTCTATCTGTGCCAGGGCAGAGCACCATTAGCCAGCTGCTAGGCTTCTTTCTGGACCAGGGTAGAGTCCCGTAAGCCATCCGCTGTGACTCTCTCTGGGCCAGGGTAGAGCCTCGTGATCCAGCCACTGTGCCTCTTTCTGGGCCAGGGTAGAGCCCCGTGAGCCAGCCGCTGTGCATCTTACTGGGCCAGGATAGAGCCCCGTGAGCCAGCTGCTGTGCATTTTTCTGTGACAGTGCAGTGCCCCATAAGTGCAAGGGCAGAGCCCCGTAAGCCAACCGCTAGACCTCTTTCTGGGCTAGGATAGAGACTTGCAAGCCAGACACTGTGCCTCTTCTTGGGTCAAGGTAGAGCCCCGTAATCCAGCCGCTGTGCCTCTTTCTGTGCAAGGGCAGAGCACCATAAGCCAGACCCTAGGCCTCTTTCTGGGCCAGGGTAGAGCCTCGTCATCCAGCCACTGTGCCTCTTTCTGGACCAGGGTAGAGCCCCGTAAACCAGCCGCTGTGCCTCTTTCTGGGCCAGGGTAGAGCCTCGTGAGCCAGCCACTGTGCCTCTTTCTGGGCCAGGGTAGAGACCCGTGAGCCAGCCGTTGTGCCTCTTTCTATGCTAGGATAGAGACTCGGAAGCCAGCCACTGTGCCTCTTTCTCGGCCAGGGTAGAGCCTCATAAGACAAGCCGCTGTGCCTTTTTCTGTGCTAGGATAGAGCCTCGCAAGCCAGCCACCTTGCCTCTTCTTGGGTCAGGGTAGAGCCCCGTAATCCAGCCGCTGTGCCTCTATCTGTGCCAGGGCAGAGCACCATAAGCCAGCCGCTAGGCCTCTTTCTGGGCCAGGGTAGAGTCTCGTGAGCCAGCCACTGTACCTCTTTCTGGGACAGGGTAGAGCCCCGTAAGCCAGCCGCTAGGCCTCTTTCTGGGCCAGGGTAGAGCCTCGTGAGCCAGCCACTGTGCCTCTTTCTGGGCCAGGGTAGAGCCCCGTGAGCCAGCCGCTGTGCCTCTATCTGGGCCAGGGTAGAGCCTCGTGAGCCAGCCGCTGTGGATCTTTCTGGGCCAGGGTAGAGCCTCGTGAAGCAGCCACTGTGCCTCTTCCTGGGCCCGGGTAGAACTTCATGAGCCAGCCACTATGCGAATTTCTGGGTCAGGGTAGAGCCTCGTGAGCCAGCCACTGTGCCTCTTTCTGGGCCAGGGTAGAGCCCCGTAAGCCAGCCGCTGTGCCTCTTTCTGGGCCAGGGTAGAGCCCCGTGAGCCAGCAACTGTGCTTCAGGACATTTTAGGCCATGGTGTAGCCCCATGAGCCAGCCACTGTGCCTCTTTCTGGGCCAGGGTAGAGCCCCGTAAGCCAGCCGCTGTGCCTCTTTCTGGGCCAGGGTAGAGCCTCGTGAGCCAGCCACCTTGCCTCTTCTTGGGTCAGGGTAGAGCCCCGTAATCCAGCCGCTGTGCCTCTATCTGTGCCAGGGTAGAGCCCCGTAAGCCAGCCGCTGTGCCTCTTTCTGGGCCAGGGTAGAGCCCCGTGAGCCAGCAACTGTGCTTCAGGACATTTTAGGCCATGGTGTAGCCCCATGAGCCAGCCACTGTGCCTCTTTCTGGGCCAGGGTAGAGCCCCGTAAGCCAGCCGCTGTGCCTCTTTCTGGGCCAGGGTAGAGCCCCGTGAGCCAGCCACTGTGCTTCAGGACATTTAAGGCCATGGTGTAGCCCCATGAGCCAGCCACTGTGCCTCTTTCTGGGCCAGGGTAGAGCCCCGTAAGCCAGCCGCTGTGCCTCTTTGTGGTCCAGGGTAGAGCCTCGTTAGCCAGCCGCTGTGCCTCTTTCTGGGCCAGGGTAGAGCCTCGTGAGCCAGCCACTGTGCCTCTTCCTGGGCCAGAGTAGAACTTCATGAGCCAGCCACTGTGCCAATTTCTTGGTCAGGGTAGAGCCTCGTGAGCCAGCCACTGTGCCTCTTTCTGGGCCAGGGTAGAGCCCCGTAAGCCAGCCGCTGTGCCTCTTTCTGGGCCAGGGTAGAGCCTCGTGAGCCAGCCACTGTGCCTCTTTCTGTGCTAGGGTAGAGCCCCGTGAGCCAGCCGCTGTGCCTTAAGACATTTTAGACCATGGTGTAGCCCCAAGAGCCAGCCACTTTGCCCTTGTCTGGGCTAGGGTAGAGATCCATTAGCCAGGTGATGCGCATTATTCTGGGCCAGGGTAGAGCCTCGTGAGCCAGCCACTGTGCCTGTTCCTGGGCCAGGGTAGAACCCCGTAAGCCAGCCGCTGTGCCTTTTTCTTTGCCAGGTCAGATCCCTATAAGCCAACCGCTAGACCTCTTTTTGGGCTAGGGTAGAGCCTCGTGAGCCAGCCACTGTGCCTCTTTCTGGGCCAGGGTAGAGCTCCGTAAGCCAGCCGCTGTGCCTCTTTCTGTGCTAGGATAGAGCCTCGCAAGCCAGCCACTGTGCCTCTTCTTGAGTCAGGGAGGAGCACCGTAATCCAACCGCTGTGCCTCTATCTGTGCCAGGGCAGAGCACCATAAGCCAGCCGCTAGGCCTCTTTCTGGGCCAGGGTAGAGCCTCGTGAGCCAGCCACTGTGCCTCTTTCTGGGCCAGGGTAGAGCCCCGTGAGCCAGCCGCTGTGCCTCAGGACATTTTAGGCCATGGTGTAGCCCCATGAGCCAGCCACTTTGCCCTTGTCTGGACTAGGGTAGAGATCCATTAGCCAGGAGATGCGCATTATTCTGGGCCATGGTAGAGCCTCGTGAACCAGCCACTGTACCTCTTTCTGGGCTAGGGTAGAGATCCATCAGCCAGGTGATGCGCATTATTCTGGGCCAGGGTAGAGCCTCGTGAGTCAGCCACTGTGCCTCTTTCTGGGCCAGGGTAGAGCCCCGTAAGCCAGCCGCTGTGCCTCTTTCTGGGCCAGGGTAGAACCTCATGAGTCAGCCACTGTGCCTCTTTCTGGGCCAAGGTAGAACTTCATGAGCCAGCCACTGTGCCTCTTTCTGGGCGAGGGTAGAGCTCCGTAAGCCAGCCGCTGTGCATCTTTCTGGGCCAGGGTAGAGCCTCGTGAGCCAGCCACTGTGCCTCTTCCTGGGCTAGGGTAGAGCCCCGTGAGCCAGCCGCTGTGCCTTAGGACATTTTAGGCCATGGTGTAGCCCCAAGAGCCAGCCACTTTGCCCTTGTCTGGACTAGGGTAGAGATCTATTAGCAAGGAGATGCGCATTATTCTGGGCCAAGGTAGAGCCTCGTGAGCCAGCCACTGTGCCTCTTTCTGGGCCAGGGTAGAGCTCCGTAAGCCAGCCGCTGTGCCTCTTTCTGTGCTAGGATAGAGCCTCGCAAGCCAGCCACTGTGCCTCTTCTTGGGTCAGTGAAGAACCCCGTAATCCAGCCGCTGTGCCTCTATCTGTGCCAGGGCAGAGCACCATAAGCCAGCCGCTAGGCCTCTTTCTGGGCCAGGGTAGAGCCTCGTGAGCCAGCCACTGTGCCTCTTTCTGGGCCAGGGTAGAGCCCCGTGAGCCAGCCGCTGTGCCTCAGGACATTTTAGGCCATGGTGTAGCCCCATGAGCCAGCCACTTTGCCCTTGTCTGGACTAGGGTAGAGATCCATTAGCCAGGAGATGCGCATTATTCTGGGCCATGGTAGAGCCTCGTGAACCAGCCACTGTACCTCTTTCTGGGCTAGGGTAGAGATCCATCAGCCAGGTGATGCGCATTATTCTGGGCCAGGGTAGAGCCTCGTGAGTCAGCCACTGTGCCTCTTTCTGGGCCAGGGTAGAGCCCCGTAAGCCAGCCGCTGTGCCTCTTTCTGGGGCAGGGTAGAACCTCATGAGTCAGCCACTGTGCCTCTTTCTGGGCCAAGGTAGAACTTCATGAGCCAGCCACTGTGCCTCTTTCTGGGCGAGGGTAGAGCCCCGTAAGCCAGCCGCTGTGCATCTTTCTGGGCCAGGGTAGAGCCTCGTGAGCCAGCCACTGTGCCTCTTCCTGGGCTAAGGTAGAGCCCCGTGAGCCAGCCGCTGTGCCTTAGGACATTTTAGGCCATGGTGTAGCCCCAAGAGCCAGCCACTTTGCCCTTGTCTGGACTAGGGTAGAGATCCATTAGCAAGGAGATGCGCATTATTCTGGGCCAAGGTAGAGCCTCGTGAGCCAGCCACTGTGCCTCTTTCTGGGCCAGGGTAGAGCTCCGTAAGCCAGCCGCTGTGCCTCTTTCTGTGCTAGGATAGAGCCTCGCAAGCCAGCCACTGTGCCTCTTCTTGGGTCAGGGAAGAACCCCGTAATCCAGCCGCTGTGCCTCTATCTGTGCCAGGGCAGACCACCATAAGCCAGCTGCTAGGCCTCTTTCTGGGCCAGGGTAGAGTCCCGTAAGCCATCCTCTGTGACTCTCTCTGGGCCATGGTAGAGCCTCGTGATCCAGCCACTGTGCCTCTTTCTGGGCCAGGGTAGAGCTCCGTGAGCCAGCCGCTGTGCATGTTTCTGGGCCAGGATAGAGCCCTGTAAGCCAGCCGCTATGCCTCTTTCTGGGCCAGGGTAGAGCCCCGTGAGTCAGCCGCTGTGCCTCAGGACATTTTAGGCCATGGTGTAGCCCCATGAGCCAGCCACTTTGCCCTTGTCTGGGCTAGGGTAGAGATCCATTAGCCAGGTGATGCGCATTATTCTGGGCCAGGGTAGAGCCTCGTGAGCCAGCCAATGTGCCTTAGTACATTTTAGGCCATGGAGTAGCCCCAAGAGACAGCCACTTTGCCCTTGTCTGGACTAGGGTAGAGATCCATTAGCCAGGAGATGCGCATTATTCTGGGCCAAGGTAGAGCCTCGTGAGCCAGCCACTGTGCCTCTTTCTGTGCTAGGATAGAGCCTCGCAAGCCAGCCACTGTGCCTCTTCTTGGGTCAGGGAAGAGCCCCGTAATCCAGGCGCTGTGCCTCTATCTGTGCCAGGGAAGAGCACCATAAGCCAGCTGCTAGGCCTCTTTCTGGGCCAGGGTAGAGTCCCGTAAGCCATCCTCTGAGACTCTCTCTGGGCCATGGTAGAGCCTCGTGATCCAGCCACTGTGCCTCTTTCTGGGCCAGGGTAGAGCCCCGTGAGCCATCCGCTGTGCATCTTTCTGGGCCAGGATAGAGCCCTGTAAGCCAGCCGCTGTGCCTCTTTCTGGGCGAGGGTAGAGCCCCGTGAGTCAGCCGCTGTGCCTCAGGACATTTTAGGCCATGGTGTAGCCCCATGAGCCAGCCACTTTGCCCCTGTCTGGGCTAGGGTAGAGCTATATTAGTCAAGTGATGTGCATTATTCTGGGCCAGGGTAGAGCCTCGTGAGCCAGCCACTGTGCCTCTTTCTGGGCCAGGGTAGAGCTCCGTAAGCCAGCCGCTGTGCCTCTTTCTGTGCTACGATAGAGCCTCGTAATCCAGCCGCTGTGCCTCTATCTGTGCCAGGGCAGAGCACCATTAGCCAGCTGCTAGGCTTCTTTCTGGGCCAGGGTACAGTACCGTAAGCCATCCGCTGTGACTCTCTCTGGGCCAGGGTAGAGCCTCGTGAGCCAGCCACTTTGCCTCTTTCTGGGCCAGGGTAGAGCCCCGTAAGCCAGCCGCTGTGCCTCTTTCTGGGCCAGGGTAGAGCCTCGAGAGCCAGCCACTGTGCCTCTTTCTGGGCCAGGGTAGAGCCCCGTGAGCCAGCCGCTGTGCCTTAAGACATTTTAGGCCATGGTGTAGCCCCAAGAGCCAGCCACTTTGCCCTTGTCTGGGCTAGGGTAGAGATCCATTAGCCAGGAGATGCGCATTATTCTGGGCCAGGGTAGAGCCTCGTGAGCCAGCCACTGTGCCTCTTTCTGGGCCAGGGTAGAGCTCCGTAAGCCAGCCGCTGTGCCTCTTTCTGTGCTAGGATAGAGCCTCGTAATCCAGCCGCTGTGGCTCTATCTGTGCCAGGGCAGAGCACCATTAGCCAGCTGCTAGGCTTCTTTCTGGGCCAGGGTAGAGTCCCGTAAGCCATCCGCTGTGACTCTCTCTGGGCCAGGGTAGAGCCTCGTGAGCCAGCCACTGTGCCTCTTTCTGGGCCAGGGTAGAGCCCCGTAAGCCAGCCGCTGTGCCTCTTTCTGGGCCAGGGTAGAGCCTCCTGAGCCAGCCACTGTGCCTCTTTCTGGGCCAGGGTAGAGCCCCGTGAGCCAGCCGCACTGCCTCAGGACATTTTAGGCCATGGTGTAGCTCCATGAGCCAGCCACTGTGCCCATGTCTGGGATAGGGTAAAGCCCCATTAGCCAGCCGATGCGCATCTTTCTGGGCCAGGGTAGAGCCTCGTGAGCCAGCCACTGTGCCTCTTCCAGGGCCTCGGTAGAGCCCTGTAAGCCAGCCGCTGTGCCTCTTTCTGGGCCAGGGTAGAGCCTCGTGAGCCAGCCGCTGTGCCTCTTTCTGGGCCAGGGTAGAGCTTCGTGAGCCAGCCACTGTGCCTCTTCCTGGGCCAGGGAAGAACTTCATGAGCCAGCCACTGTGCCAATTTCTGGGTCAGGGTAGAGCCTCGTGAGCCAGCCACTGTGCCTCTTTCTGGGCCAGGGTAGAGCCCCGTAAGCCAGCCGCTGTGCCTCTTTCTGGGCCAGGGTAGAGCCTCGTGAGCCAGCCACTGTGCCTCTTTCTGGGCCAGGGTAGAGCCTCGTGAGCCAGCCACTGTGCCTCTTTCTGGGCCAGGGTAGAGCCCCGTAAACCAGCCGCTGTGCCACTTTCTGGGCCAGGCTAGAGCCTCGTGAGCCAGCCACTGTGCCTCTTTCTGGGCCAGGGTAGAGCCCCGTGAGCCAGCCGCTGTGCCTCAGGACATTTTAGGCCATGGTGTAGCTCCATGAGCCAGCCACTGTGCCCATGTCTGGGCTAGGGTAAAGCCCCATTAGCCAGCCGATGCGCATCTTTCTGGGCCAGGGTAGAGCCTCGTGAGCCAGCCACTGTGCCTCTTCCTGGGCCAGGGTAGAGCCCCGTGAGCCAGCCATTGTGCTTCAGGACATTTTAGGCCATGGTGTAGCCCCATGAGCCAGCCACTTTGCCTCTTTCTGGGCCAGGGTAGAGCCCCGTAAGCCAGCTGCTGTGCCTCTTTCTGGGCCAGGGTAGAGCCTCGTGAGCCAGCCGATGTGCCTCTTTCTGGGCCAGGGTAGAGCCTCGTGAGCCAGCCACTGTGCCTCTTCCTGGGCCAGGGTAGAACTTCATGAGCCAGCCACTGTGCCAATTTCTGGGTCAGGGTACAGCCTCGAGAGCCAGCCACTGTGCCTCTTTCTGGGCCAGGGTAGAGCCCCGTAAGCTAGCCGCTGTGCCTTTTTCTGGGCCAGGGTAGAGCCTCGTGAGCCAGCCACTGTGCCTCTTTCTGGGACAGGGTAGAGCCCCGTGAGCCAGCCGCTGTGCCTTAAGAAATTTTAGGCCATGGTGTAGCCCCAAGAGCCAGCCACTTTGCCCTTGTCTGGGCTAGGGTAGAGATCCATTAGCCAGGAGATGCGAATTATTCTGGGCCAGGGTAGAGCCTCGTGAGCCAGCCACTGTGCCTCTTTCTGGGCCAGGGTAGAGCTCCGTAAGCCAGCCGCTGTGCCTCTTTCTGTGCTAGGATAGAGCCTCGTAATCCAGCCGCTGTGCCTCTATCTGTGCCAGGGCAGAGCACCATTAACCAGTTGCTAGGCTTCTTTCTGGGCCAGGGTAGAGTCCCGTAAGCCATCCGCTGTGACTCTTTATGGGCCAGGGTACAGCCTCGTGAGCCAGCCACTGTGCCTCTTTCTGGGCCAGGGTAGAGCCCCGTGAGCCAGCCGCTGTGCCTTAAGACATTTTAGGCAATGGTGTAGCCCCAAGAGCCAGCCACTTTGCCCTTGTCTGGGCTAGGGTAGAGATCCATTAGCCAGGAGATGCGAATTATTCTTGGCCAGGGTAGAGCCTCGTGAGCCAGCCACTGTGCCTCTTTCTGGGCCAGGGTAGAGCTCCGTAAGCCAGCCGCTGTGCCTCTTTCTGGGCCAGGGTAGAGCCTCGTGAGCCAGCCACTGTGCCTCTTTCTGGGCCAGGGTAGAGCTCCGTAAGCCAGCCGCTGTGCCTCTTTCTGGGCCAGGGTAGAGCCTCGTGAGCCAGCCACTGTGCCTCTTTCTGGGCCAGGGTAGAGCCCCGTGAGCCAGCCGCTGTGCCTCAGGACATTTTAGGCCATGGTGTAGCTCCATGAGCCAGCCACTGTGCCCATGTCTGGGCTAGGGTAAAGCCCCATTAGCCAGCCGATGCGCATCTTTCTGGGCCAGGGTAGAGCCTCGTGAGCCAGCCACTGTGCCTCTTCCTGGGCCTCGGTAGAGCCCTGTAAGCCAGCCGCTGTGCCTCTTTCTGGGCCAGGGTAGAGCCTCGTGAGCCAGCCACTGTGCCTCTTTCTGGGCCAGGGTAGAGCCCCGTGAGCCAGCCACTGTGCTTCAGGACATTTTAGGCCATGGTGTAGCCCCATGAGCCAGCCACTGTGCATCTTTCTTGGCCAGGGTAGAGCCCCGTAAGCCAGCCACTCTGCCTCTTTCTGGGCCTCGGTAGAGCCCCGTAAGCCAGCCGCTGTGCCTCTTTCTGGGCCAGGGTAGAGCCTCGTGAGCCAGCCACTGTACCTCTTTCTGGGCCAGGTTAGAGCCCCATGAGCCAGCCACTGTGCTTCAGGACATTTTAGGCCATGGTGTAACCCCATGAGCCAGCCACTGTGCCTCTTTCTGGGCCAGGGTAGAGCCCTGTAAGCCAGCCGCTGTGCCTCTTTCTGGGCCAGGGTAGAGCCTCGTGAGCCAGCCGCTGTGCCTCTTTCTTGGCCAGGGTAGAGCCTCGTGAGCCAGCCACTGTGCCTCTTCCTGGGCCAGAGTAGAACTTCATGAGCCAGCCACTGTGCCAATTTCTGGGTCAGGGTAGAACCTCGTGAGCCAGCCACTGTGCCTCTTTCTGGGCCAGGGTAGAGCCCCGTAAGCCAGCCGCTGTGCCTCTTTCTGGGCCAGGGTAGAGCCTCGTGAGCCAGCCACTGTGCCTCTTTCTGGGCCAGGGTAGAGCCCCGTGAGCCAGTCGCTGTGCCTTAAGACATTTTAGGCCATGGTGAAGCCCCAAGAGTCAGCCACTTTGCCCTTGTCTGGGCTAGGGTAGAGATCCATTAGCCAGGAGATGCGCATTATTCTGGGCCAGGGTAGAGCCTCGTGAGCCAGCCACTGTGCCTCTTTCTGGGTCAGGGTAGAGCTTCGTAAGCCAGCCACTGTGCCTCTTTCTGTGCGAGGATAGAGCCTCGTAATCCAGTCGCTGTGCCTCTATCTGTGCCAGGGCAGAGCACCATTAGCCAGCTGCTAGGCTTCTTTCTGGGCCAGGGTAGAGTCCCGTAAGCCATCCGCTGTGACTCTCTCTGGGCCAGGGTAGAGCCTCGTGAGCCAGCCGCTGTGCCTCTTTCTGGGCCAGGGTAGAGCCCCGTAAGCCAGCCGCTGTGCCTCTTTCTGGGCCAGGGTAGAGCCTTGTGAGCCAGCCACTGTGCCTCTTCGTGTGCCAGGGTACAGCCGCGTAATCTAGCCGCTGTGCCTTTTTCTTTGCCAGGTCAGATCCCCATAAGCCAACCGCTAGACCTCTTTCTGGGCTAGGGTAGAGCATTGTGAGCCAGCCACTGTGCCTCTCTCTGTGCTAGGATAGAGCCTCGTAAGCTAGCCACTTTGCCTCTTCTTGGGTCAGGGTAGAGCCCCGTAATCCATCTGCTGTTCCTCTATCTGTGCCAGGGCAGAGCAGCATAAGCCAGCCGCTAGGCCTCTTTCTGGGCCAGGGTAGAGCCTCGTGAGCCAGCCACTGTGCCTCTTTCTGGGCCAGGGTAGAGCCCCGTAAGCCAGCCACTGTGCCTCTTTCTGGGCCAGGGTAGAGCCTCGTGAGCCAGCCACTGTGCCTCTTTCTGGGCCAGGGTAGAGTCCCGTAAGCCATCCGCTGTGACTCTCTCTGGGCCAGGGTAGAGCCTCGTGAGCCAGCCACTGTGCCACTTTCTGGGCCAGGGTAGAGCCCCGTAAGCCAGCCGCTGTGCCTCTTTCTGGGCCAGGGTAGAGCCTCGTGAGCCAGCCGCTGTGCCTCTTTCTGGGCCAGGGTAGAGCCTCGTGAGCCAGCCACTGTGCCTCTTCCTGGGCCAGGGTAGAACTTCATGAGCCAGCCACTGTGCCAATTTCTGGGTCAGGGTAGAGCCTCGTGAGCCAGCCACTGTGCCTCTTTCTGGGCCAGGGTAGAGCTCCGTGAGCCAGCCGCTGTGCCTTAAGACATTTTAGGCCATGGTGTAGCCCCAAGAGCCAGCCACTTTGACCTTGTCTGGGCTAGGGTAGAGATCCATTAGCCAGGAGATGTGCATTATTCTGGGCCAGGGTAGAGCCTCGTGAGCCAGCCACTGTGCCTCTCTCTGGGCCAGGGTAGAGCTCCGTAAGCCAGCCGCTGTGCCTCTTTCTGTGCTAGGATAGAGCCTCGTAATCCAGCCGCTGTGCCTCTATCTGTGCCAGGGCAGAGCACCATTAGCCAGCTGCTAGGCTTCTTTCTGGGCCAGGGTAGAGTCCCGTAAGCCATCCGCTGTGACTCTCTCTGGGCCAGGGTAGAGCCTCGTGAGCCAGCCACTGTGCCTCTTTCTGGGCCAGGGTAGAGCCCCGTAAGCAAGCCGCTGTGCCTCTTTCTGGGCCAGGGTAGAGCCTCGTGAGCCAGCCACTGTGCCTCTTTCTGGGCCAGGGTAGAGCCCCGTGAGCCAGCCGCTGTGCCTTAAGACATTTTAGGCCATGGTGTAGCTCCAAGAGCCAGCCACTTTGCCCTTGTCTGGGCTAGGGTAGAGATCCATTAGCCAGGAGATGCGCATTATTCTGGGCCAGGGTAGAGCCTCGTGAGCCAGCCACTGTGCCTCTTTCTGGGCCAGGGTAGAGCCTCGTGAGCCAGCCACTGTGCCTCTTTCTGGGTCAGGGTAGAGCCCCGTGAGCCAGCCGCTGTGCCTCTTCCTGGGCCAGGGTAGAGACCCGTAAGCCAGCCGCTGTGCCTTTTTCTTTGCCAGGGCAGAGCCCCATAAGCCAACCGCTAGACCTCTTTCTTGGCCAGGGTAGAGCCTCGTGAGCCAGCCACTGTGCCTCTTTCTGGGCCAGGGTAGAGCCCCGTAAGCCAGCCGCTGTGCCTCTTTCCAGGCCAGGGTAGAGCCTTGTGAGCCAGCCACTGTGCCTCTTTCTGGGCCAGGGTAGAGCCCCGTGAGCCAGCCGCTGTGCCTCTTTCTGTTCTAGGATAGAGATTTGCAAGCCAGCCACTGTGCCTCTTTCTTGGCCAGGGTAGAGCCTCGTAAGCCAGCCGCTGTGCCACTTTCTGGGCCAGGGTAGAGCCTCGTAAGCCAGCCACTGTGCCTCTTTCTGGGCCAGGGTAGAGCTCCATAAGCCAGCCGCTGTGCCTCTTTCTGGGCCAGGGTAGAGCCTCGTGAGCCAGCCACTGTGCCTCTTTCTGGGTCAGGGTAGAGCCCCGTGAGCCAGCCGCTGTGCCTTAAGACATTTTAGGCCATGGTGTAGCCCCAAGAGCCAGCCACTTTGCCCTTGTCTGTGCTAGGGTAGAGATCCATTAGCCTGAAGATGCGCATTATTCTGGGCCAGGGTAGAGCCTCGTGAGCCAGCCACTGTGCCTCTTTCTTTGCCAGGGTAGAGCCCCGTGAGCCAGCCGCTGTGCATCTTACTGGGCCAGGATAGAGCCCCGTAAGCCAGCCGCTGTGCCTCTTTCTGGGCCAGGGTAGAGCCTCGTGAGCCAGCCACTGTGCCTCTTTCTGGGCCATGGTAGAGCCTCGTGAGCCAGCCACTGTGCCTCTTTCTGGGCCAGGGTGGAGCCTCGTAAGCCAACCGCTGTGCCTCTTTATGGGCCATGGTAGAGCCTCGTGAGCCAGCCACTGTGCCTCTTTCTGGGCCAGGGTAGAACTTCATGAGCCAGCCACTGTGCCTCTTTCTGGGCCAGGGTAGAGCCTCGTGAGCCAGCCACTGTGCCTCTTTCTGGGCCAGGGTAGAGCCCCGTAAACAAGCCGCTCTGCCTCTTTCTGGGCCAGGGTAGAGCCTCGTGAGCCAGCCACTGTGCCTCTTTCTGGGTCAGGGTAGAGCCCCATGAGCCAGCCGCTGTGCCTTAAGACATTTTAGGCCATGGTGTAGTCCCAAGAGCCAGCCACTTTGCCCTTGTCCAGGCTAGGGTAGAGATCCATTAGCCTGAAGATGCGCATTATTCTGGGCCAGGGTAGAGCCTCGTGAGCCAGCCACTGTGCCTCTTTCTTGGCCAGGGTAGAGCCCCGTGAGCCAGCCGCTGTGCATCTTACTGGGCCAGGATAGAGCTCCGTAAACCAGCCGCTGTGCCTCTTTCTGGGCCAGGGTAGAGACTCGTGAGCCAGCCACTGTGCCTCTTTCTTGGCCAGGGTAGAGCACCGTAAGCCAGCCGCTGTGCCTCTTTCTAGGCCAGGATAGAACCTCATGAGTCAGCCACTGTGCCTCTTTCTGGGCCAGGGTAGAGCCTCGTGAGCCAGCCACTGTGCCTCTTTCTGGGTCAGGGTAGAGCCCCGTGAGCCAGACGCTGTGCCTTAAGACATTTTAGGCCATGGTGTAGCCCCAAGAGCCAGCCACTTTGCCCTTGTCTGTGCTAGGGTAGAGATCCATTAGCCTGAAGATGCGCATTATTCTGGGCCAGGGTAGAGCCTCGTGAGCCAGCCACTGTGCCTCTTTCTTGGCCAGGGTAGAGCCCCGTGAGCCAGCCGCTGTGCATCTTACTGGGCCAGGATAGAGCTCCGTAAACCAGCCGCTGTGCCTCTTTCTGGGCCAGGGTAGAGACTCGTGAGCCAGCCACTGTGCCTCTTTCTTGGCCAGGGTAGAGCACCGTAAGCCAGCCGCCGTGCCTCTTTCTGGGCCAGGATAGAACCTCATGAGTCAGCCACTGTGCCTCTTTCTGGGCCAGGGTAGAGCCTCGTGAGCCAGCCACTGTGCCTCTTTCTGGGTCAGGGTAGAGCCCCGTGAGCCAGCCGCTGTGCCTTAAGACATTTTAGGCCATGGTGTAGCCCCAAGAGCCAGCCACTTTGCCCTTGTCTGTGCTAGGGTAGAGATCCATTAGCCTGAAGATGCGCATTATTCTGGGCCAGGGTAGAGCCTCGTGAGCCATCCACTGTGCCTCTTTCTTGGCCAGGGTAGAGCCCCGTGAGCCAGCCGCTGTGCATCTTACTGGGCCAGGATAGAGCCCCGCAAGCCAGCCGCTGTGCCTCTTTCTGGGCCAGGGTAGAGCCTCGTGAGCCAGCCACTGTGCCTCTTTCTGGGCCAGGGTAGAGCCTCGTGAGCCAGCCACTGTGCCTCTTTCTGGGCCAGGGTGGAGCCTCGTAAGCCAGCCGCTGTGCCTCTTTATGGGCCAGGGTAGAGCCTCGTGAGCCAGCCACTGTGCCTCTTTCTGGGCCAGGGTAGAGCCCCGTAAGCCAGCCGCTGTGCCTCTTTCCAGGCCAGGGTAGAGCCTTGTGAGCCAGCCACTGTGCCTCTTTCTGGGCCAGGGTAGAGCCCCGTGAGCCAGCCGCTGTGCCTCTTTCTGTTCTAGGATAGAGACTCGCAAGCCAGCCACTGTGCCTCTTTCTTGGCCAGGGTAGAGCCCCGTGAGCCAGCCGCTGTGCCTTAAGACATTTTATGCCATGGTGTAGTCCCAAGAGCCAGCCACTTTGCCCTTGTCCGGGCTAGGGTAGAGATCCATTAGCCTGAAGATGCGCATTATTCTGGGCCAGGGTAGAGCCTCGTGAGCCAGCCACTGTGCCTCTTTCTGGGCCAGGGTGGAGCCTCGTAAGCCAGCCGCTGTGCCTCTTTATGGGCCAGGGTAGAGCCTCGTTAGCCAGCCACTGTGCCTCTTTCTGGGCCAGGGTAGAGCCCCGTAAGCCAGCCGCTGTGCCTCTTTCCAGGCCAGGGTAGAGCCTTGTGAGCCAGCCACTGTGCCTCTTTCTGGGCCAGGGTAGAGCCCCGTGAGCCAGCCGCTGTGCCTCTTTCTGTTCTAGGATAGAGACTCGCAAGCCAGCCACTGTGCCTCTTTCTTGGCCAGGGTAGAGCCCCGTGAGCCAGCCGCTGTGCCTTAAGACATTTTATGCCATGGTGTAGTCCCAAGAGCCAGCCACTTTGCCCTTGTCCGGGCTAGGGTAGAGATCCATTAGCCTGAAGATGCGCATTATTCTGGGCCAGGGTAGAGCCTCGTGAGCCAGCCACTGTGCCTCTTTCTTGGCCAGGGTAGAGCCCCGTGAGCCAGCCGCTGTGCATCTTACTGGGCCAGGATAGAGCCCCGTAAGCCAGCCGCTGTGCCTCTTTCTGGGCCAGGGTAGAGCCTCGTGAGCCAGCCACTGTGCCTCTTTCTTGGCCAGGGTAGAGCCCCGTAAGCAAGCCGCTGTGCCTCTTTCTGGGCCAGGGTAGAGTCCCGTAAGCCAGCCGCTGTGCCTCTTTCCAGGCCAGGGTAGAGCCTTGTGAGCCAGCCACTGTGCCTCTTTCTGGGCCAGGGTAGAGCCCCGTGAGCCAGCCGCTGTGCCTCTTTCTGTTCTAGGATAGAGACTCGCAATCCAGCCGCGGTGCCTCTTTCTGGGCCAGGGTAGAGCCTCGTGAGCCAGCCACTGTGCCTCTTTGTGGGTCAGGGTAGAGCCCCGTGAGCCAGCCGCTGTGCCTTAAGACATTTTAGGCCATGGTGTAGTCCCAAGAGCCAGCCACTTTGCCCTTGTCCGGGCTAGGGTAGAGATCCATTAGCCTGAAGATGCGCATTATTCTGGGCCAGGGTAGAGCCTCGTGAGCCAGCCACTGTGCCTCTTTCTTGGCCAGGGTAGAGCCCCGTGAGCCAGCCGCTGTGCATCTTACTGGGCCAGGATAGAGCTCCGTAAACCAGCCGCTGTGCCTCTTTCTGGGCCAGGGTAGAGACTCGTGAGCCAGCCACTGTGCCTCTTTCTTGGCCAGGGTAGAGCACCGTAAGCCAGCCGCTGTGCCTCTTTCTGGGCCAGGATAGAACCTCATGAGTCAGCCACTGTGCCTCTTTCTGGGCCATGGTAGAACTTCATGAGCCAGCCACTGTGCCTCTTTCTGGGCCAGGGTAGAGCCTCGTGAGCCAGCCACTGTGCCTCTTTCTGGGCCAGGGTAGAGCCTCGTGAGCCAGCCGCTGTGCCTCTTTCTGGGCCAGGGTAGAGCCCCGTGACCCGCTGCTGTGCATTTTTTAGTGACAGTGCAGTGCCCCAAAAGTGCAAGGGCAGAGCACCATAAGCCAGCCGCTAGGCCTCTTTCTGCGCCAGGGTAGAGCCTCGTCAGCCAGCCACTGTGCCTCTTTCTGGACCAGGGTAGAGCCCCGTGAGCCAGCCGCTGTGCCTCAGGACATTTTAGGCCATGGTGTAGCCCCATGAGCCAGCCACATTACCCCTGTCTGGGCTAGGGTAGTGCTCTATTAGTCAGGTGATGCGCATTATTCTGGGCCAGGGTAGAGTCTCGTGAGTCAGCCACTGTGCCTGTTCCTGGGCCAGGGTAGAGACCCATAAGCCAGCCGCTGTGCCTTTTTCTTTGCCAGGGCAGAGCCCCAAAAGCCAACCGCTAGACCTCTTTCTGGGCCAGGGTAGAGCTCCGTAAGCCAGCCGCTGTGCCTCTTTCCAGGCAGGGTAGAGCCCCATGAGCCAGCCGCTGTGCCTCTTTCTGTGCTAGGATAGAGACTCGCAAGCCAGCCACTGTGCCTCTTTCTTGGCCAGGGTAGAGCCTCGTAAGCCAGCCGCTGTGCCTCTTTCTGGGGTTAGGGTAGAGCCCCGTAATCCAGCCGCTGTGCCTCTACCTGTGCCAGGGCAGAGCAACATAAGCCAGCCGCTAGGCCTCTTTCTGGGCCAGGGTAGAGCCTCGTGAGCCAGCCACTGTGCCTCTTTCTGGGCCTGGGTAGAGCCCCGTAAGCCAGCCGCTGTGCCTCTTTCTGTGCCAGGATAGAGCCTCGTGAGCTAGCCACTGTGCCTCTTTCTAGGCCAGGGTAGAGCCCCGTGAGCCAGCCGCTGTGCCTCAGGACATTTTAGGCCATGGTGTAGCCCCATGAGCCAGCCATTTTGCCCCTGTCTGGGCTAGGGTAGAGCTCCATTAGCCAGAAGATGAGTATTATTCTGGGCCAGGGTAGAGCCTCGTGAGCCAGCCACTGTGCCTCTTTCTGGGCCAGGGTAGAGCCCCGTAAGCCAGCTGCTGTGCCTCTTTCCAGGCCAGGGTAGAGCCTCGTCAGTCAGCCACTGTGCCTTTTTCTGGGCCAGGGTAGAGCCCCATGAGCCAGGCGCTGTGCCTCTTTCTGTGCTAGGATAGAGACTCGCAAGCCAGCCACTGTGCCTCTTTCTCGGCCAGGGTAGAGCCTCGTGAGCCAGCCACTGTGTCTCTTTCTGGGCCAGGGTAGAGCCTCGTAAGCCAGCCACTGTGCCTCTTTCTGGGCCAGGGTGGAGCCTCGTAAGCCAGCCGCTGTGCCTCTTTCTGGGCCAGGGTAGAGCCTCGTGAGCCAGCCACTGTGCCTCTTTCTGGGCCAGGGTAGAGCCCCGTGAGCCAGCCGCTGTGCCTCAGGACATTTTAGGCCATGGTGTAGCTCCATGAGCCAGCCACTGTGCCCCTGTCTGGGCTAGGGTAAAGCCCCATTAGCCAGCCGATGCGCATCTTTCTGGGCCAGGGTAGAGCCTCGTGAGCCAGCCACTGTGCCTCTTCCTGGGCCAGGGTAGAGCCCCGTGAGCCAGCAACTGTGCCTCAGGACATTTTACGACATGTTGTAGCCCCATGAGCCAGCTACTGTGCCCCTGTCTGGTCTAGGGTAGAGCCCCATTAGCCGCCGATGAGCATCTTTCTGGGCCAGGGTAGAGCCTCGTGAGCCAGCCACTGTGCCTCTTCCTGGGCTAGGGTAGAGCCCTGTAAGCCAGCCGCAGTGCCTCCTTCTGGGCCACGGTAGAGCCTCTTGAGCCAGCCCCTGTGCATCTTTGTGGGCCAGTGTAAAGTCCCATAAGCCAGCCACTGTGCCTCTTTCTGGGCCAGGGTAGAGCACCGTAAGCCAGCCGCTGTGCCTCTTTCTGGGTCAGGGTAGAACCTCATGAGTCAGCCACTGTGTCTCTTTCTGGGCCAGGGTAGAACTTCATGAGCCAGCCACTGTGCCAATTTCTGGGCCAGGGTAGAGCCTCGTGAGCCAGCCACTGTGCCTCTTTCTGGGCCAGGGTAGAGCCCCGTAAGCCAGCCGCTGTGCCTCTTTCTGGGCCAGGGTAGAGCCTCGTGAGCCAGCCACTGTGCCTCTTTCTGGACCCAGTTAGAGCCCCGTGAGCCAGCCACTGTGCCCCTGATTGGGCTAGGGTGCACACCCATGAGCTAGGCGCTACGCCTCAAGTCAGACCAGGCCAGGTGGAGCCCCGTGAGGCAGACGCTGTGCCTCAGGTTAGCTCGGAAAAGAGTGGATCCCCGTGAGCCAGCCACTGTGTCTCTGTTTGGGCCAGAGTGGAACCTCGCAAGCTAGCATCTGAGCCTCTGTCCGAGCCAGGGTGGAGCTCTGTGAGCCAGCCACTGCGATTCTGTCCTAGCCAGGGTGGAGCACAGTGAGCCAGCCGCTGGTCCTCAGGTCAATTCGGGCCAAGGTGGAGGCCTGTGAGCCAGCCACTGCGCCTCTGACTGGACTAGGGTGGAGTCCGTGAGCCAGCCACTGCAACTCTACCCCGGCCAGAGTGGACCCCAGTGAGACAGCTGCTGTGCCTCAGGCCAATTCGGGCCAGGACAGAGCCCCGTGCGCCAGCCACTGCACCTCTATCTTGGTCAGGGTGGAACGCCGTGAGCCAGACGCTGTGCTTCAGGTCAGTCCGGGCCAGGGTGGAGCCCCGTGAGCCTGCTGCTGCGCTTCTGTCTAGGCCAGGGTGGAGCCCTGTAAGCCAGCCACTGCGCTTCTGTCTCGGCAAGGGAGGAGTCACATGAACCAGCCGCTGTGCCTTAGGGCAATTCGGGCAAGGGTGGAGCCCCGTGAACCAGCCACTGTGCCTCTGTCCGGGCCAGGGTAGAGCCCCGTGAGCCATCCTCTGTGCCTCAGGTCAATTTGGGTAATGGTGGAGCCCAGTGAGCAAGCCACTGCGCCTCTGTCTGGGTCAGGGTGGAGCCCTATGAGCCAGTCACTGTGTTTCAGGTCAGTTTGGGACAGGGTGGAGCCCCGTGAGCCAGCTGCTGTACCTCAGATCAGTTCCGACCAGAGGGAAGCCCTGTGAGCCAGCGGCTGCAGGTCTGTCTAGGCTAGGGTGGAACCCCATGATCCAGCCGCTGCGCCTCTGTCCGGGCCAAGGTAGAACCCTTGAACCAGAAGCTGCACCTCAGGTTAGACCGGGCCAGGGTGGAGCCTCGTGAGCAAGTCATTGTGCTACTCTCCGGCCAGGGTGGAGCCCTGTGACCCAGATGCTGTGCCTCAGGTCTGTTCGGACCAGGGTGGAGCCCCGTGAGCCAGCCACTGTCTCAGGTCAGACCAGGCCAGGATGGAGTCCCTTGAGCCAACCACTGCACTTCAGGTCAGTCGGGGCCAGGGTTGAGCCCCGTGAGCAAGCCACTGTGCCTCTGTCTGTGCCAGGGTGGAGCCCTGTGAGCCAGCCGTTGCACTTCTGTCCGGGCCAGGGTAGAGCCCCGTGAGCAAGCCGCTGCTCCTATGTCCGGGTCAGGTTGTTGCCCCGAAAAACAGCTCTGCGCCTCTGTCCTGAAGTAGGTGGAGCCACATGAGCCAGCCACTGCGCCTCAGGTCAGTTTCAGCCAGAGTGGAGCATTGTGAGCGAGCCACTGCGCCTCTGTCCGGGCCATGGTGGAGCCCCGTGAAACTCCAGCTGCGCCTCTGTTTAGGGCCAGGGTATAGCCCTGTGAGACAGCAGCTAAGCCTCTGTCTGGGCCAGGGTTGAGCACCATGAGCCAGTCGTTGTGCTTCAGGTCAGTTCGGGACAGGGTGGAGCCCCGTGAGCCAGCCGCTGTACCTCAGATCAGTTCCGACCAGGGGGAAGCCCTGTGAGCCAGCGGCAGCAGGTCTGCCTGGGTCAGGGTGGAACCCCGTGAGCCAGCCACTGTGCCTCAGGTCAGACCGGACCAAGGTGGATCTCCGTGAGCCAGCCGCTGCACCTCTGTCCGGGCCAAGGTGGAACCTTTGAGTCAGCAGCTCTGCCTCAGGTTAGACCAGGCCATGGTGGAGCCCCGTGAGCCAGCCACTGTGTCTCAGGTCAGACCAGGCCAGGATGGAGTCCCTTGAGCCAGCCCCTGCACTTCAGGTCAGTCGGGGCCAGGGTGCATCTCTGTTAGCCAGCCACTGTGCCTCTGTCTAGGGCCAGGGTGCAGCCCTGTGAGACAGCCACTGCGCCTCTGTCCGGGCCAGGGTGGAGCCCCGTGAGCCAGCCGCTGCACTTCTGGCCGGGCCAAGGTGGATCCCTGTGAGCCAACCGCTGCACCTCTGGCCGGGCCAGTGTGGAACCCATGAGGCAGCCGCTGTGCCTCAGGTCAGACCGGGCCAAGGTGGAGCCCCATGAGCCAGCCGCTGCGCCTCTTTCCGGGCCAGGGTGGAGCCCTTGAGCCAGCAGCTGCGCCTCAGGTAAGACAGGGCCATGGTGGAGTCCCGTGAGCCAGCCACTCTGCCTCTGTCCGGGCTGGGGTGGAGGCCCGTGAGCAAGACGCTGTGCCTCAGGTCAGTTCGGGCCAGGGTGGAGCCCTGTGAGCCAGCCGCTGCTCCTTTGGGCACTCATGTGCCAAAGATACAAAGCTAAATTAACATAAAACTTTGCAATATTGTACAATAATAGGATGTAGCTTTGTTGGTAAACATAAAATTATACACAGCAATGTAAATTAAATGCCATTAAGTACAAAGACATTATGCATGACATTTATAATGAACAACAATACTGTACAGTATATAATGTATGAAATAAACCACAGACAGTAAATAGAGAAGGCTTTTTTCTTACCTTTTCATCTAACGTCAGTGCCAGCCAGATACGAGATTAATCCAATTCTAGGTCACGGCTGTTGTAAGTGCGTCAGGCTGGATAATGTCTGCAGGTCCACAAGAAGATCCGACCAGTCACTCTCTGACATCTTCTACATCTGGTTAGACGGAGAGGTAAAATAATGAGACTTAGTCACAACTATAGGCTATACACAGTAGAGGTGTCCACCATAGCCTTATCTCACATATGGACAATATAGAATGCAGAGAAAATGGCCGATTCATAAAGTTTCTGTGGTACAGGATCAGCCAAGAGGGATTAATCTCAGATATGGATTCCGTTTTTGGCTGATTGATATCACACCCTTTAGTCCCCAGACTCTCACAGACTTAATGTCTGCAATCACATACACAGCCCTTCTTTGCATACAAGTGTGAACCTCGTTAACTCAGCAGGAGAGATCATGGAGGGATGTGTGTTCTAGCTTTTCCAGTAGACGGGATGACTCCAGGCGATCATCAAAGGGAATATGGTATTATGATGTTATTTTACAAGGGGAAAATCCTACAGTCGCGACAATAAATTTTTCGGGTGCGCAAGTCTTGAATGGACGCATCAAGTCCAAACACGGCACTGCTGGAATCGGGGAAAAGGTCCAAACACTGAACTCCCTACCCAAGGGGATCTGGGGGGTCATTCCTGGTGTCTATGCGATGGGAATCTCACCACAGACCCCATCATACCCCTCGCCTGATTCTACGGTCATTGGGCAAGGAGTTATGGTTGTATATATTTTTCTGGTCCTAGGATTTAGGGCTGGGCCTCTTCTCCTGGTGACATCACACAGGGAGGAGACCAGGACAGGTATATGGTCTCAGACCAGGAAGAGAGGGGAATTCGGATCCTGGGAGAGATGTGAGGACACATGTCCTGTCGCTGACTTAAGGAAGTGCCCTAGGGCTTAACAGCTGGAGGCCTCAGTGAACCAGACTGCAGATTTGTTTGCTATTCTTTTTCTTTTTTAATCCCACTTTATTTTTCTGTACTGTATTCCTTGTTTTTACCTGTATTTGCTTGACCATCCTCTGATGTGTATTCTGTATACGTTAGCGGCTAGTACCGACCCACTTGGGTTAATAAATATATAAAATTTATAAAGCTCGTTTCATGTTATCCTAGAAACCCAGGTACTCAGGGGTAGTGAGTGGAAGGTAAGAGAGGTGAACGCAGGTAGGCCAAGCGGTATCCTTCACGGTCTCCCTGTCGAATTCCTTCTCTCTGGGGCTGATTCAGGAGCTGTCAATATGATCTGGTATCTGAGTGACACGTCTGTTTCCTTTTCATGGGGTCAAGGTGTAGATTCGGGTTCAGAGCCGAGCGGTCACACATACATCAGGTATAATCCCGTCCACAAAACAAGCAGCGCTGACAACGTAGCAGTAACTTCTTCTATGATAGTAATACTCATGAAGGAGATCTTATGCTATACGTACTTGTGAGAGGCTTTGAACAGTAAGATCCAGCAGTCCTAACCCATTACCGAACCAGGACCTTGCTCATAGGGTTCTGTCCTTCATTGCTGTCCTGAAAAATATGACAGAAAACCTTACAATACATTTTATTTAGCTGCATTTTATGTACCATACTATTACGTCATGCTCAGTGCTTTAATAGTACAACACAGTGTTGTAGAAGGCACAGGAGCCTGCCCAATATTCCAGGCCTGGACCAATAACAATCTGCAAGTTATCTTCAGGATTTCCTGATCCTTCATACAGACATGTGAGAAGATAATGTCAGTGAGGGTCCTGGCACTAGGGGGGCCCCCCGCCTCATAATGTAGTCAGAAATTTCTCCTGCCCGGCTCTACTGACTACAATGGAGAAGCTAACAGGGTAATGGAGGAAGAGAGGGAAGGAGAGCGACAAGTGGAGACAATATTACCAGTGCTTAGGCTCTCTTCATATTATGTCTGAGGTTTCATTTTGACATACTTGCCTATAAATAAATACTGCATGTAACAGTCGGCCTCGCACGTGTATATATCATATATAGGCCACCATTGTAAGAGCAAGTATAGCACAGTATACATTATACCACACACATCATGTCTGATGGAGCATCATATCTGTTATATGATGGGCAGAATAATGCACAAAGAAGCTCATATATACAGAGACTAATACTGGACATTACAGTGAATTCAGTTCAGCACTGACCGCATCCAGCTTTATTCTTTTGTTTTTACAGCAAAACATCCTGTACATGACATCACACATTCACTGCCCCAGACTATGAGACCCCCAGCCGACTACCCAGTATCTGCACAAACACAGCGATTCCCACCATCTCATATGGCTCAGTCTCCCACAGTCCCTGGCACAGCCTGTCTTCTCCAGACAGGGAGCATTATGGGAAGGGTTAACACATAAAAAAACAGCTTTTCTACAATGTGTGGCCTCACCCAAAAGGTATTTTCCAGGGTAAAGGAAAAATGTTGCTGACAGCCAGGAATGCTGTATGATAAAATAAGTGTTACTAAGCCCCCTCCGGCCTTCACCACTGCTCCAATGGCAGGGCCCTGGTACTCTCCTTTCATCTATGGATTTTCAACAGTGACATCAATGACAATCCCCCAGCCCCTGCAGCCAAACAGCAGTAGTAGTAGTACATGTGGAAGTCGGTGACATCATTGTTGTAGGAGACCAGCGCTGCAGAGATGACATGACTGACTACAGCACATGACAGATGGGGCTGCAGCGGCCATGGGGATGGTCAATGATGTCATTGCTGGAGCGCTGGAACCAGAGACTGGCAGAAGGGATCGGGAGCTTTCCATTGGAACAATGTGGAGGGCTAGGCTGGGAAGAGACATGAGCAATACTTCTGTTTTTATTGTTTACATCATTCTCAGCCATCAGCAAAATTTTACTTTAATCCAGAAAACCGCCATATCTGCCGCCTGACTCCCCTCCCTGAATATGTGGCCTGGGTTCATGGGTCATCCCTACCTTATCACCATTTTCAAGTCACCTCCACCCCACCTTGTAAACACTTTGATAGCAAAGAAACAACATGGACACTGCACATACCAGGACAAATAAAGCAACATCTGTGGGCATCTAATTCCCATTTTGTAAGCTGATTCTGCCCCATTTTTGGCTATGAAAGGCTCCTGGTGTGAGGTACAAGTGGCGTGATCCACATCAAAATGGTGACTGACTGATACTATAGGGTTCACTAGGCCTTCATACAGACAAAAGACTGAGCGTGTCACAATGAAGCTCCTCGGCAACCAGACAGGAACCATGACCTCACAAAGGGCCCTTGTCTGCTGGACAGCCATGATACAGTTATGTTATAGGATAGGAAAGTATATAGTAATCCATGGCAGACATCCCATAAATTGTGTGAAGGGGAAAGCATGTGCACGTATGGTTGGCCTCAGTGGTCTGGGCAAAAGGCGGCCATTAACAATGAAAAAGCTAAACCAATGTACATAGTCCCAAAGACTGTATATATAATGTAAATGTTCTTCTATATCTTCCCCATACACTCTTCTAGTCTCTGCCAGCTGTTTTTTGGTATATTTGGAAATTTGCATATAAATACATTAAGAAAAATGTGTGTATATATATATATATATATATATATATATATATATATGATATACAAATATATATGATATGCAAAAAATCTATAATATTTGTCTGTATAAAGTGGAGCCCCAGCAATAATGAGAATGGTGATCCTGTGTCCCCCATCATGTATGAGCGGACAGAAGTGTGTAAGTGACGCCACAGATGTCTGTGCACTCTCCATTCTGCTCACTTAGCCATCTCCTTATCTTCTTACATGAGTTGCCCCAGATAACAGCTTGCTCTCGGCCCAGTCTTTCCTAGTTACCCCCTGTACATCATGTCCTGGCTTCCATTACCCAGAAGGAAACAGCAGGCAGGATTTACAAAAAATAAAGAAATAGATGAACAAACAGTCTCAGTTTTATAATAGATTTCCCTGGAATGGCGGCCACTGGTGAGGGAGGGGAGTACTTAGTGTAAGGAATTGTCACATTCTAACAAAAATGTTGGCAATAACATGGTTACATCGCCCACTATAGGACATTTGTGCTGACACTTTATAACAAACAATCCGTTCATCCGTTCCTTCAGCATTAACATTACTTGGTAACTGGATCACAAAGCTGCCATACTGCACAGCGGCCACTAGATGGAGCCGCTGCCTAAATTTACTTTCTACATACCTGGAATACCAGCTCCTCCTCCTGGCTGTGGATTCTGCTATCAGCGGCCGGGTGCTCTCCTCCTGGGGGGGGCCCCTCCTCCTGGGTGTAGCTCCTCCTCCTGGGTGTGGCTCCTTCTCCTTTTGGCTGCTTCCCCTTCTTCAGTGTCTAGACTGCCGGCATGTGCACTTTCCGTTGGCAGGTATCTGGATCCAGGTATACCTGGATTGTGACGTCACATTCTCGAGACCTCTAGTCATGTGACTGAGTAGAAAGGGGCGGAGCCTATAGGCGATGAGGCTCTGGTCGTATATACTGTGCTGATACTGATACTGCCATGAGTTGTGTCCTATATGCTCATGTCAGTGATGGTGACTGTATGGCAGTATTAGTATGGCACTGTATGGCAGCATTCACATGGGCTCTGTGTGTATAGGCAGAGTAAGATGTGATCTGACACCATAAGTACAAGTAGTATATACGTATATAGGCATTATATGTTACAAGTTATATGACATTATATGGACCAATTTATGTCACTGTTCACATGGCACCATATGATACTACTAATATGAGCGCTGTATGACACATAATTCTGACTATATGATGTTATTTATATGGACATTGTGTGACTTTTTATATGGCGTACATGTATAAATTGGATTCTATCACCTACTATATACGGACAGTGTATGAGTATTTATTTGGTGTACATATATATAGTGGATTCTATCAGCTGTATGAACATTGTATGACTTTTTATGCAGTACTTTTTTTGCAGTGGGTACGGAAAGTATTCAGATCCCTTTAAATTTGTCACTCTTTGTTTCATTGCAGCCATTTGCTAAAAGCAAAAAAAGTTCATTTTATTTCTCATTAATGTACACTCAGCTCCCCATTTTGACAGAAAAAACCCCAGAAATGTAGATATTTTTGCAAATTTATTAAAAAAGAAAAACTGAAATATCACATGGTCATAAGTATTCAGACCCTTTGCTCAGTATTGAGTAGAAGCCCCTTCCTTTTGAGCTACCGTGTTTCCCCGAAAATAAGACACCCCCGAAAGTAAGACATAGGAGACGTTTCAGAGAATTGCCCAATATAAGGCATCCCCCGAAAGTAAGACGTATGTTCCCGAACAGAACATATGGTATATACGGTATGTGAGGCCACGGGCCGAACCCCACAATCACTGCTATCATTATACTCCGGGCTCTTTGAAAAGACCCCGGAGTATAATAATCGGAGGCCCAGAGTTGGTGAGAGAACATAAAAAAACAATGTACTTACCTCTCCTACGCTTCACCAGGCTTCGGGCCTGTTTGGTGACGTCAGCAGACGTCATTTTGCGTCGCGACGTCGGCCCGCGTCACGTGACGCCGACCTGGTCCAACATTGAAGAAGGCCAAAATAGCCTGGAGTGGACCGGAGCGAGGAACAGGTAAGCAACGTTGTTTTTTTATGTTTCTATCCTCCCCTGGGTCTCCGATCATTATACTCTGGGGTCTGAAAAGACCCCAGAGTATAATAATTGTTCATGGGTGGTCTACAATGGGACATATAATAGTGTGTGCAGGGGCCACTATGAGGCAAAATACTCAGTGCAGGGGCCACTATGGGGAATAATAGTGTGTGCAGGGGCCACTATGGGGAATGATACTGTGTGCAGGGACCACTATTGGAAGGTGAACCTTCTGCCCAGTTTGAGGTCCAGAGCACACTGGAAGAGGTTTTCTTCCAGGATATCTCTGTACTTTGCCGCATTCATCTTTCCTTCAATTACAACCAGTTGTCCTGTCCCTGCAGCTGAAAAACACCCCCGTAGCATGATGCTGCCACCACCATGTTTCACTGTTGGGATTGTATTGGGCAGGTGATGAGCAGTGCCTGGTTTTCTCCACACATACCGCTTAGAATTAACACCAAAAAGTTCAATCTTTGTCTCATCAGACCAGAGAATCTTATTTCTCATAGTCTGGGAGTCCTTCATGTGTTTTTTGGCAAACTCTATGCGGGCTTTCATATGTCTTGCACTGAGGAGAGGCTTCCTTCGGGCCACTCTGCCATAAAGCCCCGACTGGTGGAGGGCTGCAGTGATAGTTGACTTTGTGGAACTTTCTCCCATCTCCCTACTGCATCTCTGGAGCGCAGCCACAGTGATCTTTGGGTTCTTCTTTACCTCTCTCACCAAGGCTCTTCTCCCACGACTGCTCAGTTTGGCTGGACAGCCAGGTCTAGGAAGAGTTCTGGTCGTCCCAAACTTCTTCCATTTAAGGATTATGGAGGCCACTGTGCTCTTAGGAACCTTGAGTGCTGCTGAAATTCTTTTGTAACCTTGGCCAGATCTGTACCTTGCCACAATTCTATATCTGAGCTCCTTGGGCAGCTCCTTTGACCTCATGCTTCTCATTTGCTCTGACATGCACTGTGAGCTGTGAGGTCTTATATAGACAGGTGTGTGCCTTTCCTAATCAAGTCCAATCAGTTTAATTAAACACAACTGGACTCCAATGATGGAGTAGAACCATCTCAAGGAGGATCAGAAGTAAGTGGACAGCCTGTGAGTTAAATATGAGTGTCACAGCAAATGGTCTGAATACTTATGACCATGTGATATTTCAGTTTTTCTTTTTTAATAAATTTGCAAAAATATCTACATTTCTGTTTTTTTTTTCTGTCAAGATGGGGTGCTGAGTGTACATTAATGAGAAATAAAATGAACTTTTTTGCTTTTAGCAAATGGCTGCAATGAAAAAAAGAGTGAAAAATTTAAAGGGGTCTGAATACTTTCTGTATCCACTGTACCTCTAGCTATTCAGCTAAGCATTCTACTTGCTTTCATTATATAGTAGACTAGCTGCATTCCTGGAGCCAAACTGGTTTCGATAGCAGACCTGGATGCCCCACATGACATGATATGAGCATGTGACAACACACTGACGCAAGATACATATCTGGAAAATACATAGCTGACAGTATCTCCTCATCACACTTACCCATCTTCAGTCTTCTGGCATGAAGCGTCACTTCTTCCGCTTCTGCTGGCACCTGCGCAAAAGAGCTTTATTTTACAGTCACCGGCAGAAGCGAAGAGCGCATACCACATAGGCGCAAGAAATCCACAGAAGAAGATGCCAGCGGGACCGAAGAAAATGAACTCCAAGACACAGAAGATAGGTAAGTATGATTGGGCGGGGGGGGGGGAACTGGGGCTGAGTTAGCTGCCAGAAGACAGCTCCCTAGAGGCATAGCACAAGACCAGGAATAGCTGACTATATATGGAACTGCTTATGCTTCCCTTCTACGTAATCAAGACATACTACACCAATCATGATTGAACATGAGGACTTACTTTGTTATGTTAACCCTTTTCTATTGCTTGCTGCTATATGAACCTATGCTGCTTTAATAAAACACGTCAGTGCGCTTCCTGTACTCTGCTACGAGAGGAGTTTATACCAACATTCTGCGTCTGGTGTCAATGCCTCGCCACTAGCACTTAGCTCATACCAATTGGGACAACCACAGTTACCTGGGGGACCTGGTCAGCTGGCCCACAAAGGTTATCCTGACCTTATCAACTACATTGGCTGCTTATTCAATACAGAATACAATATAAACTTATCACCCTCATCCACAAGGCTCTCCATACTGCTGCACCTCCCTACATTTCCTCCCTCATCTCTGTCTATTGCCCAACCCACGCTCGCATCTCCCGAGTTGCACCACTTCTCTGGAATGCTCTATCCCGGACAGGCAGATTAACTCCCAATTTCTACAGCTTCAAGCACAAACTAAAGACATATCTTTTCAGACAGGCCTATCACAACTCCTAATGTAAACCTTTCCGTAGTTAGAATCCCTAAAACGTACCCTCCTATGATCACGCTCCCATATTACCCCACAGGATATGATGTCGTATCAGACTAACTTTATATGTCCAGGCACCGTCTGCACATTAAAGGACATGACTGGTGACGGCTCATACAGCTTTATAAATGTGTAATGACCTCTATTACAAAATTGTCTGACCATTGTACAAGCAATGCTACCTCCGATGCCGCCCCTGCTACCTCATAGATTGTAAGCTCTTGTGAGCAGGGCCCTCAGTCCCATTATGTGAATTGACTATTTCTTTTTAATGTATCTTTTTTTTCTGTACTTGAACCCTACAAATTGTACAGTGCTGCGGAATATGTTAGCGCTATATAAATAAAATGTATTATTATTATTAACTAGTCCTCCCGGCCGTCCCATAGTATCTTATACTAATGGATTATGTGAACCTATCAGTAAATTTGTGGATTTCCACCTACAGCCTTTGGTGGAAACTCTTCTTTCATTTATAAAAGATACAACTGATATCCTCCGGAAGTTGGATGGCATTCACTTGGATGAAGATATGATCATAGCTACATGTGATGTGGAATCCCTTTATACTTCCATCAAACACACGGATGGTATAGAGGCCGTTAGAGCGTTTATCGTGATGTCTGACATGGATAGGGACTTGGGTGAGTTTTTGGTGACATTACTGGAATTTATTCTCACTCATAATTTTTTTTTATGTTTGGGGAGGAGTTCTTCCTACAGCTTCAGGGAACAGCCATGGGTACGGCGTGTGCACCTGCCTACGCCAATCTGTTCCTGTGGCTATGGGAGAGGACCTTGTTCCTTACCGAACCAGTACAGTTCATTGAGAATGTCCATTTCTCGGGAAGATATTGTAAGGGAATCACTAGAGGAGCGATTCCCCAGTAGCTGCTGGAGAATTTAGGGGGGAGGGGCACAACAAGACAGTGGACCCTAAGCTGAATATTCCCCACTGTCCCTGGCTAACTTGCCCGATCTGTCCTAGGTGACAGCCAGCAACTAGTCGACAGTCCCTCCTTATAATGAGTGATAACACAGAACGCAGACAAGACGCACAACAACAAAGGGAGGTCAGCTAGCCAAGGGGTCGGTAACAATCGAGCAATGCAGTACAGAATCAAAATCCAAGAGAATAGTCAAAGGTAAGCCAGGTGGTCAGAAAATCAGAACAGCAGGTAACAAGGAGTATAGCCAGTAAGCAAAATGCAATAGCAGGCGCCAATGGGAAAGTGAGCAAACAATAAATAGGGAGAAAGAACCCGCCCCAGACTTGATAGGAGGATAGGCTATCAATCACAAAGGCAGGACTAAAGTTAACTCTTAGTGGAGCAGGGGGAAAGCAAGGTGAAGGAGAAGGGCGTGGTGGAAAATCAAATAAGGAGGTGAGGGAATAGGACATTATTCAGAAAATACAAGAAAAACCCAAAGGAAAGAATCACAACCGGGCACGCCTTCTGCGCCACAACGTGCGCCCGGAGGATGGCGCCAAAGCCCGGACAGGCAAGGACGTTACAGATATATGGACAATGTGCTCTTTATCTGGCAGGGTTCCATTGACAGCTTGGAATCGTTTCTTGCATCTCTTAATTGCAATAACAATAATATTAGACTCACCCATAGATGTAGCACTATGCAGATGGACTTAGATGTGACATTATGTGACGACTTACAGGGTAATATACAGACAGATCTTTATCGTAAGGATACTGTTACAAACCATTCTGCACATCCAGTGTCCCTTATCCGCAATATCCCTGTAGGCCAATTTCTATGGACTCAGCGTATTTATTCTACCGAGGCCTCTTCTGAAAAATCAGCAAAAGAACTAAGCACTATATTTAGACAACATGTATACCAAGAACAATGCATCCATAATGAGTATTTGTGGGCATGAGCTTTGCGTCGCAGTGAATTATTACAGCTATCACGTTCACACAGCATATCTAACAGGACAGGACAGCACGTAAGATTTATCATTACCTATAATTCAGGATGGTTCCACATACGGCGAATTTTGAAGAAATATTGGGGTATTCTTACATGTGACCCCATACTCAGGCGTTATGTGGGGCCTTGTCCTTCAATCAAATACCGCCGCTCAAAAAACCTGCGTGATATGTTGATTCATAGCCACTATCCAGGTAGAAGATCAGGTCTTTTGTTTGACGGTCCTGGTCCCAAATACGGTTGTCGAGCTTGTGGCAGCTGTGTTGCATGTTGTAATATTGACTCTGTGATTTTTGGAGCAGCGATAAAAAACGTCAATACCAGATTCTTTCCCATTTTACATGTCAGTCAATGAGGGTAGTGTATTATGCTACATGCCCTTGTGGCTTGATATATATTGGCCTCACCACCCGGGAATTACAGATACGTGGCCGTGAACACGTTTTGGGTATCATTGCGTCGGAACATTGTGAGGCTGATTCTTCTCTCAAAACTATACCCAAACATTTCAAAATATTTCATAACTCGAACCCTTCTGGGTTTAGGGTTAGGGCCATTGATGGGGTGCGGATAGGTCCTATATCAGGGAACTGGAAGCAATTGTTGGCACAAAGGGAGTGCAAATGGATTTTTATATTGAAGACTACACATCCCTATGGTCTCAATGAACATTTAAGGTTTGCTCCATTCCTCTAATAAACTTTCTAATTATTTTTAATAGATTTGCTTCTGCTTTCGATTACATATCCTGTCAGTTGTTCCTTGTTGACTAACTGTGTTGTATGATCTATTTTTATATGGTTTAAATTTTATTTCTTTTATCCTAGAAGTGTCGGTCGTATATTGATATCTTGGTTCTCATTGTATGTGAAGTCCTACTCCATCATCACACCTTTATGTTTATTCCACGTCTGGGCGCTGTGTGTATGCTTTTTTATATATATACACGTGGACAAAATTGTTGGTACCCCTCGTTTAATGAAAGAAAAACCCACAATGGTCACAGAAATAACTTAAAAAATCCAGACTGGAATTTGCCAAACTACATGTTGACAAGCCACAAAGCTTCTGGGAGAATGTCCTATGGACAGACTTGCCGATTTTTGGCAAGGCACATCAGCTCTATGTTCACAGACGGAAAAATGAAGCATAACTTGAAAAGAACACTGTCCCTACTGTGAAACATGGAGGAGGCTCTGTTATGTTCTGGGGCTGATTTGCTGCATCTGGCACAGGGTGTCTTGAATCTGTGCAGGGTACAATGAAATCTCAAGACTGTCAAGGGATTCTAGAGAGAAATGTGCTGCCCAGTGTCAGAAAGCTTGGTCTCAGTCACAGGTCATGGGTCTTGCAACAGGATAATGACCCAAAACACACAGCTAAAAACACCCAAGAATGGCTAAGAGGAAAACATTGGACTATTCTGACGTGGCCTTCTATGAGCCCTGACCTAAATCCTATTGAGCATCTTTGGAAGGAGCTGAAACATGCCGTCTGGAAAAGGAACCCTTCAAACCCGAGACAACTGGAGCAGTTTGCTCATGAGGAGTGGCCAAAATACCTGTTGAGAGGTGCAGAAGTCTCATTGACAGTTACAGGAATCGTTTGATTGCAGACATTGCCTCAAAAGGTTGCACAACAAAATATTAAGTTAAGGGAACCATCATTTCTGTCCAGGCCTGTTTCATGAGGTTTCTTTTTTTAAAAATTCTGTTGAAGCCTGGTTGAAAAGTAATGTCTGACTTTCATTTGTTCATTTTCATAGAATTTTTTATATATTATTACTTTTGTCAGATTTAAGTTATTTCTGTGACCATTGTGGGTTTTTCTTTTATTAAACGAGGGGTACCAACAATTTTGTCCACATGTGTATTTGTAGATTTCATATGCATATATATGTGTATACATATTTTACATATTTTTTATTATCACTTTTTGTCTCCCCCATATGTTATGTTTCTTAATTTTTGTATAATCTGTGATATAGTAGATATTAATTAATACTTATTCCACTATGTATTATTTGTGTATTTTTTACATGGATTCTTAAATCACTGTATTCTTGTATCATGAGCATATATTACATTGTATTTATATTGATATTAGCACTTTTATTTGGGTTATCATTATAACTCCAGACAGTGTCACTGTATTTGTTCTTTTTTTCTCGCTTTTCATTTGTGCACTGCATGTATCACAATCACTGGCACTTTTCTACACAGTCACTTATTTTCATGTGTTCAGTATAATGTACTATCGTCTTAAGGGGTTTTTCAATCATTGATGTTTAGTAATTATAATTATTTTTACTGTCTATATATACTATAGTGCTGCCATCTACAGTGGGGAAAAAAAGTATTTAGTCAGACACTAATTGTGCAAGTTCTCCCACTTAAAAAGATGAGGCCGGCCTGTAATTGACATCATAGGTAGACCTCAATTATGGGAGACAAAATGAGAAAACAAATCCAGAATATCACTTTGTCTGATTTTTTAAGAACTTATTTGCAAATTGTGGTGGAAAATAAGTATTTGGTCAATAACAAAAGTTCATCTCAATACTTTGTTATATATCCTTTGTTGGCAATGACAGAGGTCAAACGTTTTCTGTAAGTCTTCACAAGGTTAGCACACACTGTTGCTGGTATGTTGGCCATTCCTCCATGCAGATCCCCTCTAGAGCAGTGATGTTTTGGGGTTGTCGCTGGGCAACACGGACTTTCAACTCCCCTCCAAAGGTTTTCTATGGGGTTGAGATCTGGAGACTGGCTAGGCCACTCCAGGACCTTGAAATGCTTCTTATGAAGCCACTCCTTCGTTGCCCTGGCGGTGTGCTTGGGATCATGGTCATGCTGAAAGACCCAGCCACCTTTCATCTTCAATGCCTTTGCTGATGGAAGGAGGTTTGCACTCAAAATCTCACGATACATGGCACCATTCATTCTTTCATGTACACGGATCAGTCATCCTGGTCCCTTTGCAGAGAAACAGCCCCAAAGCATGATGTTGCCACCCCCATGCTTCACAGTAGGTTGGTGACCAAATACTTATTTTCCACCATAATTTGCAAAAATTCTTTAAAAATCAGACAATGTGATTTTCTAGATATGTTTTCTCATTTTGTCTCTCATAGTTGAGGTCTACCTATGATGTCAATTACAGGCCTCTCTTATCTTTTTAAGTGGGAGAACTTGCACAATTGGTGGCTGACTAAATACTTTTTTTTCCCCACTGTATATTGTTATATTGCGCTAGGTCATTTTTATTTTTGATATATCTTTGTGTAGCGCTATCTGGTTTTACGTTCTTGCACATGCACAAGTTTACTGTCATCTATATTGTTACATCGTGCTAGATGCACATTTCACCTGCACATACACGTTCTTTCATCTAGTCACTGTATAATCTCGCGTGTCTAGGTCATTTTATCCCAGGCATGTGCAGTTATACATTTAATTGCGTAATCTCACGATTATAGACCTGTGGTTCTCGCGCATGCACTGTTTCTCTAGTATCCCGGAGTTCAGCGCTTTGTATTTCCTTCTCCTTGGACATCAGGGATTTACAGGTGTGTTTGTAGACATGTGATGTTTTTCTGGCTATTTTTCTGAATCTGTCGTGCTCAGTTACGAGGATTCCTGCACGACTTTACAGATATTTGTAAAAAACGCTTCGCAATGGGGTCTGAGAGGGTTGGATATTTTGGGTGCTGGAAGTCCAGTGCTTGCTTATAAGCGTTATGTACAAAGACAAAAATGTGTGGGTACCTAGTCACTAGTGAACGTGAATTGGCTTCAGTGTAAGTTCCGTATCATAGGTGTCTTTCCCTATCTATATTTACAGGTGATTTTCCACTCACGGCCTGGATTGTGGGACATTCCACAGTCTTCTAGGCAAAGAGGATAGCTGAAAGATCAGCATCGGATTTTGGAGGCATGAAAGATCAGCATCAGATTTCTGGGGGGTAAAGCTGCTTGGCTTCAGGTCGATGGAGTACATCTGACAGAAACTGGTTTTGACACTATTGGAGGGCCTGAAGGAGCTCTTACATTGGACTACTATGACTGGTTTTTAATGGGGTAGCCAGATTTACAGCAATTAAGTGGGCATAAAGGGCATGTCTAATCACATGCTCACCCAGGTAGATGACAGGAGAGGCATAGCGGCTTACTCTTCTGAGGTTGGGTTACAGTATGAGGCCACCACCTTGGTTTCTGTAGTAAAGATCCATAGGCCTCGGCAATGCTGAAGAACATGAAATAAGAAATTAGTGAACTGCCAAGGCAAGACTTATACCTGGTATAGGAGAGGTTGATACATTTGGTATAAATATATATATATATATATATATATATATATATATATATCTCTTATATACAGTACAGACCAAAAGTTTGGACACACCTTCTCATTCCAAGAGTTTTCTGTATTTTCATGACTATAAAAATTGTAGATTCACACTGAAGGCATCAAAACTATGAATTAACACATGTGGAATTATATACTTAACAAAAAAATGTGAAACAACTGAAAATATGCCTTATATTCTAGGTTCTTCAAAGTAGCAACCTTTTGCTTTGATTACTGCTTTGCACACTCTTGGCATTCGCTTGATGAGCTTCAAGAGGTAGTCACCTGAAATGGTTTTCACTTTGTGATGATTCTGCTTAAATATGGCTATAACTCAGAGATGTATTTTGATCTCAGGGTATAGTATCTCCCTTCTTACCTGCATTTGTTCATAATGTGTGCAGCTATAAGCCTAGATGTATATTGGCAGTAGTAGCAACATTGTAACAATGGGGCTTTGTATCCATCCCAGCAGGGCTCCATTGAATTCATATACAGTCCTGAGTGATCAAAGAAGCATGCATTGCACTGGTAGATCAGATATGGCTGATAACATTGTATCATTCCACTTGATCTCAGCTCAATACAAAGAATCTGGACTTGAGTGCATTATTCAATCAGACTTGCTGCCGCCGGTGACCTCATTCTGGGAGGTGGCATAAAGGGTACAAAAGATGAGGTAAGAGGCAATGGGAGGAGTTTGTGCTGAGACTACAGGATATTACAGACAGACCACTGTAAAGAGCATGCAGGCTGGATTATTGTATTGATGCCACATGCTGAGAAGCCTCCACTGGTTATTCACACATGACAGAGCATGTGTGAGTGTTGGATTATAGAGCCACATCAAGGAGATGCGTGGTAAAGTAATTATTTCAATTTTAGTCCCTTTTATTTCATTGCACTGTATCTTGTAACTAGTAACTGTTAATGCTTGCATACATCTGCATATCTGTTCTGAACTGCATGTGTTAGATGTTAATACCGACCCATTTAGGGGTTAATAAATATATAAAATTTAGAAAGCTTGTCTTGTATTTATCCTGCGGACCCAACACTCACTGGCGGTGAGTGTGTTTTTTTATGAAAGAAGACTCAGGTGTGAGCCAAAGCGGTGTTGGCGCACTGAGGATCTCTCACATTGGTGGCAGTGTAGTGGGATCTTAGGATAAACAGCGTGCATTGGGGACCTTTATCCCTCAAATGCTGGGGATTGTAGTAATCCTATGAGACAAGCTCGGTATTAAAGCAAGCATTAAGATACAGTGAAAGTTTGACACAGTGCTGTTCCCCTCCCTTACTCTTTGTATTCTATCCTATCTTTTATTTGGCAAATACCAGTGGATGGCTAGTGGGCTCAGAAGCAGATCTCCAGAACTGCTGAACCAGGCTTTTGGAGATCCTGAGTGTATGGCTGAAATGGAGGCAGCCACAGCCATGCAGAGAATCGAGCAGAGTCCGGATTTTGGGGCTAGGCCAGGAAGTGCGGCAAGCAGCCCGTTCCCAAGGATTACTTCACCAGGAGGGACCAGTAGCCCCAGCCTTGCTATGGGAATGGCTTCATACTGGCAAACGGCCCTGCAGCAAGTAGGCACCAGTGACCCTAACACATACCTGCAGGTGTTGTGCCGCTTTCAGGAAGCTGCAGAACGAGAACGGCAGGCCGATCGTGACGCTGCAGAACGAGAACGGCAGGCCGATCGTGACGCTGCAGAACGAGAACGGCAGGCCGCAGAACGGCAGGCCGATCGTGACGCTGTAGAACGAGAACGGCAGGCCGATTGTGAAGCTGCAGAACGAGAGCGGCAGTATCAGCTTGAGCTCAAAAGAATGGAGCTCTCCCAGCAGGCACCATCTGTCACTGCACACACTCCAGAAGCCCAAGTACCAAGGCTCCGATCTGAGGACTTTCCAATCCTTGAAACAAACGGGGATTTGGACTCGTTCTTGCGGGCCTTTGAGAAAGTGTGTAAGCAGTATCAGCTACCACAGACGGATTGGGTCCGTTACCTGGCTCCCCGGTTGAGGGGATAAAGCCCTGGACACTTATGCCAATTTGCCAGTTGACCAGGACTATGAGTCTGTTAAAGCAGCGCTGATCCGGAGGTACCAACTCACACCGTAGCTATACCGTCGAAGGTTCCGAGGACTGCAGAAAAAGCCTTCAGAGAGCCATGAGGATACAGCGGCCCAGCTGTGCGTGTGGTTCCGGGGAGTGGACAGAGGGCAAGTCCGTCACCTCGCAAGAAAGCCTTGCAGACCTCATGCTTCAAGAGCAGTTCTTGAACATTTGTACCGAGGAAGTGCAAAAATACCTCTTGGACCGAGAGCCCAAGGACCTTGAAAAAGCCGCAGCAATGGCGGATCGTTATGTTGCCAACCAGTTGCCGTGGAAACCTGCCAGCAACGACGGGAGGAGGGGTAAGACACAATCTGTCCCGGGGAATCCTGAACCAAGCTGGAGGTCACCACAGCCCTCTGCTTCCAGGTGGGGTAGGCCAAACTCTGTCCCAGGTGGTTCCTATACGTCCACTGACCCTCGAGCTCTGAGCTCCCCGGCGACCTCTCATACCCCAGGGAGAGATCAGGCGGTGACACGCCTGTAATCAAACGGGACATTTTCAACGAGACTGCCCCAACCGCCCTAGGAACCCCCCTGCTCCCCAAACTACAGCGGCTGGCCCATCTGTGTAACTAGTTGAGAGGGAGGGGCCCCAGCTTAATGCTAACCGTCAACAGGTCACTGTGGGGGACAAAGTGGTGATGGGATTCCGGGACACTGGGGCAGATGTTACGCTGGTACAACCAGATTTGGTCGCCCCAGACAGTATTATTCCCGGGAAAACTCTGACCCTACGGGGTATTGGATTGGAACGTTTTACTGTACCCATGGCATGTGTTCATTTAGACTGGGGTGCAGGGAAAGGAATGCGGGATGTGGGAGTGATGTCTGAGTTGCCTGCCAATGTACTGTTGGGGACAGATTTGGGGCCTATGATGTGCCAATATGGGGTGGGGGCCACCCCAGCTCCCTGTGATCAGCTGTCTGTCCATGCTGATATGTCTGATATTGTACCTGTGGGAATACCTGCAGAGGGGGCTGGTAACCCTCCCTCTGAAATGTCTCCTCATACAGTTTGTGAAAATGCTAATTCTAACGTATCTGGGATTAATGTAGGTGTAAAGGAGCTGAGTGAGGACTGGGCTGTAGACCCGCCCACATCTGCGGGGGCCTCACCCCCCCAGTCTGTGTCTCTATGTTCGCCAGTCCTCCCTCCAGCTCAGTGTGATAGAACCAATGCTGTTAATGATATTACAAATGTCTGCCATGAAACTGTGGATGTTGTACCAGGTGGTTCGGTGTCTCTCTGGGCTCTCAGTGACGGTCCGGATGTAGGACGGACTGCTGGTATTGCGGTGGTTACCCGCAGTCAAAGTGCCAAAGGGGTGGAAAGCCTTCCAGCCTCTGCACCGGTCCCTCCGTCGCTCGGACGCATTAATGAGACCCGGTGTGAATTAACAATTGCTAATGAATGTACTGTCAATGTAATTGCCAATTGTTGTGAAAGTGTACAGGGTAGCTCTTCTGAGTCACTAGAAGCGACTTCTACTATTTTGCCCAGTGCATCCGATGAGCACCCAACTGCTGACCATGTGCCAGGTAGTCAGGTAGGCTATGTGGATCTCATGGCCGATCCAGGTGAGGGACGGACTGCTGGTTATGCGGTGTTAGCCCGCAGCCAGAGTGCTACAAGGGTGGAGGGTGCTCCGACCCTTGAACCGTTGCCTACACCACCTGGAGTCGGTGCTGAGACCGCCATGACTAGCCTCATTCCCTTGAAGCCGGAGGAGTCCGGCCGGTATGAGACATACACGTCTCTTCTGTCCAGTTCTATTCCAAGAGCGCCCGTGGCCCAAGTGCAGATGGCATGGGGTACTGGAGGTATGATCCAAGAAGGGGGTATGTCAAATGTATTACCTGTCAATGTATTGTTGGAGGATGGTTTGGGGAAGCATGATCTCAGTCATTTGCCCAAGGTATCACCATCACCCACCCAAGTACAGGAGGAACAGGATGTAGGTTTGGAAGCAAAGGGGGAGGTGCAGAATCCCCTAGAACTCTCCCAACTAGCAGCTAGGGTGAGAGAGACCCTGAGAGACCGCCGGGATGGGGTCTCTAAGCTGGTATCCCAAAGACCTGAGGTCATGAGGGTGGCTCCACAGGATGCCAGTACTCAGAAAGCAGACCCAGAACAGGCAGGAGGTAGCCAAGTGTACGTGGATAAGGGCCTGAGCCTTAGAAGTGTCTCTAGTCAGACTAGAGAGCCAGAAGGGTCCAACAGCTATGTAACATGCACCTCTCTTTTGTCTCACTCCAGCCAAGAGTTCAGAGATGCTGTCCAAGCTGACCCTAGTCTGGACATATTGAAGGCGCGTGGCGCTCAACCACCCACGGAGTCTGACAAGGTCCAAGTCTGCTGGGACCCCGGGGGAGGTGAGGGAGCCTTGGGGCCAGAGCCTGAGAAGCTGGAGGCGGAGGTGCTTTCAGAAGAGGGGCGTAGGCCCCTACTTCCTACAAGCCCCATCTAAAGGGGGAGGTGTGATGATTCTGCTTAAATATGGCTATAACTCAAAGCTGTATTTTGTTCTCTGGGTAACGTATCTCTTTACTCATAAGGTGCGCAGCCATAATCATAGGTATATTGGCAGTAGTAGCAATACTGGAACAATAGGGCTTTGTATCCATCCCAGCAGGGCTCCATTGAATTCCTACACAGTCCTGGCTGATCAAACAAACATGCATGGTGCAGCCTGCACTGGTAGATCAGATATGGCTGATAACATTGTATCATTTCACTTGGTCTCAGCTCCTTACAAAAAGTCTTGACTTGAGTGCGTTAGTCAATCAGACTTGATGTCGCCGGTGACCTCATTCTGGGAGGTGGCATAAAGGGTATATAAGATGAGATAAGAGGTCAGTGGGAGGAGATTGTGCTGGGACTACAAGAGAACACTATGAAGAGAATACTAAGACCATCACAGACTACAGAGATTTTACATACAGACTACAGGAGATTACAGACAGACTTCTACTGTGAGAGACTATTGGAATACTGTGAGGAGCATGCAGGCTGGAATACTGAGATGCCACATGCTAGGAGTTAATGCCGCTGCCTCCACTGGTGATCTCCACATGCCATGTGTGAGTGTTGGACTATAGAGCCACATCCAGGAGATGTGTGGTAAAGTCACTATTTCACTTTTATGCCCTTTTTATTTCATTGCACTGTATCTTGTAACTAGTAACTGTTAATGCTTGCATATATCTACATATCTGTTCTGAACTGCATGTGTTAGATGTTAATACCGACCCATTTAGGCAGGGTCGGACTGGCCCACCGGGGAACTGGTGAATCCACCGGTGGGCCCCGAGCCCCGACTATTAGTCCTCATGTCATGGGGGCCCGATCGGGATCCTGACCATCCCGATCGGGCCCCTGACCAGAGGCGTAATGATCGCGGTCACAGGGGGTGCGACCGCGACCGGGCTCAGCGGGGTATGGGACCCGTGGCCAGCTGGAGATGGCCGGGGCCCCGGGCCACTATGATAGCGGTCGGGGAAAGCCTGGTTCCCCGACCGCTATACATACTGTTATTGGAAAGGGGCCAGGGAATATTGCAGGCCCCTTTCCAATAGATGGCAGCCCAGGGGAGGTGACTGAAAATAATAAATACATATTCTCACCTCTCATGGGCACAGCGTTCTCTCCGGCGCGCCTCCGTCATGTGACTGAAGCCTGTGATTAAGCCCCAGCGGTCACATGAGGCGCGGCCGCGTAATGACGTCAGTGCGCCCCCACGTGACCGCTGAGGCCCAATCACAGGCCTCAGCAGCGACATCGGAAAAGGGCCTGAAGACGCTGAAGACAGCAGGATGGAGAGAGGATGCCATGGAAAGGTAAGGCAAGGTGAGTATGAATGTTTGTTATTTTTAATCACTTCCCGTGGGCCTCCGATTATTATACTCTGGGGTCTGAGGAGACCCCAAAGTATAATAATAGCATTGAAGCGGAGGGGGGCTATTGGGCGCATATAATACTGGATGGGGGCCACTGTGGAGCTTATAATACAGGATGGGGGCCCCTGTAGAAAGCATATAATACTGGGTGGGGGCCACTGTAGAGAGCATATAATACTGGGTGGGGGCCACTGTAGAGAGCATATAATACTGGGTGGGGGCCACTGTGGAGCTTATATTACTGGGTGGGGGCCACTGTGGAGCTTATACTCCATACAGTGGCTCCTTCATTTTTTTTTAAATTACGCCGGGGCAGGTGAAAAAAACAAAACAAAAAAAACCCCAAACTTTCTCTCCTGTCCCCAGTGTCTCCCAGCGTGTATCGGTCCTGCAGTTCTGTTGTTTTCTTCCAGCTGAAGTTCCCCTGCACATGACTACCTGTGATGTCACCCCTGAGGCCAATCAGCGGCCTAAGGGAAGGGACCTGGGATGTCACAGCCAGTGAGGACTTCCGGCAAAAGAAGACAGCGGAGCTGCAGGACCGGACCGTGCTGGGAGGACACCGGAGCACCGGAGACAGGTGAATATGTTTAGTGTGTTTTTTTTGTTTTTTTGGGGGGGGGGAGGAGTGGGGGGATTCACCTCCCCCGGACTAATTATTAAAAAAGAAAAAAATTATATTAAAGGAGTTGTCCAGGCATAATTTGTTATGGTTTATCCTCAGGATAGGCCATAGATACCTGATCTGTAGGGGGCTGACCACGGACCGATCAGCTGTATGGAGCCACTTCTGATGCCCGTCCTGTACACAATACAGGGCGAGAAGCAGAAAGCTCTGTCCACTGTATATTAGCCGGGCACCTTCACTGTATCTCAGCACTTATTGAAGTCAGTAGGAGCTGAGCTGCAGTGAAGGCGCCGGGCTGCTATACAGCGGATGGAGCTTTCTGCTTCTGGCCCTGTGTTGTGTACAGAACGGGCTCCGGAAGTGGCTCTGAACAGCTGATGGAGCCATGTGTCAGCCCCCTACCGATCAGGTATTTATGGCCTATCCTGAGCATAGGCCATAAAAAAGATTAAACCTGGACAACCCCTTTAATATGCCCCACACAGTTTAATGTCCCCCCCACAGGATGTCAGCCCCCATCACTGCTCCCACACAATATAATGACCACATCACTGTTCCTCATACAGTATGGGGGACGAGTGAAGAGGCCACTATGTGGGGGGACCAGTGAAGTGACCATAGAAATATTTGGCCCAGACAACCCCTTAAAATAGGTTGTCCATAAACTGGAGCGACCACTGAGTCGGTCGCCAGGGAGGTGTAAAAATAAGAACATTTTTAAAAAAAAGCATACTCACTGTGAAGAATATCGCCTCGCCCAGCCGCCTGGCACGCCTGCGATCAAACTTCTTTCTTAACCTTCCACTCACACACCGTGAGTAGACCGGGTCATAGGATAAAACGAAACGAGCGATATAAATTTTATATGTTTAATAACCCAAGTGGGTCGGTACGGATTAATATCATATATAGAAATATACAATATTAATACGATCAAGCATAAACATACAAGCAAAAGCGCGATGATACAATACAAAACAAAAAGGGAAATTAAAATATAGAAAGATACCTGAGCATAGCTCTGCTCTTAGCTGTCTCTCTTCCAGGCGTCACACAAAAGACTACCAAAAAACTCACTCTCACCTCAGTGTGAGACCCCCCCCAGCTACACCCTTCACCTCCCCCTTAGCCAGCCCTCCCCCTCTCTCCTTTGCAGAATCCTCGGACAGATGGGTAAGCACAACATTCCAACAAGTGGGGGGACGGACATGAGCAAGTAAAAACACACTTCCAAGACAGCTATAAAACTGAGGGTCAGTTCATCACACCTCCCCCTTTTAGAGCGTGTCGGGGGGAAGGAGGAGCCTCCGTTCCTCTTCCACCCGCACCTCCGCAGACTCACCTCGCAGGGACAGGCCATCGGCATTGCCATGGGTCTGGCCAGGCTTGTGCCGGATGTCATAGTTGTACTGCTGCAGCACCAGGCTCCAACGTAACAACCGTCCATTCTGACCCGCAACACGTTTGATCCAGATCAGGGGGGTGGGATCCGTCACCACGGTGAAGTGGCGCCCATACAAGTAAGGCTGCAGATGCTGCAAGGCCCAAACAATTGCTAGGCATTCCTTCTCCACTGTGGCGTAGGCCACCTCCCGTGGCAGTAGCTTTCGGCTGAGGTACTGCACCGGGTGCTCTTGCCCCGCTGAGTCAAGCTGGCTCAGTACGGCACCGAGTCCGTAGGCGCTGGCGTCTGTCTGTAGCACAAGCGGGCGTGTCTCATCGTACGCCTGAAGTACAGGTGCGTTCGCCAGGGCCGCTTTCAGGGCTTGGAAGGAGCGCTCGCAAGCATCCGTCCACTGGACAGTTTGCGGCAACTTCTTCTTGGTGAGGTCCGTCAAGGGGGCAGCCAGAGCACTATAGTTCGGTACGAACTTCCTATAGTACCCTGCCGTACCCAGGAAAGACATCACCTGTCGCTTGGTCCGGGGGGTTGGCCAGGACGTGATTACATCCAGCTTTTCAGGTTCTGGTTTCAGGGTTCCCCCACCTACCCGGTGTCCCAGGTATTGGACCTCGCGCATGCCCAGCTGACACTTTTCCGGTTTGATGATCAAGCCCGCACTGTGGATCCGCCTCAGCACCTGCGCCAGGTGCTGCAGGTGTTCCTCCCAGTTGGAGCTGAAGACGGCAATCTCATCCAGGTACGCAGTGGCAAACCCTTCGCATCCCGTCAGTAGGGAGTTGACCATCCGCTGGAAAGTGGCAGGGGCATTCTTCATGCCGAATGGCATGACAGTGGACTCGTACAGTCCGAAAGGGGTGATAAAGGCCGATCGCTCCTGTGCCTGAGGGGACAGGGGGATCTGCCAGTATCCCCGACTCAAGTCCATGATGGACAGGTACTGGGCCTTACCTAACCGGTCAAGCAGGTCGTCGATGCGCGGCATGGGGTACGCGTCGTCGACTGTAACCGCATTAAGTTCCCTGTAGTCTACACAGAACCGGGTGGTCCGGTCCTTTTTGGGCACAAGAACCACAGGTGACGCCCATGCACTGTGAGAGGGCTGAATCATCCCCAGGTCCAGCATCTCGTCAGTCTCCTTGCGCATCTGTACCTGTACCTCCGAGGAGACGCGATATGGCGATCGCCGGATAGGGGCATGATTCCCGGTATCCACATGGTGAATGGCCTGGTCAGTCCTCCCGGGCTTCGCGGAGAACAGACCAGGTAGGGAGTGCACAACTTCATCCAGCTGGGACAGCTGGGCCTCAGCCAGAAGGGGGTTCACCTGTGCCTTCTTGTTGGACCCATCCTCCTGAAAATGAGCAAGCAAGTCAACAAGACCTTCTTCTTCCCCCTCCTCTAGCAGACTGCATACCGGAAAGGCACTAGCTTCCCGGTCATGATGATCCTTCATCATGTTGACATGGAAGACCTTATGCCTGTTCAACAGTGACCAGGTAGCTGACGCTGTTGACCTGCTGGTGCACGACGTATGGACCGGTCCATTTTGCCTGAAGCTTGTCCTGGGGCTCAGGGACTAGGACCCATACTTTCTGCCCCGGCTGGTATGTTCTCTCACGGGCATTCTGATCATACCAGCGCTTCTGGTCAGCCTGAGCCTGGACCATGTTGTCGTGCACCAGCCGCGCCATAGCCTGCATTTGGTCACGGAATCGCAGGACATACTCCACAACTGGCACACCTTGGATGGCCGTTTCTCCTTCCCAGGACTCTTTCACAAGAGTTAGGGGCCCACGTACACGTCTCCCGTACAAGAGCTCAAAGGTTGCCATTGGTCTGCGGGTGATACAGGCTGGACACCAGATGTTGCACCTCTGTTACCTTACACAGGCCTTGCATCAAGGCAGACATGAACTGGGTACCTTGGTCTGTGAGCATCTCTCTGGGAAATCCAACACGGGAGAAGATGCCTACCAGAGCATTGGCCACTACATCAGCCCGGGTGGAAGACAGAGCGACAGCTTCCGGGTACCTAGTAGTGTAGTCTACTACCGTTAATATGAAACGTTTCCCGGTGCGACTGGGAATGGACAGGGGTCCAATGAGATCCACAGCCACCCGCTGGAAAGGTTCGGTTATGATGGGCATAGGTATCATTGGGGCTTTTGAGCCTTGCCCCGCCTTGCCCATCCTCTGACAAGTGTCACATGAACGGCAGTATTTAGCTACATCTGTCCCCATTTTAGGCCAGTAGAATAAGTGGCTGAGGCGAGCCTTGGTCTTAGCGATCCCCAGGTGGCCTGCCAGTGGAATCTCATGAGCAATTCGCAACAACTCCACCCGATAGGGTTGGGGTACCACCAAATGTTTCTCCCTGAGCCGACTTTCTTTTCCCTTTGTGGGGATCGTTTCCCGGTACAACCTGCCTTGCTCCCAGTACACGCGGTCCTTGTCCGACTCCAAGGGAGGTTGATCAGCACGCTCCTTCAATGCACCCAGACTGCGGTCAGCTTGAACAGCGTCCCTGAACTCCTGACTGGACCCAGACAGAAGAGATGTGCATGTCATATACCCGCCGGGCTCCTCCGGCTCCAGTGTGGGGAGGTTAGTCATGGCGGTCTCAGTGCCATCTCCGGGTGACAGAGGGAACGGCTCAGGGGTCGGAGCGCCTTCCACCCCTCTAGCACTCTGGCTGCGGGTTACCACCACAACACCAGCAGTCCGACCCTCATCCGGATCGGCCCTGAGATCCCCGTGACCCACCTGACCACATGGCACATTGTCATCCGTTGGGGTTGCCCCCAGTATCTCAGAAGAGCTACCCTGGAAATCTGCAAGGCAAGAATTAGCAATTACATTGACATTACATTCATGCATTGATTCACAGTGAACTGCATGGGTGACTGGCTCAGCCAGGGTCACACTGAGGGGGCTCTCATCACCCGCAGATGTGGGCGGGGCTACAGCCAGGTCAGCATTCCACAATGTCTCATTCACATGCTCACTGATTACTTTAGCTGGGCACACAGCAGGGGGAGACAAAAGGCTGACCCTTCCCTCTGCCTGTGTCTGTGCCTGTGTGGCAGGCTTCAACACCTCATTAAAATCATCCTTCAGTACAGACATTTTGTCACAGCGAGGTGGGGCTACTCCCACCCCATATTGGGACACCAAGGGCCCCAAATCTGTTCCCAATAGTACATTGGCAGGCAGATCAGACATAAGCCCCACATCACGCATTCCTTTTCCCGCATACCAGTCCAAATGGACGCAAGCCATGGGCACAGTTAAGCTTTCTTGTCCAATACCCTTCAGGGTCAGAGTTTTTCCAGGGATAATACTGTCCGCAGGGACCAAGTAAGGTTGCACCAGAGTAATCTCCACCCCAGTGTCCTGAAATCCCATGACCACTTTACCCCCCACAATGACCTGTTGACGGTTGGCATTGGATGGCAACCCCTCCCTCCCCACCAAGTATACAGATGAGCCAGCTGCCGTGGCTGGGGAAACAGGGGGGGTTCTTAGAGCAGTTGGGGCACTCTGCCTTGAAATGTCCTGGCTGGTTACAGGCATGACACCGCCGGGCCTCTCCTTGGGACTTGGAGGGGGTACCCAGGGCGCCCAGAGTTCTTGGGACAGGGGAAGTAGAGGGGGCACCCGGAACAGAGTTTGTCTTACCCCACTTGGAGACCGCAGGCTGTGGTGAACTCCAGCTTTGCCCCTCCTTCCAGCTTGAGGGTCTCTGCAGTGTGGCTCCTCTCTTGGTCCCTTGCTCCCTGGTGGACACATAGTCGTCAGCAATCTCTGCAGCCTTGTCTGCTGTTTTGGGTTTCCAATCACACATGAACCGGCGGACCTCCAGAGGGCACACCTGGAGAAATTGTTCCTTTATCATAAGATCCCCAATTCCCTCAAACGTGGTGACAGTAAGTCCTTTGATCCACTGCCAGAATGTAGCCTGTAAGTGGTGCAGAACATCCGCATAGCTCTCTGTGGGCTGTGGGACCCCGCTGTATATTCCGGAACTTTTTGCGGTACACCTCCGGCATGAGCTGGTATCTCCGGATCAGCGCCGCTTTGATGGTCTCATAGTCCGCATCCTCTGGTAAGCTTGTGGAAACATCCAGGCCTTTTCCCTTCAGCCGGGGAGACAGGTAACGGGCCCATTCTGCCTGGGGAATATGATGCTGCTTACACACCCGCTCAAATCCCCGCAAGAATGAGTCCAAGTCCCCGTTATCTTCCAAGATTGGAAAGTCCTCGGATCGGATCTTTAGTGCTCGGGCTCCTGGAGTTGGTGCAGGGGAAGGTTGCGCCTGCTGGCAAAGTTCCAGCTTTTTTAGCTCAAGCTGATGCTCTCTGTCCGCCCGGCGCTCTGCAGCAGCGGCAGTAGCCTCTCTCTCAGCCCGACGCTCTGCTGCAGCAGCAGCAGCGGCCTCTCTCTCCGCCAGACGCTCTGCAGCAGCAGCAGCTTGGTACTTGTGAATCACCTTCAGACGGGTGCTATATTCACTGGCGTCTATCTGCTGTAAGGCCATTTGCAAGTATAAGTCCGTTACGCCTACAGAACTGGGGCTATTGGTCCCTCCAGGCACAGTTAACTCTGGGGTCAGGGCACCTGCTGAACCGTCTGGCATGGTGATGTTTTCTTGTGCCAGCCTCTCAGGACTTTGCTCCATTCTCTGCATAGCTGTGGCTGCCTCCATTTCAGCCATACGCTCAGGATCTCCAAAAGCCTGGTTCTGCAGTACTTGAACTCTGCTTCTGAGCCCACTAGCCATCCACTTCCCAGAGTCCAAGACATCCACTGGAAGCCGTTGCCAAATAAAAGATAGGACAGAAAAAAGAAGAAAGGAGGGAACAGTACTGTACCAAACTTTCACCGTATTTTAAGCTTGATCTCATACCGCGCCCGTTCCATAGGATTGCCACAATCCTCAGTGTCTGCGTGATACCACACCCACACACTGTTATCCTAAGATCCCACAACGCTGCCACCACTGTGAAGAATATCGCCTCGCCCAGCCGCCTGTCACCCCTGCGATCAAACTTCTTTCTTAACCTCCCACTCACACACCGTGAGTAGACCGGGTCATAGGATAAAACGAAACGAGCAATATAAATTTTATATGTTTAATAACCCAAGTGGGTCGGTACGGATTAATAGCATATACAGAAATATACAATATTAATACGATCAAGCATAAACATACAAGCAAAAGTGCGATGATACAATACAAAACAAAAAGGGAAATTAAAATATAGAAAGATACCTGAGCATAGCTCTGCTCTTAGCTGTCTCTCTTCCAGGCGTCACACAAAAGACTACCAAAAAACTCACTCTCACCTCAGTGTGAGACCCCCCCAGCTAAACCCTTCACCTCCCCCTTAGCCAGCCCTCCCCCTCTCTCCTTTGCAGAATCCTCGGACAGATGGGTAAGCACAACATTCCAACAAGTGGGGGAAGGACGGACATGAGCAAGTAAAAACACACTTCCAAGACAGCTATAAAACTGAGGGTCGGTTCATCACACTCACCTGTCCCCAGCACCCCGATGTCCCCTGCCTGTGTCTGTTCGGTCTCATGGCGGCGCCTCATTTCTGGAAATCCTGTACCTAATTGGTTTTAGTGATCACATGAGGTGCAGGACTCCCAGCAAGGAGTCGCCGGCACGAGACTGAATGGACACTGACAGCGGACAACGGAGTGCCGGGGACAGGTGAGTATGCTTTTTAATTTACTTATTTTTTACTTTACACCTCCCGCCAGCTACAATGGTTGCTCCAATGCCTGGACAACCTCTTTAAAGGATTTATCCATCTTTCTATTATTGATGGTCTGTCCTTAGGATAGGCCATCAATATTACATTTGCGATGATACAACAGCCAGGACCTCTGCAGATCAGCTTTTCCAGAACAGTGCGGCTACTGGTAAAGGTAACAATTCTTGGAGCCACGCTGCTTACTTCCCATACAAGGTGTAGCAGTAGGTTTAGGTAGTGCAGTGGTGCACATGGTATAGTGGTTGAGCAGCGTGGCTCCCAACATGTTATTACCTTTAGCCGCCCTGTCTTGGAACCGCTGATCTGCAGGGGTCCTGATGGTGGGCCCCTAGAAACAATTCCACTGGTGGGCCCTAGACATCCCAGTCCGACAATGCATTTAGGGGTTAATAAATATATAAAATTTAAAAAGCTTGTCTTGTATTTATCTTGTGGACCCAACACTCACTGGAGGTGAGTGTGATTTTTTATGAAAGAAGACTCAGGTGTGGGCCAACGTGGTGTGGGCGCACTAAGGATCTTTCACACCCAGTAAGCCAGCCGCTGTGCCTCTTTCTGGGCCAGGGTAGAACCTCATGAGCCAGCCACTGTGTCTCTTTCTGGGCCAGGGTAGAGCCCCGTGAGCCAGATGCTGTGCCTCAGGACATTTTAGACCATGGTGTAGCCCCATGAGCCAGCCACTTTGCCCCTGTCTGGGCTAGGGTAGAGCTCCATTAGCCAGGTGATGCGTATTATTCTGGGCCAGGGTAGAGCCTCGTGAGCCAGCCACTGTGCCTGTTCCTGGGCCAGGGTAGAGCCCCGTAAGCCAGCCGCTGTGCCTTTTTCTTTGCCACGGCAGAGCCCCATAAGCCAACCGCTAGATCTCTTTGTGGGCTAGGGTAGAGCCTCATGAGCCAGCCACTGTGCCTCTTTGTGGGCCAGGGTAGAGCCCGGTGAGCCAGCCGCTGTGCCTCTTTCTGTGCTAGGATAGAGACTCGCAAGCCAGCCACTGTGCCTCTTTCTCGGCCAGTGTAGAGCCTCGTAAGCCAGCCACTGTGCCTCTTTCTGGGCCAGGGTAGAGCCTCGTAAGCCAGCCACTGTGCCTCTTTCTGGGCCAGGGTAGAGCCTCGTGAGCCCGCCACTGTGCTTCTTTCTGGGACAGGGTAGAGTCCCGTAAGCCAGCCGCTGTGCCTCTTTCTGTGCCAGGGTAGAGCCTCGTGAGCCAGCCACTGTGCCTCTTTCTGGGCCAGGGTAGAGCCCCGAGAGCCAGCCGCTGTGCCTCAGGACATTTTAGGCCATGGTGTAGCCCCATGAGCCAGCCTCTTTACCCCTGTCTGGGCTAGGGTAGAGCTCTATTAGTCAGGTGATGCGCATTATTCTGGGCCAGGGTAGAGTCTCGTGAGTCAGCCACTGTGCCTCTTTCTGGGCCAGGGTAGAGCCCCGTAAGGCAGCCGCTGTGCCTTTTTCCAGGCCAGGGTAGAGCCCCGTGAGCCAGCCTCTGTGCCTCTTACTGTGCTAGGATAGAGACTCGCAAGCAAGCCACTGTGCCTCTTTCTCGGCCAGGGTAGAGCCTCGTAAGCCAGCCTCTTTACCCCTGTCTGGGCCAGGGTAGAGCTCTATTAGTCAGGTGATGCGCATTATTCTGGGCCAGGGTAGAGTCTCGTGAGTCAGCCACTGTGCCTGTTCCTGGGCCAGGGTAGATCCCCGTAAGCCAGCCGCTGTGCCTTTTTCTTTGCCAGGGCAGAGCCCCATAAGCAAACCGCTAGACCTCTTTCTGGGCTAGGGTAGAGCATCGTGAGCCAGCCACTGTGCCTCTTTCTGGGCCAGGGTAGAGCCCCGTAAGCCAGCCGCTGTGCCTCTTTCCAGGCCAGGGTAGCACCTCGTGAGCCAGCCACTGTGCTTCTTTCTAGGCCAGGGTAGAGCCCCGTGAGCCAGCCGCTGTTCCTCTTTCTGTGCTAGGATAGAGACTCGCAAGCCAGTCACTGTGCCTCTTTCTCGACCAGGGTAGAGCCTCGTAAGCCAGCCGCTATGCCTCTTTCTGGGCCAGGGTCGAACCTCATGAGTCAGCCACTGTGCCTCTTTCTGGGCCAAGGTAGAACTTCATGAGCCAGCCACTGTGCCTCTTTCTGGGCCAGGGTAGAGCCTCGTGAGCCAGCCACTGTGCCTCTTTCTGGGCCAGGGAAGAGCCCCGTAAGCCAGCCGCTGTGCCTCTTTCTGGGCCAGGGTAGAACCTCGTGAGCCAGCCACTGTGCCTCTTTCTGGGCCAGGGTAGAGCCCCGTGAGCCAGCCGCTGTGCCTTAGGACATTTTAGGACATGGTGTTGCCCCAAGAGCCAGCCACTTTGCCCTTGTCTGGACTAGGGTAGAGATCCATTAGCCAGGAGATGCGCATTATTCTGGGCCATGGTAGAGCCTCGTGAGCCAGCCACTGTGCCTCTTTCTGGGCCAGGGTAGAGCTCCGTAAGCCAGCCGCTGTGCCTCTTTCTGTGCTAGGATAGAGCCACGCAAGCCAGCCACTGTGCCTCTTCTTGGGTCAGGGAAGAGCCCCGTAATCCAGCCGCTGTGCCTCTATCTGTGCCAGGGCAGAGCACCATAAGCCAACCGCTAGGCCTCTTTCTGGGCCAGGGTAGAGTCCTGTAAGCCATCCGCTGTGATTCTCTCTGGGCCAGGGTAGAGCCGCGTGAGCCAGCCGCTGTGCATCTTTCTGGGCCAGGATAGAGCCCCGTAAGCCAGCCGCTGTGCCTCTTTCTGGGCCAGGGTAGAGCCTCGTGAGCCAGCCACTGTGCCTCTTTTTGTGCCAGGGTAGAGCCTCGTGAGCCAGCCACTGTGCCTCTTTCTGGGCCAGGGTAGTGCCCCGTGAGCCAGCCGCTGTGCCTCAGGACATTTTAGGCCATGGTGTAGCCCCATGAGCCAGCCACTTTGCCCCTGCCTGGGCTAGGGTAGAGCTCCATTAGCCAGGTGATGCGTATTATTCTGGGCCAGGGTAGAGCCCCGTGAGCCAGCCGCTGTGCCTCTTTCTGTGCTAGGATAGAGACTCGCATGCCAGCCACTGTGCCTCTTTCTCGGCCAGGGTAGAGCCTCGTTAGCCATCCGCTATGCCTCTTTCTGGGCCAGGGTAGAGCCTCGTAAGCCAGCCACTGTGCCTCTTTCTGGGCAAGGGTAGAGCCCCGTGAGCCAGCCGCTGTGCCTCAGGACATTTTAGGCCATGGTGTAGCCCCATGAGCCAGCCACTTTACCCCTGTCTGGGCTAGGGTAGAGCTCTATTAGTCAGGTGATGCGCATTATTCTGGGCGAGGGTAGAGTCTCATGTGTCAGCCACTGTGCCTGTTCCTGGGCCAGGGTAGAGCCCCGTAAGCCAGCCGCTGTGCCATTTTCTTTGCCAGGGCAGAGCCCCATAAGCCAACCGCTAGACCTCTTTCTGGGCCAGGGTAGAGCCTCATGAGCCAGCCACTGTGCCTCTTTCTGGGCCAGGGTAGAGCCCCGTAAGCCAGCCGCTGTGCCTCTTTGCAGGCCAGAGTAGAGACTCGTGAGCCAGCCACTGTGCCTATTTCTGGGCAAGGGTAGATCCCCGTGAGCCAGCCGCTGTGCCTCTGTCTGTGCTAGGATAGAGACTCGCAAGCCAGCCACTGTGCCTCTTTCTCGGCCAGGGTAGAGCCTCGTAATCCAGCCGCTGTGCCTCTTTCTGGGCCAGGGTAGAGCCTCATAAGCCAGCCACTGTGCCTCTTTCTGGGCTAGGGTAGAGCCTCGCAAGCCAGCCACTGTGCCTCTTCTTGGGTCAGGGTAGAGCCCCGTAATGCAGCCGCTTTGCCTCTATCTGTGCCAGGGCAGAGCACCATAAGCCAGCCGCTAGGCCTCTTTCTGGGCCAGGGTAGAGCCTCGTGAGCCAGCCACTGTGCCTCTTTCTGGGCCAGGGTAGAGCCCCATAAGCCAGCCGCTGTGCCTCTTTCTGTGCCAGGGTAGAGCCTCATGAGCCAGCCACTGTGCCTCTTTCTGGGCCAGGGTAGAGCCCCGTGAGCCAGCCGCTGTGCCTCAGGACATTTTAGGCCATGGTGTAGACCCATGAGCCAGCCACATTGCCCCTGTCTGGGCTAGGGTAGGGCTCCATTAGCCAGGTGATGCGCATTATTTTGGGCCAGGGTAGAGCCTCGTGAGCCAGCCACTGTGCCTGTTCCTGGGCCAGGGTAGAGCCCCGTAAGCCAGCCGCTGTGCCTTTTTCTTTGCCAGGTAAGATCCCCATAAGCCAACCGCTAGACCTCTTTCTGGGCTAGGGTAGAGCCTCGTGAGCCAGCCACTGTGCCTCTTTCTGGGCCAGGGTAGAGCTCCGTAAGCCAGCCGCTGTGCCTCTTTCTGTGCTAGGATAGAGCCTCACAAGCCAGCCACTGTGCCTCTTCTTGGGTCAGGGTAGAGCCCCGTAATCCAGCCGCTGTGCCTCTATCTGTGCCAGGGCAGAGCACCATGACCCAGCTGCTAGGCCTCTTTCTGGGCCAGGGTAGAGCCTCGTGAGCCAGCCACTGTGCCTCTTTCTGGGCCAGGGTAGAGCCCCGTAAGCCAGCCGCTGTGCCTCCTTCTGGGCCAGGGTAGAACTTCATGAGACATCGACTGTGCCTCTTTCTCTGCCAGAGTAGAACCTCATGAGCCAGCCACTGTGCCTCTTTCTGAGCCAGGGTAGAGCCTCGTGAGCCAGCCACTGTGCCTCTTTCAGGGCCAAGGTAGAGCCCCGTAAGCCAGCCGCTGTGCCACTTTCTGGGCCAGGGTAGAGCCCCGTGAGCCAGCCGCTGTGTCTTAGGACATTTTAGGCCATGGTGTAGCCCCAAGAGCCAGCCACTTTGCCCCTGTCTGGGCTAGGGTAGAGATTCATAAGCCAGCCGCTAGACCTCTTTCTGGGCCAGGGTAGAGCCTTGTGAGCCAGCCACTGTGCCTCTTTCTGGGCCAGGGTAGAGCCCCGTAAGCCAGCCGCTGTGCCTCTTTCTGGGCCAGGGTAGACCCTCGTGAGCCAGCCACTGTGTCTCTTTCTGGGCCAGGGTAGAGCCCCGTGAGCCAGCCGCTGTGCCTCAGGACATTTTAGGCCATGGTGTAGCTCCATGAGCCAGCCACTGTGCCCCTGTCTGGGCTAGGGTATAGCCCCATTAGCCAGCCGTTGCGCATCTTTCTGGGCCAGGGTAGAGCCTTGTGAGCCAGCCACTGTGCTTCTTCCTGGTCCAGGGTAGAGCCCCGTAAGTCAGCCGCTGTACCTCTTTCTGGGCCAGGGTAGAGACTCGTGAGCCAGCCACTGTGCCTCTTTCTGGGCCAGGGTAGAGCTCCGTGAGCCAGCCACTGTGCCTCAGGACATTTTAGGCCATGGTGTAACCCCATGAGCCAGCTACTGTGCCCCTGTCTGCTCTAGGGTAGAGCCCCATTAGCCAGCCGATGCGCATCTTTCTGGGCCAGGGTAGAGCCTCGTGAGCCAGCCATTGTGCCTCTTCCTGGGCCAGGGTAGACCTCTGTAAGCCAGCAGCTGTGCCTCCTTCTGGGCCAGGGTAGAGCCTCTTGAGCCAGCCACTGTGCCTCTTTGTGGGCCAGGGTAAAGTCCCGTAAACTAGCCACTGTGCCTCTTTCTGGGCCAGGGTAGAGCCCCGTAAGCCAGCCGCTGTGCCTCTTTCGGGACCAGGGTAGAACCTCATGAGTCAGCCACTATGCCTCTTTCTAGGCCAGGATAGAACTTCATGAGCCAGCCACTGTGCCTCTTTCTGGGCCAGTGTAGAGCCTCGTGAGCCAGCCACTGTGCCTCTTTCTGGACCAGGGTAGAGCCCCGTAAGCCAGCCACTGTGCCTCTTTCTGGACCAGGGTAGAGCTCCGTAAGCCAGCCGCTGTGCCTCTTTCTGTGCTAGGATAGAGCCTCGCAAGCCAGCCTCTGTGCCTCTTCTTGTGTCAGGGAAGAGCCCCATAATCCAGCCGCTGTGCCTCTATCTGTGCCAGGGCAGAGCACCATACGCCAGCCGCTAGGCCTCTTTCTGGGCCAGGGTAGAGTCCCGTAAGCCATCCGCTGTGACTCTCTCTGGGCCAGGGTAAAGCCTCGTGATCCAGCCACTGTGCCTCTTTCTGGGCCAGGGTAGAGCTCCGTGAGCCAGCCGCTGTGCATCTTTCTGGGCCAGGATAGAGCCCCGTAAGCCATCCGCTGTGCCTCTTTCTAGGCCAGGGTAGAGCCTCGTGAGCCAGCCACTGTGCCTCTTTCTGGGCCAGAGTAGAGCCCCGTGAGCGAGCCGCTGTGCCTCAGGACATTTTAGGCCATGGTGTATCCCCATGAGCCAGCCACTTTGCCCCTGTCTGGGCTAGGGTAGAGGTCCATTAGTTAGGTGAAGCGTATTATTCTGGGCCAGGGTAGAGCCTCGTGAGCCAGCCACTATGCCTCTTTCTGGGTGTGATGATTCTGCCTAAATATGGCCATAACTCAGAGATGTATTTTGGTCTCTGGGTAGCGTTTTTCTCTCTAATTCCATTTATTCATACTGTGCGCAGCTATGAGCCTAGGTGTATATTGGCAGTAGTGGCCGGGCTGGAACAATAGGGCTCCATTGAATTCATACACAGTCCTGGCTGATCAAACAAACATGCATTGTCCAGCTGCACTGGTTGACCAGATATGGCTGATAACATTGTATCAGGTCATTTGGTCTCATCTACATACAAAAGATCTGGACTTGAGTGGATTATTCTATGAGACCAGCTGCCGCCGGTGACCTCATTCTGGGAGGTGGCATAAAGGGTATAAAAGATGAGGTAAGAGTCAGTGGGAGGAGATAATGCTATGGAGATCATGCTATGGATATAATGCTATGGAGATTATGCTATGGAGATTGGGCTGAGACCATCACAGACTACAGAGTTGTTACAGAGAGACCATGAGGAAATTTTTGTGATGAGACTACTGGACTAATGCTGAGAGACTGTGTAAAGAGCATGCAGGCTGGATTATCGTATTAATGCCACATGCTAACAAGCCTCCACTGGTGACTCACACATGCCATGTGTGAGCGTTGGACTATAGAACCACATCAAGGACATGTGTGGTAAAGTAATTATTTCACCTTTATCCCTTTTATTTTGTTTGTTCTGTATCTTGTAACTAGTAACTGTTAATGCTTGCATATATCTGCATATCTGTTCTGAACTGTATATGTTAGATGTTAATACCGACCCATTTAGGGGTTAATAAATATATAAAATTTAGAAAGCTTGTCTTGTATTTATCTGGTGAATCCGACATTCACTGGCGGTGAGTGTGGTTTTTATATGAAAGAAGACTCAGGTGGGGCCACAGCGGTGTTGGCGCACGGAGGATCTTTCACATTGGTGGTAGCAGTGGGATCTTAGGATAAACGGCGTGTGTTGGTGACCTATATCACTCACATGCTGGGGATTATGGTAATCCTATAAGACAAGCTCGGTGTTAAAGCAAGCATTTAGATACAGTGAAAGTTTGATACAGTACTGTTCCCCTCCCTTATTCTTTGTATTCTATCCTATCTTTTATTTGGCAAATATCAGTGGATGGCTAGTGGGCTCAGAAGCAGAGCCCCAGAACTGCTGAACCAGGCTTTTTGAGATCCTGAGCGTATGGCTGAAATGGAGGCAGCCACAGCTATGCAGAGTCCTGATTTTGGGGCTAGGCCAGGAAGTGCAGCAAGCAGCCCGGTCCCAAGGATTACTTCACCAGGAGAGACCATTAACCCCAGCATTGTGGGGGGAATGGTTTCATACTGGCAAATGGCCCTACAGCAAGTAGGCACCAGTGACCCTAACACATACCTGCAGGTGTTGCGCCGTTTTCTGGAAGCTGTAGAACAAGAACAAGAACGGCAGGCTGCTGAGCGACAGGCAGAGAGAGAGAGGAAAGCTGCAGAACGAGAACGGCAGGCTGCTGAGCGACAGGCAGAGAGAGAGAGGAAGGCAGCAGAATGGCAGTATCGGCTTGAGCTCAAAAGGATGGAGCTCTCCCAGCAGGCGCAAACTCCAACAATCCTACACAGACCCTCAAGTTGGAAGGAGAAGCCAGGCCGGAGTTTACCACAGCCGTCTGTCGTCAGGTCCGGTGAGACAAACTATGCCCCGGGTGGTCCCTCCCCTGTCCCAAGAACTATGGGCACCGTAGTGACCTTCCCCAAATCCCAAGGGGAGGTGCGGCGGGGCCATGCCTGTAACCAGACAGGACATTTCAAGGAGGAGTGCCCCAACCGCCCTGTGAACTTCCCTGCTTCTCAAGCCACAGCAGGTGGCCCATCTGTGTGTCTGGATGGGGGTGCAGGAAAAGGAATGCGGACTGTGGGACTATTGACTGATTTGCCTGCTAATGTACTGTTGGGAACTGATTTAGGACCTATGATGTCCCAATATGGGGTGGGGAGCAACCCAATTTACTGTGATGGACTGTCTATGATTAATGCTGATAATGTGTCTGTCATATCTGCAGAGAGGGCCCGTAACCCCCTCTCTGAGATACTTCCCATGGCAGTCAATGTAAATGCTAATGAGTTGCCTTCAGCTGAGAGCAGGGAAGATGCAACTGAACTTCCTGCAATCCAGCTCAGCACAAATGTTATTGGTGCTTTGTTCCCTCCGGTGCTAGGAGCCAATGAGATCCGGTCGGTAGACACACCCACATCTGCGGGGGCGTCTCCCTCCCAGCTTGTTAACATGTCTACTGCAGATCTCATTGAGGCCCGGTGTGAATTAACAATTGCTAATGAAGGTACTGTCAATGTAATTGCCAATGCTTGTTGTGAAAGTGTACAGGGTAGCTCTTCTGAGTCACTGGAAGCGACTTCTACTATTTCGCCAAGTGTATCCGATGAGCACCCAACTGCTGACCATGTGCCAGATGGTCAGGTAGGCTATGTGGATCTCATGGCCGATTCAGGTGAGGGACGGACTGCTGGTAGTGCGGTGTTAGCCCGCAGCCAGAGTGCTACAAGGGTGGAGGGTGTTCCGACCCTTGAACCGTTGTCTACACCACCTGGAGTCGGTGCTGAGACCACCATGACTAGCCTCACTCCCTTGAAGCCGGAGGAGTCCGGCCGGTATGAGACATACACATCTCTTCTGTCCAGTTCTATTCCAGGAGTGCCCATGGCCCAAGTGCAGATGGCATGGGGTACTGGAGGTGTGATCCCAGAAGAGGGTATGTCCAATGTATTACCTGTCAATGTATTGTGGGGGGATGGTTTGGGGAAGCCTGATCTCAGTCATTTGCCCAAGGTATCACCACCACCCACCCAAGTACAGGAGGAACAGGATGTAGGTTTGGAAGCAAAGGGGGAGGTGCAGAACCCCCTAGAACTCTCCCAACTAGCGGCTAGTGTGGGGAAGACCCTGAGAGAGCAGGCCAAGGGTAGCCAGGAGAGCAGAGATTGCCGGGATGGGATCTCTGGAATGGTATCCCAAGGGCCTGAGGTCATGAGTATAAAGCTACGGGATGCCCGCACTCAGAAAGCGGACCCGGAACAGGCAGGAGGTAGCCAAGTGTACGTGGCTCAGAGCCTGGGCCTTAGAAGTGTCCCTAGTCAGACTAGAGAGTCAGAAGGGGCCGGCAGCTATGTAACATGCACCTCTTTTTTGTCTCACTCCAGCCAAGAGTTCAGAGAGGCTGTCCAAGCTGACCCTAGTCTGGACATATTGAAGGCGCGTGGCGCTCAACCACCCTCGGAGTCTGACAAGGCCCGAGTCTGCTGGGACCCCGGGGGGAGGTGAGGAAGCCTTGGGGCCAGAGCCTGAGAAGCTGGAGGCGGAGGTGCTTTCAGAAGAGGGGCGTAGGCCCCTACTTCCTGCAAGCCCCATCTAAAGGGGGAGGTGTGATGATTCTGCCTAAATATGGCCATAACTCAGAGATGTATTTTGGTCTCTGGGTAGCGTATTTCTCTCTAATTCCATTTATTCATACTGTGCGCAGCTATGAGCCTAGGTGTATATTGGCAGTAGTGGCCGGGCTGGAACAATAGGGCTCCATTGAATTCATACACAGTCCTGGCTGATCAAACAAACATGCATTGTCCAGCTGCACTGGTTGACCAGATATGGCTGATAACATTGTATCAGGTCATTTGGTCTCATCTACATACAAAAGATCTGGACTTCAGTGGATTATTCTATGAGACCAGCTGCCGCCGGTGACCTCATTCTGGGAGGTGGCATAAAGGGTATAAAAGATGAGGTAAGAGTCAGTGGGAGGAGATAATGCTATGGAGATCATGCTATGGATATAATGCTATGGAGATTATGCTATGGAGATTGTGCTGAGACCATCACAGACTACAGAGTTGTTACAGAGAGACCATGAGGAGATTTTTGTGATGAGACTACTGGACTAATGCTGAGAGACTGTGTAAAGAGCATGCAGGCTGGATTATCGTATTAATGCCACATGCTAACAAGCCTCCACTGGTGACTCACACATGCCATGTGTGAGCGTTGGACTATAGAACCACATTAAGGACATGTGTGGTAAAGTAATTACTTCACCTTTATCCCTTTTATTTTGTTTGTACTGTATCTTGTAACTAGTAACTGTTAATGCTTGCATATATCTGCATATCTGTTCTGAACTGTATATGTTAGATGTTAATACCGACCCATTTAGGGGTTAATAAATATATAAAATTTAGAAAGCTTGTCTTGTATTTATCTGGTGAACCCGACATTCACTGGCGGTGAGTGTGGTTTTTATATGAAAGAACACTCAGGTGGGGCCACAGCGGTGTTGGCGCACGGAGGATCTTTCACACTGGGCCAGGGTAGAGCCCTGTGAGCCAGCCGCTATGCCTCTTTCTGTGCTAGGATAGAGACTCGCAAGCCAGCCACTGTGCCTCTTTCTCGGCCAGGGTAGAGCCTCGTAAGCCAGCCACTGTGCCTCTTTCTGGGCCAGGGTAGAGCCCCGTGAGCCAGACGCTGTGCCTCAGGACATTTTAGGCCATGGTGTTGCCCCATGAGCCAGCCACTTTACCCCTGTCTGGGCTAGGGTAGAGCTCTATTAATTAGGTGATGTGCATTATTCTGGGCCAGGGTAGAGTCTCGTGAGTAAGCCACTGTGCCTGTTCCTGGGCCAGGGTAGAGCCCCGTAAGCAAGCCGCTGTGCCTTTTTCTTTGCCAGGGCAGAGCCCCATAAGCCAACTGCTAGACCTCTTTCTGGCCTAGGGTAGAACCTCGTGAGCCAGCCACTGTGCCTCTTTCTGGGCCAGGGTAGAGCCCCGTAAGCTAGCCGCTATGCCTCTTTCCAGGCCAGGGTAGAGCCTCGTGAGCCAGCCACTGTGCCTCTTTCTGGGCCAGGGTAGAGCCCCGTGAGCCAGCCGCTGTGCCTCTTTCTGTGCTAGGATAGAGACTTGCAAGCCAGCCACTGTGCCTCTTTCTCGGCCAGGGTAGAGCCTCGTAATCCAGTCGCTGTGCCTCTTTCTGGGCCAGGGTCGAACCTCATGAGTCAGCCACTGTGCCTCTTTCTGGGCCAAGGTAGAACTTCATGAGCCAGCCACTGTGCCTCTTTCTGGGCCAGGGTAGAGCCTCGTGAGCCAGCCACTGTGCCTCTTTCTGGGCCAGGGTAGAGCCCCGTAAGCCAGCCGCTGTGCCTCTTTCTGGGCCAGGGTAGAGCCTCGTGAGCCAGCCACTGTGCCTCTTTCTGGGCCAGGGTAGAGCCCCGTGAGCCAGCCGCTGTGCCTTAGGACATTTTAGGCCATGGTGTAGCCCCAAGAGCCAGCCACTTTGCCCTTGTCTGGACTAGGGTAGAGATCCATTAGCCAGGAGATGCGCATTATTCTGGGCCATGGTAGAGCCTCGTGAGCCAGCCACTGTGCCTCTTTCTGGGCCAGGGTAGAGCCCCGTAAGCTAGCCGCTGTGCCTCTTTCCAGGCCAGGGTAGAGCTTCGTGAGCCAGCCACTGTGCCTCTTTCTGGGCCAGGGTAGATCCCCGTGAGCCAGCCGCTGTGCCTCTTTCTGTGCTAGGATAGAGACTTGCAAGCCAGCCACTGTGCCTCTTTCTCGGCCAGGGTAGAGCCTCGTAATCCAGTCGCTGTGCCTCTTTCTGGGCCAGGGTCGAACCTCATGAGTCAGCCACTGTGCCTCTTTCTGGGCCAAGGTAGAACTTCATGAGCCAGCCACTGTGCCTCTTTCTGGGCCAGGGTAGAGCCTCGTGAGCCAGCCACTGTGCCTCTTTCTGGGCCAGGGTAGAGCCCCGTAAGCCAGCCGCTGTGCCTCTTTCTGGGCCAGGGTAGAGCCTCGTGAGCCAGCCACTGTGCCTCTTTCTGGGCCAGGGTAGAGCCCCGTGAGCCAGCCGCTGTGCCTTAGGACATTTTAGGCCATGGTGTAGCCCCAAGAGCCAGCCACTTTGCCCTTGTCTGGACTAGGGTAGAGATCCATTAGCCAGGAGATGCGCATTATTCTGGGCCATGGTAGAGCCTCGTGAGCCAGCCACTGTGCCTCTTTCTGGGCCAGGGTAGAGCCCCGTAAGCTAGCCGCTGTGCCTCTTTCCAGGCCAGGGTAGAGCTTCGTGAGCCAGCCACTGTGCCTCTTTCTGGGCCAGGGTAGATCCCCGTGAGCCAGCCGCTGTGCCTCTTTCTGTGCTAGGATAGAGACTTGCAAGCCAGCCACTGTGCCTCTTTCTCGGCCAGGGTAGAGCCTCGTGAGCCAGCCACTGTGCCTCTTTCTGGGCCAGAGTAGAGCCCCGTGAGCGAGCCGCTGTGCCTCAGGACATTTTAGGCCATGGTGTATCCCCATGAGCCAGCCACTTTGCCCCTGTCTGGGCTAGGGTAGAGGTCCATTAGTTAGGTGAAGCGTATTATTCTGGGCCAGGGTAGAGCCTCGTGAGCCAGCCACTATGCCTCTTTCTGGGTGTGATGATTCTGCCTAAATATGGCCATAACTCAGAGATGTATTTTGGTCTCTGGGTAGCGTTTTTCTCTCTAATTCCATTTATTCATACTGTGCGCAGCTATGAGCCTAGGTGTATATTGGCAGTAGTGGCCGGGCTGGAACAATAGGGCTCCATTGAATTCATACACAGTCCTGGCTGATCAAACAAACATGCATTGTCCAGCTGCACTGGTTGACCAGATATGGCTGATAACATTGTATCAGGTCATTTGGTCTCATCTACATACAAAAGATCTGGACTTGAGTGGATTATTCTATGAGACCAGCTGCCGCCGGTGACCTCATTCTGGGAGGTGGCATAAAGGGTATAAAAGATGAGGTAAGAGTCAGTGGGAGGAGATAATGCTATGGAGATCATGCTATGGATATAATGCTATGGAGATTATGCTATGGAGATTGTGCTGAGACCATCACAGACTACAGAGTTGTTACAGAGAGACCATGAGGAGATTTTTGTGATGAGACTACTGGACTAATGCTGAGAGACTGTGTAAAGAGCATGCAGGCTGGATTATCGTATTAATGCCACATGCTAACAAGCCTCCACTGGTGACTCACACATGCCATGTGTGAGCGTTGGACTATAGAACCACATCAAGGACATGTGTGGTAAAGTAATTACTTCACCTTTATCCCTTTTATTTTGTTTGTACTGTATCTTGTAACTAGTAACTGTTAATGCTTGCATATATCTGCATATCTGTTCTGAACTGTATATGTTAGATGTTAATACCGACCCATTTAGGGGTTAATAAATATATAAAATTTAGAAAGCTTGTCTTGTATTTATCTGGTGAACCCGACATTCACTGGCGGTGAGTGTGGTTTTTATATGAAAGAACACTCAGGTGGGGCCACAGCGGTGTTGGCGCACGGAGGATCTTTCACACTGGGCCAGGGTAGAGCCCTGTGAGCCAGCCGCTATGCCTCTTTCTGTGCTAGGATAGAGACTCGCAAGCCAGCCACTGTGCCTCTTTCTCGGCCAGGGTAGAGCCTCGTAAGCCAGCCACTGTGCCTCTTTCTGGGCCAGGGTAGAGCCTCGTAAGCCAGCCACTGTGCCTCTTTCTGGGCCAGGGTAGAGCCCCGTGAGCCAGACGCTGTGCCTCAGGACATTTTAGGCCATGGTGTTGCCTCATGAGCCAGCCACTTTACCCCTGTCTGGGCTAGGGTAGAGCTCTATTAATTAGGTGATGTGCATTATTCTGGGCCAGGGTAGAGTCTCGTGAGTAAGCCACTGTGCCTGTTCCTGGGCCAGGGTAGAGCCCCGTAAGCAAGCCGCTGTGCCTTTTTCTTTGCCAGGGCAGAGCCCCATAAGCCAACTGCTAGACCTCTTTCTGGCCTAGGGTAGAACCTCGTGAGCCAGCCACTGTGCCTCTTTCTGGGCCAGGGTAGAGCCCCGTAAGCTAGCCGCTATGCCTCTTTCCAGGCCAGGGTAGAGCCTCGTGAGCCAGCCACTGTGCCTCTTTCTGGGCCAGGGTAGAGCCCCGTGAGCCAGCCGCTGTGCCTCTTTCTGTGCTAGGATAGAGACTTGCAAGCCAGCCACTGTGCCTCTTTCTCGGCCAGGGTAGAGCCTCGTAATCCAGTCGCTGTGCCTCTTTCTGGGCCAGGGTCGAACCTCATGAGTCAGCCACTGTGCATCTTTCTGGGCCAAGGTAGAACTTCATGAGCCAGCCACTGTGCCTCTTTCTGGGCCAGGGTAGAGCCTCGTGAGCCAGCCACTGTGCCTCTTTCTGGGCCAGGGTAGAGCCCCGTAAGCCAGCCGCTGTGCCTCTTTCTGGGCCAGGGTAGAGCCTCGTGAGCCAGCCACTGTGCCTCTTTCTGGGCCAGGGTAGAGCCCCGTGAGCCAGCCGCTGTGCCTTAGGACATTTTAGGCCATGGTGTAGCCCCAAGAGCCAGCCACTTTGCCCTTGTCTGGACTAGGGTAGAGATCCATTAGCCAGGAGATGCGCATTATTCTGGGCCATGGTAGAGCCTCGTGAGCCAGCCACTGTGCCTCTTTCTGGGCCAGGGTAGAGCCCCGTAAGCTAGCCGCTGTGCCTCTTTCCAGGCCAGGGTAGAGCTTCGTGAGCCAGCCACTGTGCCTCTTTCTGGGCCAGGGTAGATCCCCGTGAGCCAGCCGCTGTGCCTCTTTCTGTGCTAGGATAGAGACTTGCAAGCCAGCCACTGTGCCTCTTTCTCGGCCAGGGTAGAGCCTCGTAATCCAGCCACTGTGCCTCTTTCTGGGCCATGGTCGAACCTCATGAGTCAACCACTGTGCCTTTTTCTGGGCCAAGGTAGAACTTCATGAGCCAGCCACTGTGCCTCTTTCTGGGCCAGGGTAGAGCCTCGTGAGCCAGCCACTGTGCCTCTTTCTGGGCCAGAGTAGAGCCCCGTAAGCCAGCCGCTGTGCCTCTTTCTGGGCCAGGGTAGAGCCTCGTGAGCCAGCCACTGTGCCTCTTTCTGGGCCAGGGTAGAGCACCGTGAGCCAGCCGCTGTGCCTTAGGACATTTTAGGCCATGGTGTAGCCCCAAGAGCCAGCCACTTTGCCCTTGTCTGGACTAGGGTAGAGATCCATTAGCCAGGAGATGCGCATTATTCTGCGCCATGGTAGAGCCTCGTGAGCCAGCCACTGTGCCTCTTTCTGGGCCAGGGTAGAGCTATGTAAGCCAGCCGCTGTGCCTCTTTCTGGGCCAGGGTAGAGCTCCGTAAGCCAGCCGCTGTGCCTCTTTCTGTGCTAGGACAGAGCCACGCAAGCCAGCCACTGTACCTCTTCTTGGGTCAGGGAAGAACCCCGTAATCCAGACGCTGTGCCTCTATCTGTGCCAGGGCAGAGCACCATAACCCAGCTGCTAGGCCTCTTTCTGGGCCAGGGTAGAGTCCCGTAAGCCATCCGCTGTATAAAGAGCATGCAGGCTGGATTATCGTATTAATGCCACATGCTAACAAGCCTCCACTGGTGACTCACACATGCCATGTGTGAGCGTTGGACTATAGAACCACATCAAGGACATGTGTGGTAAAGTAATTATTTCACCTTTATCCCTTTTATTTTGTTTGTACTGTATCTTGTAACTAGTAACTGTTAATGCTTGCATATATCTGCATATCTGTTCTGAACTGTATATGTTAGATGTTAATACCGACCCCTTTAGTGGTTAATAAATATATAAAATTTAGAAAGCTTGTCTTGTATTTATCTGGTGAACCCGACATTCACTGGCGGTGAGTGTGGTTTTTATATGAAAGAAGACTCAGGTGGGGCCACAGCGGTGTTGGCGCACGGATCTTTCACACTGGGCCAGGGTAGAGCCCTGTGAGCCAGCCGCTATGCCTCTTTCTGTGCTAGGATAGAGACTCGCAAGCCAGCCACTGTGCCTCTTTCTCGGCCAGGGTAGAGCCTTGTAAGCCAGCCACTGTGCCTCTTTCTGGGCCAGGGTAGAGCCTCGTAAGCCAGCCACTGTGCCTCTTTCTGGGCCAGGATAGAGCCCCGTGAGCCAGCCACTGTGCCTCAAGACATTTTAGGCCATGGTGTTGCCCCATGAGCCAGCCACTTTACCCCTGTCTGGGCTAGGGTAGAGCTCTATTAATTAGGTGATGTGCATTATTCTGGGCCAGGGTAGAGTCTCGTGAGTAAGCCACTGTGCCTGTTCCTGGGCCAGGGTAGAGCCCCGTAAGCAAGCCGCTGTGCCTTTTTCTTGGCAGGGCAGAGCCCCATAAGCCAACCGCTAGACCTCTTTCTGGGCTAGGGTAGAACTTCGTGAGCCAGCCACTGTGCCTCTTTCTGGGCCAGGGTAGAGCCCCGTAAGCTAGCCGCTGTGCCTCTTTCCAGGCCAGGGTAGAGCCTCGTGAGCCAGCCACTGTGCCTCTTTCTGGGCCAGGGTAGAGCCCCGTGAGCCAGCCGCTGTGCCTCAGGACATTTTAGGCCATGGTGTAGCCCCATGAGCCAGCCACTTTGCCCCTGTCTGGGCTAGGGTAGAGCTGCATTAGCCAGGTGATACGTATTATTCTGGGCCAGGGTAGAGCCTCGTGAGCCAGCCACTGTGCCTGTTCCTGGGCCAGGGTAGAGCCCCGTAAGCCAGCCGCTGTGCCTTTTTCTTTGCCATGTCAGATCCCCATAAGCCAACCGCTAGACCTCTTTCTGGGCTAGGGTAGAGACTCGTGAGCCAGCCACTGTGCCTCTTTCTGGGCCAGGGTAGAGCCCCGTAAGCCAGCCGCTGTGCCTCTTTGCAGGCCAGGGTAGAGCCTCGTGAGCCAGCCACTGTGCCTCTTTCTGGGCCAGGGTAGAGCCCCGTAAGGCAGCCGCTGTGCCTCTTTGCAGGCCAGGGTAGAGCCTCGTGAGCCAGCCACTGTGCCTCTTTCTGGGCCAGGGTAGAGCCCCGTAAGCCAGCCGCTGTGCCTCTTTGCAGGCCAGGGTAGAGCCTCGTGAGCCAGCCACTGTGCCTCTTTCTGGGCCAGGGTAGAGCCCCGTGAGCCAGCCGCTGTGCCTCTTTCTGTGCTAGGATAGAGACTCGCAAGCCAGCCACTGTGCCTCTTTCTCGGCCAGGGTAGAGCCTCGTAAGCCAGCCACTGTGCCTCTTTCTGGGCCAGGGTAGAGCCCCATAAGTCAGCCGCTGTGCCTCTTTCTGGGCCAGGGTAGAGCTTCGTGAGCCAGCCACTGTGCCTCTTTCTGGGCCAGGGTAGAGCCCCGTGAGCCAGCCGCTGTGCCTTAGCACATTTTAGGCCATGGTGTAGCCCAAGAGCCAGCCACTTTGCCCTTGTCTGGACTAGGGTAGAGAACCATTAGCCAGGAGATGCGCATTATTCTGGGCCATGGTAGAGCCTCGTGAACCAGCCACTGTGCCTCTTTCTGGGCCAGGGTAGAGCTCCGTAAGCCAGCCGCTGTGCCTCTTTCTGTGCTAGGATAGAGCCACGCAAGCCAGCCACTGTGCCTCTTCTTGGGTCAGGGAAGAGCCCCGTAATCCAGCCGCTGTGCCTCTATCTGTGCCAGGGCACAGCACCATAAGCCAGCCGCTAGGTCTCTTTCTGGGCCAGGGTAGAGTCCCGTAAGCCATCCGCTGTGACTCTCTCTGGGCAAGGGTAGAGCCTCGTGATCCAGCCACTGTGCCTCTTTCTGGGCCAGGATAGAGCCCCGTATGCCAGCCGCTGTACCTCTTTCTGGGCCAGGGTAGAGCCTCGTGAGCCAGCCACTGTGCCTCTTTCTGGGCCAGGGTAGAGCCCCGTAAGCTAGCCGCTGTGCCTCTTTCTGGGCCAGGGTAGAGCCTCGTGAGCCAGCCACTGTGCCTCTTTCTGGGCCAGGGTAGAGCCCCGTGAGCCAGCCGCTGTGCCTCAGGACATTTTAGGCCATGGTGTAGCCCCATGAGCCAGCCACTTTGCCCCTGTCTGGGCTAGGGTAGAGCTACATTAGCCAGGTGATACGTTTTATTCTGGGCCAGGGTAGAGCCTCGTGAGCCAGCCACTGTGCCTGTTCCTGGGCCAGGGTAGAGCACCTTAAGCCAGCCGCTGTGCCTTTTTCTTTGCCATGTCAGATCCCCATAAGCCAACCGCTAGACCTCTTTCTGGGCTAGGGTAGAGCCTCGTGAGCCAGCCACTGTGCCTCTTTCTGGGCCAGGGTAGAGCCCCGTAAGCCAGCCGCTGTGCCTCTTTCCAGGCCAGGGTAGAGCCTCGTGAGCCAGCCACTGTGCCTCTTTCTGGGCCAGGGTAGAGCCCCGTGAGCCAGCCGCTGTGCCTCTTTCTGTGCTAGGATAGAGACTCGCAAGCCAGCCACTGTGCCTCTTTCTCAGCCAGGGTAGAGCCTCGTAAGCCAGCCACTGTGCCTCTTTCTGGGCCAGGGTAGAGCCCCGTAAGTCAGCCGCTGTGCCTCTTCCTGGGCCAGGGTAGAGCCTCGTGAGCCAGCCACTGTGCCTCTTTCTGGGCCAGGGTAGAGCCCCGTGAGCCAGCCGCTGTGCCTTAGGACATTTTAGGCCATGGTGTAGCCCAAGAGCCAGCCACTTTGCCCTTGTCTGGACTAGGGTAGAGAACCATTAGCCAGGAGATGCGCATTATTCTGGGCCATGGTAGAGCCTCGTGAGCCAGCCACTGTGCCTCTTTCTGGGCCAGGGTAGAGCTCCGTAAGCCACCCGCTGTGCCTCTTTCTGTGCTAGGATAGAGCCACGCAAGCCAGCCACTGTGCCTCTTCTTGGGTCAGGGAAGAGCCCCGTAATCCAGCCGCTGTGCCTCTATCTGTGCCAGGGCACAGCACCATAAGCCAGCCGCTAGGCCTCTTTCTGGGCCAGGGTAGAGTCCCGTAAGCCATCCGCTGTGACTCTCTCTGGGCAAGGGTAGAGCCTCGTGATCCAGCCACTGTGCCTCTTTCTGGGCCAGAATAGAGCCCCGTAAGCCAGCCGTTGTGCCTCTTTCTGGGCCAGGGTAGAGCCTCGTGAGCCAGCCACTGTGCCTCTTTCTGGGCCAGGGTAGAGCCCCGTGAGCCAGCCGCTGTGCCTCAGGACATTTTAGGCCATGGTGTAGCCCCATGAGCCAGCCACTTTGCCCCTGTCTGGGCTAGGGTAGAGCTCCATTAGCCAGGTGATGCGTATTATTTTGGGCCAGGGTAGAGCCTCGTGAGCCAGCCACTGTGCCTTTTTCTTTGCCAGGTCAGATCCTCAGAAGCCAACCGCTAGACCTCTTTCTGGGCTAGGGTAGAGCCTCGTGAGCCAGCCACTGTGCCTCTTTCCAGGCCAGGGTAGAGCCTCGTGAGCCAGCCGCTGTGCCTCAAGACATTTTACGCCATGGTGTTGCCCCATGAGCCAGCCACTTTACCCCTGTGTGGGCTAGGGTAGAGCTCTATTAATTAGGTGATGTGCATTATTCTGGGCCAGGGTAGAGTCTCGTGAGTAAGCCACTGTGCTTGTTCCTGGGCCAGGGTAGAGCCCCGTAAGCAAGCCGCTGTGCCTTTTTCTTGGCAGGGCAGAGCCCCATAAGCCAACCGCTAGACCTCTTTCTGGGCTAGGGTAGAACTTCGTGAGCCAGCCACTGTGCCTCTTTCTGGGCCAGGGTAGAGCCCCGTAAGCTAGCCGCTGTGCCTCTTTCCAGGCCAGGGTAGAGCCTCGTGAGCCAGCCACTGTGCCTCTTTCTGGGCCAGGGTAGAGCCCCGTGAGCCAGCCGCTGTGCCTCAGGACATTTTAGGCCATGGTGTAGCCCCATGAGCCAGCCACTTTGCCCCTGTCTGGGCTAGGGTAGAGCTGCATTAGCCAGGTGATACGTATTATTCTGGGCCAGGGTAGAGCCTCGTGAGCCAGCCACTGTGCCTGTTCCTGGGCCAGGGTAGAGCCCCGTAAGCCAGCCGCTGTGCCTTTTTCTTTGCCATGTCAGATCCCCATAAGCCAACCGCTAGACCTCTTTCTGGGCTAGGGTAGAGACTCGTGAGCCAGCCACTGTGCCTCTTTCTGGGCCAGGGTAGAGCCCCGTAAGCCAGCCGCTGTGCCTCTTTGCAGGCCAGGGTAGAGCCTCGTGAGCCAGCCACTGTGCCTCTTTCTGGGCCAGGGTAGAGCCCCGTAAGGCAGCCGCTGTGCCTCTTTGCAGGCCAGGGTAGAGCCTCGTGAGCCAGCCACTGTGCCTCTTTCTGGGCCAGGGTAGAGCCCCGTGAGCCAGCCGCTGTGCATCTTTCTGTGCTAGGATAGAGACTCGCAAGCCAGCCACTGTGCCTCTTTCTCGGCCAGGGTAGAGCCTCGTAAGCCAGCCACTGTGCCTCTTTCTGGGCCAGGGTAGAGCCCCGTAAGTCAGCCGCTGTGCCTCTTTCTGGGCCAGGGTAGAGCCTTGTGAGCCAGCCACTGTGCCTCTTTCTGGGCCAGGGTAGAGCCCCGTAAGCCAGCCGCTGTGCCTCTTTGCAGGCCAGGGTAGAGCCTCGTGAGCCAGCCACTGTGCCTCTTTCTGGGCCAGGGTAGAGCCCCGTGAGCCAGCCGCTGTGCCTCTTTCTGTGCTAGGATAGAGACTCGCAAGCCAGCCACTGTGCCTCTTTCTCGGCCAGGGTAGAGCCTCGTAAGCCAGCCACTGTGCCTCTTTCTGGGCCAGGGTAGAGCCCCGTAAGTCAGCCGCTGTGCCTCTTTCTGGGCCAGGGTAGAGCCTCGTGAGCCAGCCACTGTGCCTCTTTCTGGGCCAGGGTAGAGCCCCGTGAGCCAGCCGCTGTGCCTTAGCACATTTTAGGCCATGGTGTAGCCCAAGAGCCAGCCACTTTGCCCTTGTCTGGACTAGGGTAGAGAACCATTAGCCAGGAGATGCGCATTATTCTGGGCCATGGTAGAGCCTCGTGAACCAGCCACTGTGCCTCTTTCTGGGCCAGGGTAGAGCTCCGTAAGCCAGCCGCTGTGCCTCTTTCTGTGCTAGGATAGAGCCACGCAAGCCAGCCACTGTGCCTCTTCTTGGGTCAGGGAAGAGCCCCGTAATCCAGCCGCTGTGCCTCTATCTGTGCCAGGGCACAGCACCATAAGCCAGCCGCTAGGTCTCTTTCTGGGCCAGGGTAGAGTCCCGTAAGCCATCCGCTGTGACTCTCTCTGGGCAAGGGTAGAGCCTCGTGATCCAGCCACTGTGCCTCTTTCTGGGCCAGGATAGAGCCCCGTAAGCCAGCCGCTGTACCTCTTTCTGGGCCAGGGTAGAGCCTCGTGAGCCAGCCACTGTGCCTCTTTCTGGGCCAGGGTAGAGCCCCGTAAGCTAGCCGCTGTGCCTCTTTCTGGGCCAGGGTAGAGCCTCGTGAGCCAGCCACTGTGCCTCTTTCTGGGCCAGGGTAGAGCCCCGTGAGCCAGCCGCTGTGCCTCAGGACATTTTAGGCCATGGTGTAGCCCCATGAGCCAGCCACTTTGCCCCTGTCTGGGCTAGGGTAGAGCTACATTAGCCAGGTGATACGTTTTATTCTGGGCCAGGGTAGAGCCTCGTGAGCCAGCCACTGTGCCTGTTCCTGGGCCAGGGTAGAGCACCGTAAGCCAGCCGCTGTGCCTTTTTCTTTGCCATGTCAGATCCCCATAAGCCAACCGCTAGACCTCTTTCTGGGCTAGGGTAGAGCCTCGTGAGCCAGCCACTGTGCCTCTTTCTGGGCCAGGGTAGAGCCCCGTAAGCCAGCCGCTGTGCCTCTTTCCAGGCCAGGGTAGAGCCTCGTGAGCCAGCCACTGTGCCTCTTTCTGGGCCAGGGTAGAGCCCCGTGAGCCAGCCGCTGTGCCTCTTTCTGTGCTAGGATAGAGACTCGCAAGCCAGCCACTGTGCCTCTTTCTCGGCCAGGGTAGAGCCTCGTAAGCCAGCCACTGTGCCTCTTCTTGGGTCAGGGAAGAGCCCCGTAATCCAGCCGCTGTGCCTCTATCTGTGCCAGGGCACAGCACCATAAGCCAGCCGCTAGGTCTCTTTCTGGGCCAGGGTAGAGTCCCGTAAGCCATCCGCTGTGACTCTCTCTGGGCAAGGGTAGAGCCTCGTGATCCAGCCACTGTGCCTCTTTCTGGGCCAGGATAGAGCCCCGTAAGCCAGCCGCTGTACCTCTTTCTGGGCCAGGGTAGAGCCTCGTGAGCCAGCCACTGTGCCTCTTTCTGGGCCAGGGTAGAGCCCCGTAAGCTAGCCGCTGTGCCTCTTTCTGGGCCAGGGTAGAGCCTCGTGAGCCAGCCACTGTGCCTCTTTCTGGGCCAGGGTAGAGCCCCGTGAGCCAGCCGCTGTGCCTCAGGACATTTTAGGCCATGGTGTAGCCCCATGAGCCAGCCACTTTGCCCCTGTCTGGGCTAGGGTAGAGCTACATTAGCCAGGTGATACGTTTTATTCTGGGCCAGGGTAGAGCCTCGTGAGCCAGCCACTGTGCCTGTTCCTGGGCCAGGGTAGAGCACCGTAAGCCAGCCGCTGTGCCTTTTTCTTTGCCATGTCAGATCCCCATAAGCCAACCGCTAGACCTCTTTCTGGGCTAGGGTAGAGCCTCGTGAGCCAGCCACTGTGCCTCTTTCTGGGCCAGGGTAGAGCCCCGTAAGCCAGCCGCTGTGCCTCTTTCCAGGCCAGGGTAGAGCCTCGTGAGCCAGCCACTGTGCCTCTTTCTGGGCCAGGGTAGAGCCCCGTGAGCCAGCCGCTGTGCCTCTTTCTGTGCTAGGATAGAGACTCACAAGCCAGCCACTGTGCCTCTTTCTCGGCCAGGGTAGAGCCTCGTAAGCCAGCCACTGTGCCTCTTTCTGGGCCAGGGTAGAGCCCCGTAAGTCAGCCACTGTGCCTCTTTCTGGGCCAGGGTAGAGCCCCGTGAGCCAGCCGCTGTGCCTTAGGACATTTTAGGCCATGGTGTAGCCCAAGAGCCAGCCACTTTGCCCTTGTCTGGACTAGGGTAGAGAACCATTAGCCAGGAGATGCGCATTATTCTGGGCCATGGTAGAGCCTCGTGAGCCAGCCACTGTGCCTCTTTCTGGGCCATGGTAGAGCCTCGTAAGCCACCTGCTGTGCCTCTTTCTGTGCTAGGATAGAGCCACGCAAGCCAGCCACTGTGCCTCTTCTTGGGTCAGGGAAGAGCCCCGTAATCCAGCCGCTGTGCCTCTATCTGTGCCAGGGCACAGCACCATAAGCCAGCCGCTAGGCCTCTTTCTGGGCCAGGGTAGAGTCCCGTAAGCCATCCGCTGTGACTCTCTCTGGGCAAGGGTAGAGCCTCGTGATCCAGCCACTGTGCCTCTTTCTGGGCCAGAATAGAGCCCCGTAAGCCAGCCGTTGTGCCTCTTTCTGGGCCAGGGTAGAGCCTCGTGAGCCAGCCACTGTGCCTCTTTCTGGGCCAGGGTAGAGCCCCGTGAGCCAGCCGCTGTGCCTCAGGACATTTTAGGCCATGGTGTAGCCCCATGAGCCAGCCACTTTGCCCCTGTCTGGGCTAGGGTAGAGCTCCATTAGCCAGGTGATGCGTATTATTTTGGGCCAGGGTAGAGCCTCGTGAGCCAGCCACTGTGCCTTTTTCTTTGCCAGGTCAGATCCTCAGAAGCCAACCGCTAGACCTCTTTCTGGGCTAGGGTAGAGCCTCGTGAGCCAGCCACTGTGCCTCTTTCCAGGCCAGGGTAGAGCCTCGTGAGCCAGCCACTGTGCCTCTTTCTGGGCCAGGGTAGAGCGCCGTGAGCCAGCCGCTTTGCCTCTTTCTGTGCAAGGATAGAGACTCGCAAGCCAGCCACTGTGCCTCTTTCTCGGCCAGGGTAGAGCCTCATAAGCCAGCCGCTGTGCCTCTTTCTGGGCCAGGGTAGAGCCTCGTAAGCCAGCCACTGTGCCTCTTTCAGGGCCAGGGTAGAGCCTCGTGAGCCAGCCACTGTGCCTCTTTCTGGGCCAGGGTAGAGCCCCATGAGCCAGCCGCTGTGCCTCAGGACATTTTAGGCCATGGTGTAGCCTCATGCGCCAGCCACTTTACCCCTGTCTGGGCCAGGGTAGAGCTCTATTAGTCAGGTGATGCGCATTATTCTGGGCCAGGGTAGAGTCTCGTGAGTCAGCCACTGTGCCTGTTCCTGGGCCAGAGTAGAGCCCCGTAAGCCAGCCGCTGTGCCTTTTTCTTTGCCAGGTCAGATCCCCAGAAGCCAACCGCTAGACCTCTTTCTGGGCTAGGGTAGAGCCTTGTGAGCCAGCCACTGTGCCTCTTTCTGGGCCAGGGTAGAGCCCCGTGAGCCAGCCACTGTGCCTCTTTCTGTGCTAGGATAGAGACTCGCAAGCCAGCCACTGTGCCTCTTTCTCGGCCAGGGTAGAGCCTCTTAAGCCAGCCGCTGTGCCTCTTCCTGGGCCAGGGTCGAACCTCATGAGTCAGCCACTGTGCCTCTTTCTGGGCCAGGGTAGAACTTCATTAGCTAGCCACTGTGCCTCTTTCTGGGCCAGGGTAGAGCCTCATGAGCCATCCACTGTGCCTTAGGACATTTTAGGCCATGGTGTAGCCCCAAGAGCCAGCCACTTTGCCCTTGTCTGGACTAGGGTAGAGATCCATTAGCCAGGAGATGCGCATTAGTCTGGGCCATGGTAGAGCCTCGTGAGCCAGCCACTGTGCCTCTTTCTGGTCCAGGGTAGAGCTCCGTAAGCCAGCCGCTGTGCCTCTTTCTCATTCTCCAGCTCTGACTGGAGCTGGTAAAGTTCGGGCATGCTACGTGACTGAATCCAGCCCTGAATCCCTGGGTAACTTGTGCTATGGGGGCTAGCTGACTGTAGTAGACCTGTGAAATCAGGAGATGAGAATGGGCCAGAGTGACTCGAGGGATGGGGGCTGGTTCCAATCATCTATACTGGGATCCGGCATGAAGAAACTGTTGGAGGAAGTCAGGTAAATTTAACTCTCCAGGCAACCCCTTTAAGATACAGTGGTGATACTAAATCCCAGTAGCATTGGGACTTGGTGAGATAGAGAAAGGGCACTGAAGATACTATCAAGAACCATCTCAATGAATCCAGGACATTAAATGAATATACATTCACAAAGAAACCATCTTAAATGGAGTCTATCACCTTCCTTAACCCCTTCAAGCTGCCACCATAGTGCTGTAGGCGCTGTGACAGGCTTCAATATCATACCTTCATTATGTGTCACAGTCCCGTGGATGACAAGAAAAAGATGTTTACTTCATTATGAAAATTAGGTGCTCAGAGCACAGGGGGCATTCCCAGAGATCTCCGAGCACAGCTCTCTCCATTGAAAACACGTCCCTGTATGCTTTGTTCCATCCCCTGGCCAGTGGGAACCGAGCAGGCAATGACATCACACTCGACTATTGTTTTGAACTGGTCAGGGATGTGATTACAACAGAGAGAACTTCATGCTGGGAGCGGGACTCCTAGCAGTATGTCCCATACCATGTCCCATACCAATTACAGTATGTCGCTGGGAAGTAGGGACTCCTAGCATCATAGATAGAATGCTAGGAGTCCCGATCCCAGCATGAAGTTCAAGCTGGTAAATCTGGCTAACACACGGACCGAGTTTTATGGATGAAACACGGTCGTGTGCTGCTACCCTAAGGCTATGCATCTTACCTAAGGTAGAACTGTCCATAAATGAAGTCCAATTAACCATCTGAGGGTTGTTAACCTCTTCACGATGGCCCGCTGTATATAAACGTCGGCTCTTGCTGGGATTTGTGCCAATGTTTATAAACTGACCCTGCTAAATTGGGGATCGAGTCTCCCCAAGGGTCAGGAACTCCGTGAACACAGTGCTAATAGCTGCTGGTGTTCACGGAGACATGATCGGGACCTGATAAGTTCAGGTCCCGATCATGTAGCCGCCATATCAGGGAAAGTTTGTTGCAGTAACAAACTTTCCCTGATATTAGCTGCCAGTCCGCCTGCGGGTGGCATCGTGAGAGGGTGTAAGCCACATAATGTTCCTTCACATCTGCACCCTGCTGTGTGCCCAAACTGCAGTTTATACCCACATGTATGACACTGGTGTACCCAGGATAATGTACTTAATGTCATATGTGGGTATAAACTGCTGTTTGGGCATAACCAGGCACAGAAGGGAATGAGCACTATTTTGGTTTTTGGAGCACAGATTTAGACGGTTTGGTTTTTGGATGCCATTACACTTTTGCAGAACCCTGAAATGCCAGTAAAGTGAAATCCCATGACATGTGACCCCATTTTGGATGCTACACCCCTGAAGGAATGTATCCAGGGGTACAGTGAGCATTTTTAACTGCCAAGTGTTGCATTAATTAATTTTTCAGAAATGAATACGTGAAAAGGTGAAAATGACAATTTTTCCAGAAATAATTCAATACTTCATTTCAGTGCGTAATATGTTGTGCCCAGCTCCAAAAGTTGTTGTGCTTGGGATACCCACTTAACAGTTTTTGGAGTGTGTGTCTCTGCTGACACAAGTTGGGCACAACATATCGGGCACTGTAATGGCGAATCTATGGAAAAATTGCAATTTTCACTTTTCATTATCAGCTGCTCATTATGCAAGGCTCAATGGTTAAAAATGCCCGCAACCCCACTTGATAAATCATTTTTGGGAAGCACTCTTGAGCTCAAAATGATAATATCCTTTGAAATATTCCTTGAGGGGTGTAGTTTCTAAAATGGGGTCACTTTTTGGGAGTTTCCATTGTATTGGTACTTTAGGGGCTTGTAAATATGACATGGCACCTGAAAACTATTCCAACAAAATCTGTCCTCCAAAAGCAGTTTACAACCACAATGCCGTGTTCAGGAGAAATTGTGTAACAAATTTTGGGGAGCTTTTTCTCCTTTATCCTCTTGTGAAAATAAAAAATTTGGGACTAAATTGACGGTTTATTGGAAAAAAAGTAATTTTTCATTTTCACATCCCAGTGTTAATAAAATCTGTGAAACAGCTGTGGCCAATAATGTGCATGTATATAAAATATATCTCAACATTACACCATCTCCTGAGTGTGCCCTGGTAACACAAGCCACATCCAGTACCTGATCACATACATGTACATATATAGAATTATACATAAACTTATATAACATCTCCTCTTCCATAACAGAAACCACAAAACTACATGTAGATGGGAAACAACTATAGGCTATAAATGTATTAAGTACAATATACACACACTCTGCAAGATATGAAACCTTACAATAAGTATGTCTAGGTATATGACAACGTATACTTACACCTAGGATATCTATATCTATACATAGGAAGTATACTGGTAGCTTTATTACACTTACAGTACAGACCAAAAGTTTGGACACACCTTCTCATTCCAAGAGTTTTCTGTATTTTCATAACTATAAAAATTGTAGATTCACACTGAAGGCATCAAAACTATGAATTAACACATGTGGAATTATATACTTAAAAAAGTGTGAAACTACTGAAAATATGTCTTATATTCTAGGTTCTTCAAAGTATCCACCTTTTGCTTGGATTACTGCTTTGCACACTCTTGGCATTCTCTTGATGAGCTTCAAGAGGTAGTCACCTGAAATGGTCTTCCAACAGTCTTGAAGGAGTTCCCAGAGATGCTTAGCACTTGTTGGCTCTTTTGCCTTCACTCTGCGGTCCAGCTCACCCCAAACCATCTTAATTGGGTTCAGGTCTGGTGACTGTGGAGGCCAGGTCATCTGGCGTAGCACCCCATCACTCTCCTTCTTGGTCAAATAGCCCTTACACAGTCTGGAGGTGTGTTTGGGGTCATTGTCCTGTTGAAAAATAAATGATGGTCCAACTAAATGCAAACCGGATGGAATAGCATGCCGCTGCAAGATGCTATGGTAACCATGCTGGTTCAGTATTCCTTCAATTTTGAATAAATCCCCAACAGTGTCACCAGCAAAGCACCCCCACACCATCACACCTCCTCCTCCATGCTTCATGGTGGGAACCAGGCATGTAGAGTCCATTCGTTCACCTTTACTGCGTCGCACAAAGACACGATGGTTGGAACCAAAGATCTCAAATTTGGACTCATCAGACCAAAGCACAGATTTCCACAGGTCTAATGTCCATTCCTTGTGTTCTTTAGCCCAAACAAGTCTCTTCTGCTTGTTGCCTGTCCTTAGCAGTGGTTTCCTAGCAGCTATTTTACCATGAAGGCCTGCTGCACACAGTCTCCTCTTAACAGTTGTTGTAGAGATGTGTCTGCTGCTAGAACTCTGTGTGGCATTGACCTGGTCTCTAATCTGAGCTGCTGTTAACCTGCGATTTCTGAGGCTGGTGACTCCGATGAACTTATCCTCCGCAGCAGAGGTAACTCTTGGTCTTCTTTTCCTGGAGCGGTCCTCATGTGAGCCAGTTTCTTTGTAGCGCTTGATGGTTTTGGCCACTGCACTTGGGGACACTTTCAAAGTTTTCCCAATTTTTCGGACTGACTGACCTTCATTTCTTAAAGTAATGATGGCCACTCGTTTTTCTTTACTTAGCTGCTTTTTTCTTGCCATAATACAAATTCTAACACTCCATTCAGTAGGACTATCAGCTGTGTATCCACCTGACTTCTGAACAACACAATTGATGGTCCCAACCCCATTTATAAGGCAGAAATCCCACTTATTAAACCTGACAGGGCACACCTGTGAAGTGAAAACCATTTCAGGTGACTACCTCTTGAAGCTCATCAAGAGAATGCCAAGAGTGTGCAAAGCAGTAATCAAAGCAAAAGGTGGCTACTTTGAAGAACCTAGAATATAAGACATATTTTCAGTTGTTTCATACTTTTTTGTTAAGTATATAATTCCACATGTGTTAATTCATAGTTTTGATGCCTTCAGTGTGAATCTACAATTTTTATAGTCATGAAAATACAGAAAACTCTTGGAATGAGAAGGTGTGTCCAAACTTTTGGTCTGTACTGTATATTTATATCATACACAGATGGCACAAAAAATACCAAACTCACCTTACTGATCCCCTGCCACTCATGAGCTGCTGCAGAGGTCTCGTGTTCATGTGGAAATGTCACTGCTGGAGGCCAGAATAAAGAGATCTGAGGATTACTCTTTATAGAATTCTAAACTTTTGGTTATGAAATGAAATCACTATTGAACCATAAGCACAGCACTTTTTCTGCTTCCCGATCGGTAAGATATTAGCTTTATTCTTATAAGAGCTTTGGTGAAATGAGGACATCAGTGTTATTCTCATCACACCTGATATGACTGATAGGGCCAGGCAGTGTACAAGTCAGTCATAGCAGAGAGAGAAGGGTCACTTCAAATTACTGTATCTCTGGATTTCTACCACCTATTGAAGAACTCTTGGCTATCAAATGACTCCAGTCACAAGCATTTTAGCTTGTGATTGGAGTCATTTGATAGCGGAGAGTCCTTTAATATTGTAGCTTGTTAATATTATATACTGCAGCTGCCCTGCGTGGTATAAATCCGGAGATACAGCGATTTTAGGTGACACCCCACATCCTTTGACATTTGCATATCTGTATATCCTGGCAATAGGGGTTGAATACAATAGCAAAAAAAAAGGTGAAATGCTTTCTACGGCCTCAATATAATGCTAAAAGTATATGGCAGATGAAAAAATTTATTATACTTCCAAATTTGCTCCATAATCCTCACTGCTGTCTGATATTATGATCCAGGAGAAAAACTCACTAACGCATAATCCAAATTGCATTACAATCCATGACTCCACTTTTCTGTATTACAATATCATATCCTGCACCAAGCTGTTATTGAAACCATCCCTTTAACCACTGCTCCTTATCTGTCAACGATATGCTGTATCTGTCACCACGCTGCCTTTAGTTATGGGACACAAAAGCTACTGTTATCGGTAGTTATTTTATCCATTACAGGGAACTTTGCCAAAATACTGAAAAAAAAAAAAAACAATATGGTCACTGGTCATTGGAACAGTTATGAAGAGTAATGCCAAAGATATAGGGTTAGATTGAAAAAATAATCCAGGCATTTGCACCAATACCTGTAAGAAAAAGGCGGAGCTCAGACTACTTGCAAGTAAGATTAGCCCTGCCCAGCTAAATAAACACCACCCTTTAGTCACTCTATAATTTAACACCTCAAAAGACGAAGACTCCTTTAGTAATTTAATCCAATATATATACAGTCATATGAAAAAGTTTGGGCACCCAAACTTTGATATATCTAATAACTGATGGACACAGTAATATTTCAGGATTGAAATGAGGTTTATTGTACTAACAGAAAATGTGCAATATGCATTAAACCAAAATTTGACCGGTGCAAAAGTATGGGCACCTCAACAGAAAAGTGACATTAATATTTAGTAGATCCTCCTTTTGCAAAAATAACAGCCTCTAGTCGCTTCCTGTAGCTTTTAATCAGTTCCTGGATCCTGGATGAAGGTATTTTTGACCATTCCTCTTTACAAAACAATTCCAGTTCAGTTAAGTTTGATGGTCGCCGAGCATGGACAGCCCGCTTCAAATTATCCCACAGATGTTCAATGGTATTCAGGTCTGGGGACTTGGATGGCCATTCCAGAACATTGTAATTGTTCCTCTGCATGAATGCCTGAGTAGATTTGGAGCTGAGTTTTGGATCATTGTCTTGCTGAAATATCCATCCCCGGCGTAACTTCAAATTCGTCACTGATTCTTGTACATTATTCTCAAGAATCTGCTGATACTGAGTTGAATCCATGCGACCCTCAACTTTAACAAGATTCCCGCTGCCGGCATTGGCCACACAGCCCCAAAGCATGATGGAACCTCCACCAAATTTTACAGTGGGTAGCAAGTGTTTTTCTTGGAATGCTGTGTTTTTTTGACGCCATGCATAACGCCTTTTTGTATGACCAAACAACTCAATCTTTGTTTCATCAGTCCACAGGACCTTCTTCCAAAATGAAGCTGGCTTGTCCAAATGTGCTTTTGCATACCTCAGGCGACTCTGTTTGTGGCGTGCTTTCAGAAACGGCTTCTTTCGCATCACTCTCCCATACAGCTTCTCCTTGTGCAAAGTGTGCTGTATTGTTGACCGATGCACAGTGACACCATCTGCAGCAAGATGATGCTGCAGCTCTTTGGAGGTGGTCTGTGGATTGTCCTTGACTGTTCTCACCATTCTTCTTCTCTGCCTTTCTGATATTTTTCTTGGCCTGCCACTTCTGGGCTTAACAAGAACTGTCCCTGTGGTCTTCCATTTCCTTACTATGTTCCTCACAGTGGAAACTGACAGGTTAAATCTCTGAGACAACTTTTTGTATCCTTCCCCTGAACAACTATGTTGAACAATCTTTGTTTTCAGATCATTTGAGAGTTGTTTTGAGGAGCCCATGATGCCACTCTTCAGAGGAGATTCAAATAGGAGAACAACTTGCAATTGGCCACCTTAAATACCTTTTCTCATGATTGGATACACCTGGCTATGAAGTTCAAAGCTCAGTGAGGTTACAAAACCAATTTTGTGCTTCAGTAAGTCAGTAAAAAGTAGTTAGGAGTATTCAAATCAATAAAATGATAAGGGTACCCAAATTTTTGCACCGGTCAAATTTTGGTTTAATGCATATTGCACATTTTCTGTTACTACAATAAACCTCATTTCAATCCTGAAATATTACTGTGTCCATCAGTTATTAGATATATCAAATTGAAATGGCTGTTGCAAACACCCAAATATTTAGAACTAAAAATGATTAAGACTAATAGGGGTGCCCAAACTTTTTCATATGACTGTATAGTACTGAGTGTGTTCTTGAAATGCTTTTTAATATTAAAAGTTATATATTTTTTATTTGGTGTATTTTTTTTATGGTGAAATGTATTAAAATTAAATTGAAGATTTATGAGGGGAACGAGAAGTTTCCACAGTTCATTCCCTGCACTGGATAAACATCCTTAACGTATAAGAATGTATGTCCCATGTTTCCCCCTATTATTAGATCTGCAGAGTGCAGTGAATGGGGTAGGAGTCAGAAGTCTGACATTTCAAGTCTCGGTCACATGACCTACCCTGCTCTACTCTATGTAAAAGCAACAGGAATAGAGCAGACAGTTGGTGATAATCCTAATTGGGGTCCCGGGGACCCTCATCTACATGAGTAGGTATGTTTATCCAGTGCACTTCACTGCAGGACCTGACACAGCAACATATATATGTGTTGCTGTTTTGGGTACTTTACTTCAGTAATACATGCATTAACATACTTGAGAATATTAAGTATTGGTTACTACAAGACCAGCAGTGACAACTGCCTCAGGTTAGGTTCACACTAGTGCTCGCTATACATTCGGGGTTTCTGTCTCCTAACCTGTTTAACCACTTCAGTACTGGGCCAATTTCTGGTTCAGGACCAGACACATTTTCGGGTCTTTTGAATGTGTGGTTTTCAGAGCTATAACATTTTTATCATCTGCGTTATTCAACTAATTTCTGCGCCTTTTTTCGGTGACACATAGGGCTTTGTTTTTATGTTGTTTTTATTTTTGCATGTTTACTAAACAACTTTATAAAATAGTTTTTCCTCTCTGTTACGGTAATATTTATTTTTTTATTGTGTCATCGGGGGTGGGGATAGAACCTGTGATGAGGACGTGGTATTGGCATATTATTTTATTTATATTTTTAATTATTTTACTTTTTTTTTTTTTTTTACTTTTCTATACATTTTATTTTATTTTTTTTATACTGTGTCCCCATAAGGTCATAATAGACCTTTGGGGACATCTGACCACTATTTTTTTTGGTGGGGGAGGCTGATTTCCCCTGTAGCTGGGGCTGATACCTTAGCCCCAATTGCAGGAGGAATACAGCCTTCTGTCCATGACTGCAGAGCTGATCTGGGTTCTCTAAGCCCGAGCAGCTCTAGCAGTCTCAGATCCCCAGTGGATCACGTGCCCGCCAGATCAGAGGGGAGCCGCAACATGGCTGGTCCCATAGCTTTGTATACATCGCTCATTGAGCACTGTATACACAATGATCAGGAAGGCAGGGATGGTAATACACCTTCCCTGCCTTCTCTAGGGGAGCTCCAGCTGTAGTAACAGCTGGCTCCCAGCTTCTGCAAATACACAATTTTGTGCTGGTACGTCCTTGCAGAACAAGAGAGGGAACGTCCGGACGTATATAGTCTATGGACGGTCCAGAAGAGGTTAAAAATGCATTTTTTTGGTGGAAACCTGGCAGACCCCATTATAGTCTATTAAGTCTTTTTAAGCGGGTTAACTTTCCATTTTTCAGGTCCCCAAGCGGTCCCGAAGAATGGAAAGCCGAATCCTAGTGTGAACCTAGCGTCATTCTGCCTGATCAGGTGAGTAATGAATAACCCTGGGTAAATACAGATGCAGATTTAGATGGGACATTACCTGTATATTAGTATAGCGGACACTGTAGTGTAGATGTAGACCAAGCATTATTTGTATATTAGTACAGCAGACACTGTAGTATACCTACAGAGTGAAGGTTACCTGTATATTAGTACAGCAGAAGCTGTAGTATACCTACAGAGTGAAGGTTACCTGTATATTAGTACAGCAGAAGCTGTAGTATACCTACAGAGTGAAGGTTACCTGTATATTAGTACAGAAGACACTGTAGTATAGCTATAGAGCAGACATTACCTGTATGTTAGTGTGGCAGATTTGTAGTGTAGATATAGAGTGGGCAATCCCTGTATATTAGTGTAGTGTAACTACAGACTACACATTAGCTGTATATTAGTGTACTGTATCAATAGACTATAGATTAGCAGTATATTAGTGTAGTGTAGCTATAGACAACACATTACGTGTATAGCTGTGTGGTATCGCTACAGACTACACGCTAGCTGTATATTAGTGTGGTGCAGCTACAGGCTACACGCTAGCTGCATATTAGTGTGGTGTAGCTACAGGCTACACGCTAGCTGTATATTAGTGTGGTGCAGCTAGAGTCTACACGCTAGCTGTATATTAGTGTGGTGCAGCTACAGGCTACACGCTAGCTGTATATTTGCGTGGTGCAGCTACGGGCTACACGCTAGCTGTATAATAATATGGTGCAGCTACAGGCTACTCGCTAGCTGTATATTAGTGTGGTGCAGCTACAGGCTACACGCTAGCTGTATATTTGCGTGGTGCAGCTACAGGCTACACGCTAGCTGTATAGTAATGTGGTGCAGCTACAGGCTACACGCTAGCTGTATATTAGTGTGGTGTAGCTACAGACTACACGCTAGCTGTATATTAGCGTGGTGCAGCTACAGACTACACGCTAGCTGTATATTAGCGTGGTGCAGCTACATGCTACCTGTATATAAGCGCGGTGCAGCTACGGGCTACATGCTAGCTGTATATTTGCGTGGTGCAGCTACAGACTACACGCTAGCTATATATTAGCGTGGTGCAGCTACAGGCTACATGCTAGCTGTATATTAGCGCGGTGCAGCTACAGACTACACGCTAGCTGTATATTAGCGTGGTGCAGCTACAGGCTACACGCTAGCTGTATATTAGTGTGGTGCAGCTACAGGCTACACGCTAGCTGTATATTAGTGTGGTGCAGCTACAGGCTATACTCAGGCTGTATAGTAGCGTGGTGCAGCTACAGGCTAGCTGTATATTAGCGTGGTGCAGCTACAGACTACACGCTAGTTGTATAGTAGTGTGGTGCAGCTACAGGCTACACGCTAGCTGTATATTAGTGTGGTGCAGCTACAGGCTACACACTAGATGTACAGTCATGGCCAAAAGTTTTGAGAGTGATACAAATATTAATTTTTACAAAGTATACTGCTTCAGTTTTTCTAATGGCAATTTGCATATACTCCAGAATGTTATAAAGAGTGATCAGCTTAACAGCAATTACTTGCAAAGTCAATATTTGCCTAGAAAATGAACTTTATCCCCCAAAACACATTTCAACATCATTGCAGCCTGCCTGAAAAAGACCACCTAACATCGTTTCAGTGATTGCTCCATTAACACAGGTGTGGGTGTTGATGAGGACAGGGCTGGAGATCAATCTGTCAAGATTAAGTAACAATGACACCACTGGACACTTTAAAAGGAGGCTGGTGCTTGCCATCATTGTTTCTCTTCTGTTAACCATGGTTATCTCTAAAGAAACACGTGCAGTCATCATTGCACTGCACAAAAATGGCCTAATGGGAAGAGTATTGCAGCTAGAAAGACTGCACCTCAGTCAACAATCTATCGCATCATCAAGAACTTCAAGGAGAGAGGTTCCATTGGTGCCAAAAAGGCTCCAGGGCGCCCAAGAAAGACCAGCAAGCGGCAGGACCGTCTCTTAAAAGTGTTTCAGCTGCGGGATCGGGCTACCAGCAGTGCAGACCTTGCTGAGGAATGGCAGCAGGCAGGTGTGAGTGCATCTGCACGCACTGTGAGGCAGAGACTCTTGGAGCAAGGCCTGGTCTCAAGGAGGGCAGCAAAGAAGCCACTTCTCTCCAGAAAAAACATCAGGGACAGACTGCTATTCTGCAAAAGGTACAGGGAGTGGACTGCTGAGGACTGGGGTAAAGTCATTTTCTCTGATGAATCCCCTTTTCAATTGTTTGGAACATCTGGAAAACAGCTTATTCGGAGAAGAAGAGGTGAGCGCTACCACCAGTCTTGTCTCATGCCAACTGTAAAGCATCCTGAAACCATTCATGTGTGGGGTTGCTTCTCAGCCAAGGGAATCGGCTCTCTCACAGTCTTGCCTAAAATCACAGCCATGAATAAAGAATGGTACCAGAATGTCCTCCAAGAGCAACTTCTCCCAACCGTCCAAGAGCAGTTTGGTGCTCAACAATGCCTTTTCCAGCATGATGGAGCACCTTGCCATAAAGAAAAGGTGATAACTAAATGGCTCAGGGAACAAAACATAGAGATTTTTGGTCCATGGCCTGGAAACTCCCCAGATCTTAATCCCATTGAGAACTTGTGGTCAATCATCAAGAGACGGGTGGACAAACAAAAACCAACAAATTCAGACAAAATTAAAGCATTGATTCTGCAAGAATGGACTGCTATCAGTCAGGATTTGGTCCAGAAGTTGATTGAGAGCATGCCAGGGAGAATTGCAGAGGTCCTGAAGAAGAAGGGTCAACACTGCAAATATTGACTTGCTGCATTAACTCATTCTAACTGTCAATATAAGCTTCTGTTACTCATAATATGAATGCAATTATATTTCTGTATGTGATAAAAACATCTGACAAACACACATAAAAACCAGAGGGCAGCAGATCATGTGAAAATATAATATTTAATAATAATAATAATAATAGTCCTTTAATAGTCCCACAATGGGGAAATTCAGTGTGTTACAGCAGCAAAAAATAAGCAGATACAAATACAAATACAACATGTACAGGAATGTTCCAAGGTAAGAGGCATTACATTGATAGCCGACAGACAGATAGGAAGTAGCGGGGGGGGGGGGGGGAATTTAACAGGCAGAAAGACATTTCAGTTCTCTGTATGTAATGATCTCCGCTTAGGTCGGTGTTGGTTGTACAGCCTAACCGCGGTGGGGAGGAAAGACTTCCGATAGCGCTCTTTCTCACACCTAGGGTGGAGCAGTCGGTCACTGACAGTACTGCTCAGCGCGATCACAGTCTCATGCATGGGATGGGACTTCTTCTTCTTCATGGAGCTCACCACGGACAGTATCCTTTTGTCACCCACCACCTTAACTGGGTCCAGTGGGCTCCCCAGGACAGAGCTGGCCCTTCTAATCAGCTTGTCGAGTCTATTCCTATCCCTGGTTGATATACTGCTCCCCCAGCAGGCCACTCCAAAGAAGATGGCTGATGCCACTACCGAGTTGAAGAAAGTTCTAAGAAGTACCCCCCGGATTCCAAAGGCTCTCAGCTTCCTAAGCAGGTAGAGCCTGCTGTGGCCCTTCCTGTACAGGGCCTCCATATGATCTGCCCAGTCCAGCTTATTATTAAGGAGCAAACCCAGGTACTTATAGGTGTTCACAATCTCGATGCCTGTCCCCAGGATGTCCACTGGTTTAGGAGGGCTTCTGCCTTTACGGAAGTCCACCACCATCTCCTTGGTCTTCCCCGCGTTAATCTTCAGGTGGTTCCAGTGGCACCAGTCCACAAAATCCTGGTTCAGTTCTCTGTACTCCCTATCATCATCATCTGTGATGAGACCCACTATTGCAGAGTCGTCAGAATACTTCTGTAGGTAGCAGCTGGATGAGTTGCACCTAAAATCTGCAGTGTACAGTGTGAAGAGGAAAGGGGCGACAACCGTACCCTGAGGTGCCCCCGTATTACAGATCATGGTACCTGACACAGTCTTGGGCTCTCACGTATTGAGGTCGATTTGTGAGGTAGTCTAGGATCCAGTTGGAGAGGTGGTGGTCCACTCCAGCAAGGCCCAGCTTGTCCTGGGCTGTATGGTGTTAAAAGCACTGGAGAAGTCAAAGAACATTATTCTCACCGTGTTCCCTGGTTTCTCCAGGTGAGACAGAGCCCTGTGCAGAAGATGGATGATGGCATCATCTACCCCAATGCCCGGCCGATAAGCAAACTGGAGGGGGTCCATAGCGGGGCTCACTAGAGGGCGGAGATGTGTGAGAACCAATCTCTCCAAGATCTTCATCAGGTGGGATGTCAGTGCTACAGGTCTGTAGTCATTGAGGTCCATAGGGTTGGGTTTCTTTGGAACTGGTACCACACAAGAAGATTTCCATAATTCAGGGACTATTTCCTGCCTCAGGCTCATATTATACATATATGTAATTATACCACACAGCTGGTCCCGGCAAGTCTTAATTAGCCTTGCACTGATGTCATCTGGCCCTACGGCTTTCCTCGCCTTGATCTTTTTCATCTCCTTCCTCACCTGGGCCTGTGTAAAGGTCAGACTGTGGTCAGATAAAGATGGATTTCTGGATTTACTGGTCTGTTGGGAAGTGGCCGCATGGGGAGAAGTCATTGTGGTGGGGGGAGCTGAAGGACATACTGGGGTGGGAGGAGCTGGTGTGTGATCAAATCTGTTGAAGGTTTAGTTCATTAAGCCAATTAACATCTGCCTCAATCTGGCAGACAGACTGTTTATGACCCGAAATTGACTTAAGCCCCTCCCAGACCCCCCTTATGTCTTTTCTTTCCATTTGCTTTTCCATTTTTTCTTTATAACTGGCTTTTCCCTGCCTGATTTGATGCCTCAGCTCCTTTTGTACTTCCCTCAACCCCTCCTTATCTCTTGTCCTGAATGCCATCTTTTTCTCCTTAAGTAGTGTTTTTATATCAGAGTTAATCCATGGTTTGTTATTGGAGAAGCACCTCACCACTTTTGTGGGTACTGTGTTGTCCACACAAAAATTAATGTAGTCCGTTATGCAGTGTGTGAGTCCTTCTATATCTTCTCCATAAGAATCCTGCAGAACTTCCCATGCGGTTGTGTCAAAACAATCCCTCAGAGCCTCATCACTCTCCTCGGACCATATCCTCACTGTGCGGGTGACAGCTGGTTCTCTACGTACAAGTGGCTTGTACACAGGTCGGAGATGTACTAGGTTGTGATCCGATCTCCCCAGGGGTGGTAGGGCTGATGAGTTATATGCCTCCCTCACATTGGCAAAGAACAAGTCCAGTGTTTTGTTGTCTCTTGTGTGGCAGGTTACATACTGTGTGAAACTGGGCAGTGTGGATGATGGAGAGGCATGGTTGAAATCACCCGACAGAAGAAAGAGGGCCTGGGGATGTTTTAACTGTAAAAGGCTCAGCGTGTGTCATTCTCAAAACTTTTGACCATGACTGTATATTAGTGTGGTGTAGCTACAGGCTACATGCTAGCTGTATATTAGCGTGGTGCAGCTACAGGCTATACGCTAGCTGTATAGTAGCGTGGTGCAGCTACAGGCTACACGCTAGCTGTATATTAATGTGGTGCAGCTACAGGCTACACGCTAGCTGTATATTAGTGTGGTGTAGCTACAGGCTAGACGCTAGCTGTATATTAGCGTGGTGCAGCTACAGGCTATACGCTAGCTGTATAGTAGCGTGGTGCAGCTACAGGCTACACGCTAGCTGTATATTAATGTGGTGCAGCTACAGGCTACACGCTAGCTGTATATTAGTGTGGTTTAGCTACAGGCTAGACGCTAGCTGTATATTAGCGTGGTGCAGCTACAGGCTATACGCAGGCTGTATAGAAGCATGGTGCAGCTACAGGCTACACGCTAGCTGTATAGTAGCATGGTGCATCTACAGGCTACACGCTAGCTGTATATTAGTGTGGTGCAGCTACAGGCTACATGCTAGCTGTATATTAGTGTGGTGCAGCTACAGGCTACACGCTAGCTGTATATTAGTGTGGTGCAGCTACAGGCTACACGCTAGCTGTATATTAGTGTGGTGTAGCTACAGGCTACATGCTAGCTGTATATTAGGGTTGTTCAGCTACAGGCTACACGCTAGCTGTATAGTAGCGTGGTGCAGCTACAGGCTACACGCTAGCTGTATATTAGTGTGGTGTAATTATAGACTACACACTAACTCTCCGCGTTCACTCTCAGCCACGCCCTCTCCAGTCTAGGACGCTCGGCAATCTGCACACTGACGTTGTGCGCGTACTGACGTCACTGCCAGTGGCCCAAGCACCCAGAGGATCATGGGCAATGTAGTTCTCGGCCTGTTCATACACTATGAACCGAAACCGCTATGTTACTGTGGATTTATTCATCGTTTAGCCTCACTGCCGTTATCTGCAGATTTACTGATGTGGACCGTCCAGCAGGAGAGTGCAGGCAGGAAGTGCTGTTCAAAGCTTCCGGGTAATAGGATACATTAATGAGACCGGCGGAAGGTGATTCACCTTGTAGCATTCTTTTATTCTATTATACTGGAGAAGCAGACTTTAGTGTCCATCTCGTATTCTGCATGCAGTCTCCGGTGTACAATACAGCAGGAGCAGACTCTATTGTCCTTTTAGTTTGTGATCATAATACTGGAGGAGCAGACTCTTGTGTCCTGTCTGTACCTGATTACTATAATACAAGAGGAGGACTTTAGTGTCCTGTGTGATGAGTATGATACAGGAGGAGCAGACTGTGGTGTCCTGTCTGATGAGTGGAGGAGCAGACTGTGGTGTCCTGTGTGATGAGTATGATACAGGAGGAGCAGTCTGTGGTGTCCTGTCTGATGAGTGGAGGAGCAGACTGTGGTGTCCTGTGTGATGAGTATGATACAGGAGGAGCAGACTGTGGTGTCCTGTCTGATGAGTGGAGGAGCAGACTGTGGTGTCCTTTGTGACGAGTATGATACAGGAGGTTAAGATTCTGGTGTCCTGTCTGAATAGTATGATACTGGAGGAACAGACTCTAGTGTCCTGTCTTTGGATCAATGATATACTGGAGGTGCAGATTTTGGTGGTCTGCCTATGTTTGAATTATATAATACTGGAGGAGCAGACTCTGGTGTCCTGTCTGTGGATCGATGATATACTTGAAGTGCAGATTTTGGTGGTCTGTCTGTGTTCGGATAATATAATAATGGAGGAGCAGACTTTCTGCTTTTGATTATTGTACACTGTGGTCCCAGTCTGTATTTCATGGTAACGCAGGTGATGAAGACTATGACTAGTTATTATTATGTAGAAGGAGCAGACTCCTCCACAAAGAATAAGCTCTGGCTTACTGCCTAGATATATTTTTCTTCACTGCCGGTCCAGATGCTGTACTATTACAATTGTTATTGTAATACGCCAGCCAGTGAGCCTTACATTACATGAGCTGGTAGATCAAGGACCAGGACACAGACTGCCTTCAATTTACAGATTAGTTCTCTTCAGCCCATTCACTCTTCTACCATTATTTTTCACAAATGTTATTTCTGTGTATATTTTTTTAATGTGCACTGCATTAATGGTATCATTGTCTATTTCTCTGTGGAGGAGTGGGAGTACATAGGACACAAGGACTTCATGATGGAAGATCACCAGCCCCTCACATCACAGGGTATGAGGAGACTTTCATTGATGGTAGAGAACAGTACTTTGGCATCTGAAATGATTAAAAATGTGTCAATTTCTCCTGGCCATATTTTCTTTGCCATTTTAGTCCTCCTCTAGGTTCTTGGTAGAATAATATCCTTGCATTGTGCTCCCTTTTGCTGTTTTCCTAATAAAGTTAAGGTCGCATGTAGCAGTGGCTGCATGTGGTGAAAAGCTTTCCCTGTATAATATTCCAGGTCTACAGCTATTTTACCCTTATTTTACCCAGGCAGCCAACTCTTTATGACTGTAACCTTAAAGATTTAGGAGAACTTGGTTTGTGAAAGGTTGACCCCTTGGCTGATCTCTTTACCTTGTGTTATTGGAGTTGTTGGATAAAGACTGTGAAACAAAAAAAATTCTGAAAAGTTTGAGCCTTTTTTTTAATATATTAGCTCTAAGTCCCAAACTCAATATTGGACTTGTCCAGAGTTGGCATAAGTGTTGTGATGAGTGTCCATGTTTGGTGGAGATTCACCTGAAATAAATACAAGGATTTATATCAAAACTGGGGCTAATATTGGAAATAACTGAAATGATGTGTCTCTCTTACAGATAGCTCACTTCAGAGATGCTCCAGTCCTCTTTCTTCTCAAGATTCTGAAGATGATCAGGTAGATGGAAGTGAATATTTCATGGATTTGGTGACACATTCTGTATACTATTATCATTGTGTTTTGTTTTGTTTTTTTTCATTCAAAACTAGGATCTTCACAGTTTGCAGATAATTGTTAAAGACGAAGTTAAAGAGGAAGAGGAGGAGATTCCTGTGACTATACAAGAGGATGAAGTAACTGCAGATATCAATAAAAGTGAGTTTTGACCATTAAAACATTTCCTTGGATTTACAAAAAAAGGCAGGAAACTGTATAAAATAATGAAATAACCATTACTCACCAGTTAAGTGTCGTGCCACTCCAGTGCAGAGTATTATGCCACTAACATGATCAGGGGGCGTCTGACATCCAAGACCCCTATCAGTCCAGAGAAGCTCTTTAAGTGACTATGACTGTTCTGTAGTTCCCAGAACAGCAGTTGACCAGTAGAACCAATGTGTGTGCATATTTTCTAATAAGGATCATTGGGATTTTGACAGATATATAGAAGTAACTGCATATTTTAGCCATGGTTTACTTTCATGGTTAAACACTCTTATATTGAATTTATTTTACCGATTTGTATTTTTGGGCTAAAAATTTTATTTTAAAATCCATGCCTTCTGTCACTCATGTGCAAAAAAATGACGAAATGCCATACAAAAAGTGCAAAAGGATGTTGTCCATTTCAAGCCCTCTGTAAAAAGAGATCTAATTTTCTAAGATGGCCCTGTATGTTGTGTCTCCTTTTACAATTTCCTGTTCGGATAAATAAAGTGTAAGTCTATCAAAAGAAAAAAACAAAAACTATAACTAGAAAAACCATAATCCTAGGTATGTAAACTTTTCAATATTTTGATACAGACATGAAAGTAATATCTAGGACTAGAGTGAGAGACCATTATGTAGCAGAGTCTTTTCTACTGAGGCTATGGTTCACACAGTGGCGTAACTAGGAATGGCTGGGCCCCAAGGCGAACATTTGGCGAAAATATGCTCAACAGTGGCCCCAGATAGTATTATATGCTCAACAGTGGCCCCCATACAGCATTATATACTCTACATTGCTCCCCTCACACACAGTATAATATGCTACCCACAGTGGCCCCACACAGTATAATATTTTCCACACAGTGGCCCCCACCCTGTATTATATGCTCCCCGCAGTGGTCCCCACCCAGTATTATATGCTTTCCACAGTGGCCCCCATCCAGTATTATATGCCCCCCACAGTGGGCCCCACACAGTATTATATGCTCCCCACAGTGGCCCCCACCCAGTATTATATGCTTTACAGTGGCCCCCACCCAGTATTATATGCTCCACAGTGGCCCCCACCCAGTATTATATGCTCCAAAGTGGCCCCCACCCAGTAGTATATGCTCCACAGTGGCCCCCACCCAGTAGTATATGCTCCACAGTGGCCCCCCACCCAGTAGTATATGCTCCACAGTGGCCCCCACTCAGTATTATATGCTCTACAGTGGCCCCCCACACAGTATTATATGCTCTACAGTGGCCCCCCACACAGTATTATATGTTCTACAGTGACCCCCACCCAGTAGTATATGCTTTACAGTGACCCTCACCCAGTAGTATATGCTCTACAGTAACCCCCACCCAGTAGTATATGCTCTACAGTGGCCCCCACCCAGTAGTATATGCTGTACAGTGGCCCCCACCCAGTATTATATGCTCCATAGGGGCCCCACACAGTATTATAAGCTCCCAACAGCCCACCTCCGCTTCGCTGCTATTATTATACTCTGAGGGAGGAGACCCCAGAGTATAATAATCGGAGGCCCAGGCTTTCCCCGACCGTTATTATAGTGGCCCGGGGCCTGGCCATCTCCAGCTGGTCGCGGGCCCCGTACACTGCCGGGTCTGGTCGCGGTCGCACCCCCTGCGATCACGATCGTTACGCCACTGGTTTGTGGGGTTTGCGGTAGCGGCTGTCACAGGGCTCCAGGCCCCCTAATATCCCGGGCCCTGTGGCAGCTGCTACCCCGATATTTATGCCCCTGGGTTCACACCTGCATATGTTTCAGTTTCTCTGATCCGTCGGAGGACCAGAAGAATTTAAAAATGGAAATGAACGGAGCTTGAGGGGACCCCATCAGGTGTCATGTTTTTTTTTTTTTTTTTTTTTTTTTTTTTTTACTGAAACCGCAAAAAAAGTCAGGCTTGCAGCAAGTTTTTTGTCTGTCAATTTCAAATGGAGACTGCAACGCAGATGTCAATCCAGATTTGCTGTGTGCAGTGTATGGCAGTTAGTTTCCACCCACCAGCTCAGGTACAGCTGCAAAATACAGATCGAGCATGCAGAGGGGAAAATTGATAAACTACAAAATATAAGTGTTGTCATGGTCACAGCTAGTGTTACTTCTCATGTGTGCACATGACAGTTTATACTAAAACGTCAGATTAAATAACTGGTATGCTTTAACGCTTAACTACTATGGACGTACTATTACGTCCTTGGTCGCATGGGACTGTATGGAGAGGGCTCAGGAGCTGAGCTCTCTTCATATATGGCAGATACCAGCTGTATAATACAGCCAGCACCTGTCACTAACAGCTGCGATAGGTGCCAACACCAGTCGCAGCTGTTAACACTTTAGATGCCGCCATAGGCAACATGTAATAGAAGTGAATGGATTCTACCATACACTGCATTACATTAGTATTTTAGTGTATAGTATGAGCGATCAGACCCCCTAGGGTTCAAGGTCCCTAGCATAAAAGTAAAAGAAGAAAAAAAAAAGTTTTTAAAAGTGTTAAAAAAAAAAGCTCAACACAAAAGTTCACCCCCCTTCCCTAGATTACATATAAAAATAAATAAACAATAATAAACATAAACACATTAGGTATACATGCACTCAAAAACGCCCGAAATATTAAAATATTTAAATATTTATCCCATACGGTGAACGGCGGGGGTGTGTAGGGGTGGACCGGCCGGGATCAAAATAGCCAAATGGCGATTTATTTATTTTTTTCAACACTTTGCCTCCTAAAAAAATTGAATAAAAAGTCATCAAACCTTCCCTAAATGGTAACATAACATAATCTGCAAAGTTTTTCATTTTTTAAAAGGTATCAAAACATTACAAATACTATATAAATTTGGTATCACCATGTTCGTACTAACCCACAGAATAAAGGTAACATGACATTTTTACCACACAGTGAATGCCGTAAAAAATAAACCCATATGAATTTGGTGCAAATGTGTTTTTTCCCCCAATTCTACCTCATTCAGAATTTTTTTTACAGCTTCCCAGTACATTGTACAGGATATTGAATGATGCCATTACAAAGTACAATTTGTCCTGCAAACAATAAGCTATTATGTGCCTCTGTGGACCGAAACCAAAAAAAAATTATGGCGGGGAGGAAAAAACAGATACGCAAAAATGAAAATTGTCTCATTCTTTAAGGGGTTAAGAGTTTTGTTTTCCTATTTATGCCTTTATTTTGAGACATAAAGTTCTTTTTCTCCACCTTGATGAGTCATGTGGCCTCAGTGTTCTTATATTTGTACATTAATCTACATTGTATTTCCAACAGATGAAGAACAGGAGGACAGCAGGAGCTCTTCAGACAGCCAAATTTCTTTCACTTTAAACTGTAAGATAGAAGACGATGGCTTCATGCAGTATTCACATTCAGTTCTTCAGGACACTGATCTCTCCGATCACAATGACAGTGATAATGATAACTCAGACACTGTTACCACAGTGTATCTTGGGGGTAAAATGTTTCCATGCACGGAGTGTGATAAGTGCTTTACACAGCATGCAGCACTTATTAGGCATCAGAGAAGTCACACTGGGGAGAAGCCCTTTCCATGTTCTGAATGTGGCAAATCCTTTACCCGCAAATCAATCCTTGTGGAGCATCAGAGGATTCATACAGGGGAGAAGCCATTTTCTTGTGGCGAATGTGGTAGACGTTTTACCCAGAAGTCCAGCTTTGCTGTGCACCAGCGCATTCATGCGAAAGAGGAATCATTTATATGTTCTCATTGCGGGAAAGGGTTTACAGAGAAGTTGAATAGTCACACACGGGGGGAAGAGATATCCTGCTTAAACTGCAGGCAGAAAATAATGCCAAAGGCTGTGAAACAGGAGGAAGATAAGAAGCCATTCACATGTTCTGAGTGTGGCAGATGTTTTACTAACAAATCAAAACTTAACATACATGAAAAAATCCATATAGGTGAAAAGCCGTATTCATGTTCTGAGTGCAAAAAATGTTTTTCACGCAAGTCAGTTCTTATTGAGCACCAGAGGATCCACACAGGAGAGAAGCCGTTTACATGTTCTAAGTGTTGGAAGTCTTTTACCCAGAGGTCTGGACTTGTTATGCATCAGAAGGTACGCTGGGGAGAGAAGAAGTTGTCGTGTTCAAATTGTGGAAAAGAGTTTACATATGTATCAAACTGTCAAGAAGGAGATGAGCCAACATCTTGTCTAAAGTGCCAAGAGCCGGCTATTGATGGACATTCTCTCAGTGAATCCCCAAATTCTCACACAGATTCACATAGATCTGTGAAATACAAAGCTCCAGCCCGCGAAGAGTCATTTCATTGTTCTCGGTGTGGGAAGTCCTTCATGTACAGATCAGAGCTTATGAAGCACGAGATTATTCATACTGGCGAAAAGCCATTTTCTTGTTTTGATTGTGGCAAACGTTTTAACCAGAAAACCAATCTCCTTCACCATCTCACGATACATACTGGCGAAAGACCCTTTAAGTGTTCAGATTGCAGCAAAAGTTTCCGACTGAAAGCTAGTTTCCTAGCACATCAGAGAGTCCACTCAGGCGAGAAGCCCTATTCATGTCCTGATTGTGGAAAGTGTTTCACCCAGAAGTCAAATCTGCTTAGACACCAGGTTCTCCACATGAGTTGATACTGTGTAGTTGTGTTGTAGTAGGAAAGCTGGAAGTACTGTAGATTGTATGGATTTACTTTTTAATGGGACATTGTTACCATAGGAGGTGTTTTTTACCAGTATGTATCTCATTTTTATGTGACTGTACTTATAAAAGTTAAGTAATCCAGTCTGTGGATCAGCCAGAAATAATACAAACACTAAGTTTACTTCAATAATTATCTAAAAAACAGAAGGGAGGACCGAAAGAGCGACTGCAACAACATGGTTACCCAGGTGGTCCTGTGAGTATAGGATGACTGAGAAGGAAGGGTATTGATTAAATCCTTTTATGGATAAGCTTGAGATATGGGGGTTGCATATTTTTTTCATTAATCGTTAGGGAGGCATTAGCCCTTTGTACCTACTTAACCCTATAGTCTCTAGTACCCTTAAGTGGTACTTTGTCAGAGCACATGATCTGAAAAAGACAACCCCAATACCATTGTAACCTAATCCTACACACTCTTATATGTCCCTATAAACATTTATCCCTTCATCTCACCATGTAGTTTTAAGCTACTCAAACATTGGAGTGCCCTAGTGTCAGGACAGCATTTAAAACAGGGGTGGTGTCAATCTGCTGGTATCTGTAGTCATTTAAACTACATCTGAGCACACCTCTCAAGGAGTCACCTGACCAATCAGCAGCCTATGCTAAAAGGAAAAGAGGCATGGTCTGCGATCAACCATCTACTGTCTCTGTACTTGGTGAGTTGCGTTGTCAAAGCCTACAGAGCCGGTCACATCAAATTTGTATTAAAGTAATTAAAAAAGGCACATAATGATGTTATTGTTTCTTTGTGTGAAATTCAGTCACTAGAGAATATAAGAATGAGGACACTGGTACTGTACATCACTTTTGCACCAGCCAAAAGGGTTAGAAGCACCAAACTGGTGTACAAGTGGGACAGGTGTAAAACTGAGAAGCTTCCCCAAAGTGAGAAAAAAGGGTGTGATAGAAAGATTTCAACATTTCTATAAGAAATAGAAAACATTGACAATCTGTAAGATTTACATACGTTCAAGGGTTCATCCAGCTTCCAAAATATATCTGCAAATACATCCATAGCCGTGCTAAATACTCACTGTTACCTTGTGCGCCCTTTTCTTGGCTTTATTTTACTTGCTGCTCCTTGTATCACTGTTATTTACATGCAGTGAATATGAGGACAAACTATATATTTCCAATGATTCATCTTCCTGCGCTCACTCTCTGTGTTTGCTGCTCGCAGAAGGGAGGGGGGAGTGAGCTTCCATACGAAACATCACAGCAGCATGTGACCTTGGATGTGGGAGTGATTTATTACCTGTGATTTCATTGCAGGGGAGAGTGGAGAAAGGAGGGGTAAACAGAGAGTGAGAGCAGGGAGAGGAATCATGGGAATCATGTAGTTTGTTCACAGATTCACTGCATGTAACTAACACTGATACAAGGAGCAGTAAGATAAATAAAGCCAAGGAAAGGGTGCACAATGAACCAGTGAGTATTTAGCTGTGGATATATTTGCAGATAATTTTTGGAATCTGGATAACCCCTTTAAATCTTTCCAAGTAGAAATGTCAGTATATGAGAGGGAGAAATTAATATATCCTCCTCAAAAGCAGATTTCCCTTTCTCCTCCACAATGGCACCGACAGGAGGAATTCCACACCCCCAAGGACAGGAAACAACAGGAAGTCATCACTTTAAAAGGTTCCTCCTTCACTCACACTCCAGTTGTTTCCTGTCCCTGGACGGTGGAAGTTGTCCTGTTTGATGTTGTTCGTGGAGTTTGTCCTCCCTAGCCCTGCTAGGAGGGCTGCATAGGGGACAGGTGGTCTAGGCTCCTGTCTGCAGTCTTACTTGTCTTTAGGTGTAAGCCCGCAGGTGCGGCTACCTGGGCTTTCTCCTTCTGTGGGGCTTGATTTCTCTGTTGGAGACTCCCTGGGGGGGGTTAGGAGCTTCCTGTTTTCCTACCTCCACATGTAGGCAGGAGGGGAAGAGGCCGCAGATGTGTTCTGCCGGTCGGCTTCCCTCACTTCCGATTTTGGCATGGGGGGGGGGGGGGGGGACTTCTGGTTTGCATCTTTTAGGCACCAAATTCTAATTTTTTTAAAAGCTGCAGCGTCCTTTGGCCTCCTGGGGTATCTGTAGCCATCTGTATTGTGGTTTTTGCTGCTGCTGCTTGCCTCTGTTGAGTAGCATTGTTGGTTAGATATTGTTTTGTTTGCTGACTCTCTTCTATCATGTCAGCCCCTCCGGATTTTGCTGAGCCTCATAAGCCCTGAGATGTAACACCTATCCCAGTAGGTCCCTCCGGGGCTCCTTCCAGAGTCTTTTTAGGTTTTGGTAGGGGGCCCCCCCTTTTATAAAAGTGATTTTTGTTGTTTTTTGTATAGGCTAAAGAACCAGTCAGGCCTCCTGTACGGAAATGTGTTTTGTGTAAAAAGTGTCTGCCTTCTTCGAGCAAGAGACAAGTTTGCCAGGAATGCGCAGGTAAAATTGTGGCAGAAGAATCGTCCTCCCTGTTGAATTCTTTTAAGACAGTAATCAGGGACTCAGACTCCTCTCATGATACAGTTGGGCGTCCTTAAGGCTGTCTGCTCCACTATGGCTCTACAGGAGCCTAGATAACCCTTGTCCATCTCTGACCAGATGTTTCAGGGTCTGGGGAAAAGAAAACTCAGTGTTTCCGGTCCATGAAAACGTGAAGCAGATCATTGACAAGGAATGGTGGGATCCAGACAAGAGGGCCTCCTCTTCCAAGATGTTCAAGAGGAAGTATCCCTTTTCGGAGAAGGACGTTGTACTCTGGGATGGTGTTCCTAAAGTGGATGTCACAGTGGCCAAGGTTTCTAAGAAATCCACCATACCCTTTGAAGATATGGGGTTGTTATGCAATCCCATGGACAAGGCGGAATGGTTTCTCAGGAGAGCTTGGGACTCTTCAGCCTCCATGCTAAGACCGAGCATCGCTGCTACTTGTGCTGCCCGTTCCTTGGACATTTGGCTGGATCAGCTTCAGGCACACTTGGCCTCGGGAACCCTACGGGAAGAGATTTTAGCCTTCCTTCCAGTTCTGCAGCAAGCCTCAAATTTTTTGGCTGATGCCTCGGCGGACATTGTTAAACTGGCGGCCAGATCTGCTGCTCTGGCTAATGCTACAAGAAGGACTGTCTGGTTGAGATCTTGGTCAGACGATGCGGGCTCAAAGCGCAAGCTTTGTCAAATTCCATGTGAAGGTGACCGTCTGTTTGTTTGGTTCTGATCTAGACGACATTCTGAAAAAAGCCTTGGACAAGAAGAAAGTGTTCCCTTCTGAGTCCAGATTTTACAATCAGAGGTGTTCCTTTCAGAATCAGAAAAGAGGGCGTCCTGACCAGGGGTTCAAAGGAAGTGGCGATAGAACCCAGCAATCAGGTTTCTGTTCACCAGGTTTCTGATCACCCCCCTTGCTTCCGACCGCAAGTCCAGCCAATAATGCCAGACTTCAAGTGGGGGGGGGGGAGGCTGAAGGAGTTCTATCCGGCCTGGCAGAGGATAACAACTTCTCCTTGGATACTCAGCATAATTCTTCTGGGTTACAAGCTGGAATTCAAATCTTCTCCTCCAACAAGATTTTGCATTATAAGAGTCTTCCCCCCCGATAGCGGGTATAGTTTTGCATGAAGAGTTGGATTTACTTCAGAGGAAGGGGTCATTATTCTGGTCCCCTCATCCCAGGTCGGGGAGGGTTATTATTCTCCTGTATTTCTGGTTCAAAAACCAAACAGTTCCTTTAGAGCAATTCTGAATTTAAAATCTCTCAACCATTACTTGAGAAATACAAGAGGTTCAAAATGGAGACCATTTGATCCACCATAAATCTCCTTACGAAGGACTGCTGGATGGTTTCCCTGGACTTGACTGATGCATATTCTCATGTTCCGATCAATCTGAATTCACAGAAGTTCCTCAGGATTGCCTTTCCCAGAGCAGGTCGTCTGGTCCATTTTCAGTTTCAAGCCCTTCCGTTTGACCTCTCAGCAACACCTCGTCTTTTTATAAAGATCATGGCAGAGGTGTGCTCCTTTCTGCATTTAGAGGGAATCCAGATTATCCCTTATCTGGACTATTTTTTGAAACCAGCTCCATCAGAGATCCAGCTACTCACTCATCTGGATTGGGTAAGACAAACTTTTACAGATCTAGGGTGGTTAATAAACCGGCAGAAGTCCAGTTTGGTTCCCAGCAGGCAGAAGATCTTCTTGGGTATCCTCCTGGATTCCCAGTTAGAGACTTCATTTCTTCCCCAAGAGAAAAGGGACACCCTTCAAGTAAGGATCTCCTCCTTTTGTTCGGCATGATCAAGTTCCGTAAGAGAAATAATGCATCTCCTGGGTTCCTTGACAGCCACTATCCCAGCCATCCTATGGGCTCAGGCCCATACAAGGATTCTGCAGAGGTTCCTTCTATCTGTAGGGAACATGCAGTTCTCTTCCCTGGACAAGAGGATTGTGATTCCACAGATAATCAAGAACTCACTCTGTTGGTGGCAGGGACGGGAGAATCTCGAGAGAGAGGGGTTCTATGGCGACCCCACAACCCTATAATAGTCACCATGGAAGCCAGTCGTCATGGCTGGGTCGCTTTCACCTCAACATCTTGGGTGCAGCACCGCTGTAACCCCCTCATGAGGGAGGCATCTTCCTACCTGAGGGAACTGTCCAGGAGGCTTTTCTGGCCTTAACTCCCTTCTTGCAGGGTTGCCATGTAAGGATCCACTCAGGCAACACAACAGCCATGGCCTACATGAACAGGCAGGGCGGAACACGAAGCCTTTCCCTGTCTCAGGTCTCCTCCTGGATCCTTGGTTGGGCCCAGCGGAATCTGGGTTCTGTCTCAGCAGTACATCTAAAAGGGAGCGAGAATACCGTGGCCGACTTCCTCAGCAGGAAGACCCTGAAGGAAGGCGAATGGAAACTGTACTCCAAGATCTTCCAGAGTCTGGTAGCCAGATGGAGCATGCCCTACCTAGACCTATTTGCCTCCAGCCTGAATTGTCAGATGCCAGATTACTTCTCCCTTTCCAGGAGGGAATCTTCAAGAGGGGTGGATGCCCTGACTCAGCCTTGGTCTTATTGTCTCTTGTATGCCTTCCCTCCATTTCCTCTCATTCCTAGAACATTGGCGAAGATCCAGGAAGAAAAAGCAAGGCTAATTCTAATTGCACCTTTTTGGCCCAGAAGAGCCTGGTTTCCTCTTCTCTTACAGCTCTCCAGAGGACAGTATTGTACTCTTCCTGTCTTACCACATCTTCTCTCACAGGGGTCAGTCCTGCATCCAAAAGTCAGTCATCTACACCTTACGGCATGGCTTCTGAATGGCTCTTGTTAAAGGGCAGGGGGTTCTCTGACAGGGTAAATAACCACTCTCCTCCTGTCTAGAAAGACTATTACCTCTAAGATTTATCTCAGGACCTGGAATGCCTTCCTGTCATAAACATCACCCTCTTTTTCTTTTTTTTTTTTTTATAATTCTCTTTTTATTGAATTTTACAATTTTACAATTCAAAAGGTATACATATATAAAACATGTTCTTCAAAGGGTACATAAGGTCTAACAATTATACATATCCTGTTTTATGGTTTGGAAATAACATGTGGTGTTCTCACAGTTTCTGTTTTCGTAATGTTCAGTCCTAGTTGAGTTAAGGTGGTTAAGGGTTTAGAACAATGTGCTGGATAGTGAAGTTTTCCTAATTATCAGGTTAGAAGGTGGGCTTGTAGAAATTTAGCATGAGGCTTGGTTGGGGGGTGGGGAATTTATTTGGTAAAGTCCCACCAGGGGGACCACACTCTGATATCGGTCGGGTCTCCTTTTCTCCCAACTGATGAGTTCCTCGAATCTCGCTATCTGATAAACTTTTTCTATCCATAGATGTAGTGAGGGGGGTGTCCTCTGGAGCCAGAACAGGGAGATCAAGGACTTCGCCGCCTCTATGAGATGTGCTGTTAGGGTCGAGTCTCTTGTGCAAGGGCTGGTTTGCTGCTGTCTGTCTAGAAGTACCCTATCCAGGGTGAGAGAGAGAGGTGCCTTGGTTATCTGTACTATAGAGTTTTCAACCTCTTTCCAGTAGTGTAGAATGTTCTGGCAAGTCCACCATATGTGGAACATGGTTCCTGGAAGTTTTTGACATCTCCAGCACAGGTTTGAATCCGTAAGATTGTGTCTGTAGAGCCAGCCTGGTGTCCTATACCACCTGGTTAGTATTTTATAGTGTGACTCCTGTAGTCTGACACAGGTGGAGATGCCATGAGAGTGTCTAAAAATTTCTGGGACATCTTCTTCTGGGATTACCAAGTAAATTTCTTTTTCCCAGGCTAGTAAGAAAGGTGGTTTGAAGGTCAGCTTCGTGGTCTCTGGGGTGGTAGAGAGAGCAGTTTTGCACAATGAAATCTTCCTGGGTAATGTTAAATTTGACGTTAAAATTTTTTTTGAAGTTTGTGAGCAGCCTGTCTATGGGAGATATCTTATTTATTTCTGTTATCGTCGTGCACAATTGTGCATGATGGAGGAAGTTGAAACGGGTGTCCGGGGCTAGGTGTTGTAGGTTTTGTGGGGTAATTGGGAGCTTCTGTTCTATCAGGTCTTTGAGCCGTAAATGGCTAAATTTGTGCCAAAAGTTTTCTTGAGGTGCTCTCGGGGGGTCTCTTGTGTCTTTGAGGTGGTTTTTGGCAGAGTGGAGTAAGATCGGGGCTAGATTTGCCAGTAAGATACAAGAGGGGAATGGAGCTTTTGTGGTGGTGCCAAGTCTCACATGGGCCACGGACCAATGTGTCCAGGTCTCGCCTCTTTCCAGGTCTTATGTCTGGGAGCCAGAGTAGTTGGAGGAAGCCTGGGCCAATATGGGCTTCTGATAGGACATTAATAATAGGGCATTTGATAGGTGCAACATATGCCATCCACCTGGAGAGTTGTATAGCTTCGTAGTAGCAATGCATGTCTGGCAGTGCAATGCCTCCCTCTGTCTTACTCTTTATCATGAGTTTATAAGCTAGACAAGGGGTCTTATGTTTCCAAAGAAAGGCCGTGAATATCTTACGAAGGGAGTGGAAGAAGATCTTCGGTAGGGATATGGGAAGCATTTGGAAAATGTACGTTATTTTTGGGACAATGTTTGTTTGGATAAGGTTTCTTCTCCCTAGCCAGGATAAATACGGTAGGTCATATGTTTGCAGTAAAGTTTGCACTTCTTGTAGGAGGGGGACATAGTTTCTTGAATATACTTCTTGGAGAGTGGCCGGTAGTTGGACTCCTAGATATTTTATAGAAATGGTCTTCCACTTATAAGGCGAATTGGCACTTAGTCTCTGCGCTTGTAGGGCTGGTAATGAGATCTTTAGGACCTCGGACTTTGAGCTGTTTACTTTATAATTGGAGAGTTTGCCATATTGATCCATCAGGTTTGTGAGGTGTGGTAGGCCTTCTGCTGGGTTAGTGACTATGAATAATACGTTGTCTGCAAAGGCCACCACTTGTAGAGTTTGATTTGAGACGGAGAAGCCATGAATGTGAGGATTTTTCCGGACTGCCTGGAGGAGGGTTTCTAGGGTGATGATGAAAAGAGTGGGGGAGAGGGGGCATCCTTGTCTAGTTCCATTTGTGATGTTGAAGTAATCTGACAGTGTTCAGTTTACTTTTAGTCTGGTATGGGGGTGGAGTAGAAGGAGAATATTGCTTTTGTGAAGTCTGGGAGAAAGCCAAAGGTTTTCAACGTGATTTCCATGAAGGCCCAGTCCACCCTGTCGAATGCCTTTTCAGCGTTGACGCCTAGCAAGATCAGAGGGTGCTTGGTCTTTTTGGCAATGGCTATAGTATGTAGCAGACACACGGTATTTTGTTTCCCTTCTCTTCCCTTTACAAATCCGGACTGTTCATCCTTGAGTAGGTTTGGGATCAGATGTCTAATTCTGAGTGCCAGAAGTTTGGCCCAAATTTTTAAGTCTACATTGAGAAGGGATATGGGTCTATAACTGCTGCATTGTGCCAAGTCCTTTCCCTCTTTGGGAATTAGCGTGATGTGGGCTTCTTGGGCCTGTCGCTCCATGGGGGTACCCCGCAGAAGTGCATTGCAAAAATTAGTGAGATGTGGTAGAAGTTGGGTTTCGAATGAAAAATAATATAATAGCAGGAATCTGTCCGGGCCTGGGCTTTTACCAGTTGGGAAACTGTGTAGTGTCTGGTGGACTTCTTCCAAAGTGATCGGCTGGATAAGTTGGGTTCCTTCGGTCTCTGTTATTGAGGGCAAGGAAAGGTCTTTGAGAAATTCTCTGATGTTGTCTCTAGTTATTAGAGGGGGAGAGGTCTCTTCTTAAGTTATAGAGGGTAGAGTAGTAGGAGTGGAAAGCTTTAGCTATATCTGGTATGTCTTGGACCAATCGACCTGTAGAGGATCTTATTTCTGGAATAAACGCTTTAGCTTTTTCCTTCTTTATCATTGCTGACATTAGTTTACCTCCTTTGTTTCCGTGTGTATAAAGGCGCATTCTTGAGTACATGAGCTGTTTCGCTGCTGTAGAATTGAGTGCTTTTTTTTCAGTTTTTCTCGAAGGGCGACTAGGTCAGCATGGACAGAGTTAAGGGTTTGCAATTTGAGAACTCTCTCTAGGGTCGAAATTTGGGCCAGGATGGAATCTATTTCTTTCTGTCTTTCTCGCTTAAGTGCTGTGGCTTTTGCGATAAGGATCCCTCTAATGAAGGGTTTATGGGACTCCCACAGTACGGTAGGGGCGATTTCCGGCGTGTTATTTCGTGTAAAAAAGAGGTCCAGCTCTTCTGCCAGGTGGGTTTTTGTGGTTTGCCTATCCAGAATTGATTTGTTTAGTCGACACGTCCAGTGTCTGGGTGTAAGGTCTGGGAGGGATAATGTGGTAGAAACCGGGGCCTGGTCTGATACACTAATATTCCCTATTTTCGAATGTAGAGTGTATTGGGCAATGGACTTGGAGCATAAAATGTAATCTAGCCTCCGATGTGTTTGGTGTGGATTTGAGAAGAAGGTGTAATCTCTTGTGTTGGGGTTCTGGAGACGCCAAGTGTCTACCAGGCTCAGATTTTGTAGGGAGATGTGGAGGCGTCGCAACATTTTTTGCGAGAGGGCTGACTTTCCTATGGATGAGTCTAAGAGGAGGTCTAGCACTAGGTTGAGATCTCCTCCTAGTTTGATGTCTCCTTCTGCGAATAAAGTAAGGTCATGCAAGGCCTGAATAATCCAAGGTATTTGGTCATGGTTCGATGCATATATTGCAGCCAGTGTTATAGGCCTGGATGCTATGTGACCTTTCACAAAGAGTAGGAGGCCTTCAGAATCTACGTGCTGTTGCTTAAAGACCAAGGGAAGCGAGTGCTTTAGTGTTATTGCGACACCTTTGGATGCTGATATCTGGTGTGACGAGTAATACCATCTGTCATAGGGTGATTTATAAGGTTTTGGGATTTTGTCTAGTTTGAAATGGGTTTCTTGTAGCAGGAGGATATCTGCTCCCATTCGTTTGGTTAAATTCATAACCCAGTGCCTCTTATTAGGGGAGTTCAGCCCGTTGACATTGAAGGTGGAGATGGTGATAGTGTTGATACTGGAGTTGCTGGTTCGGTGTAGATTCAAGTTATCTGAGGCTGACATATCTGTATCAGGGTCAGGGCTATGTGATATTACACCGAGGTTTAAGGTGGTTCAGTAGGACGACTCTAAGGGGAAGCCGGACACTGTTGCTGTCACTCCTGGGTGGTCGCCAGAGCGTGCAAAGATGGAGAGTGCGGTCCCCCAAGTGGGGGGGGGGGGTGGAGGTGAGGGGGGGAGCACTGGTATTGATAAAGAGGTGAGGTGTTGAGGGAAAGAGAGGGTTAGGATAGGGTAGATAGGACTAAAGTAGACTGTTGTTCACAGGGTTGTTGTCACTATAAACTGCATAGGTAAAAAAATTGCATTCAGCACCAAATCCAAGGCATATTAATATAAAAAATAACTTTTATTTTTCCAATTAAAAAATCACTCCATAGGTTCGGTGGTTAGTAACAGCCTACGCGTTTCGGAACGATGTCCCTTACTCATGGCATAGATCACAAAACCAAACACACAATATTTAAAAGCAAAAACGAAAAAAACCACACCTCTGGGGATCAGATGTTATCATTTAACTAATTAACACATCCCCACAATAGCATATGTCTGCAAACCCACACTTTCCCTTACTGAGTAAAAAAGGAATATATCCACATAAATACATATTATGTCACACATATAAAATAAAAAAACAGAAAAAAAAATAAAAAATTTAAATGAACAATAAGACACATCAACATTAACATGATCATAAGTCTATAGCGCATAAACGTGTGCCCATGTATAATAAATTCACAAGAAAGAATTTTACTATTGTCCTTGAAAGAGCTAAATCTTGCTATAATCCAGGACCATTAAACACAGAAAATGAAACTAAACAACAAAAACAATCATGTGACATATGGTCATGTGATAAGTCACATGACTATTCAAGGAAGTAAATGCAAAATATCCATGAGAAAGATCCACTCCTGTAGGATGATACACAATCTATAGAAGTAGCCAGGAGGGAAACACCACACATATCAAAAACCGCTCATATATTATAATCACATATCCCTGATTTGTTACCACATATATACCAAATTATACAGGAATACATATAAAATGCATAATATACCCCCTAGTCCAATGAATAAAAAGTAATATGGTGACATCACAGACGTATAAGAATAATAAATTAATAAAAATAGGACAAATCAGATCTAATATTCATCCCACCTGGAAACTGAGTACCCAGCTTTAGAATCCAGAAAGCTTCCCTTTTTAATAATTTTCTACGCCAATCCTCTGACTGGTCTAGGCACATATTCAATTGCACAAAAAGTGAAACTAGTGACATTGCCCTTATGCTGACAAATAAAATGTTTTGAGGCATTAGAAACATTCTCATTACGACTCCTATTACAATCGGCCAGATGTTCCGCAATCCTGATTTTAACCGGGCGTATTGTACAACCCACATACATTAGATTACATGTTTCACAAAATATAATATACACTACATGATGACTTGCGCAATTCATGAAATCCCGTATAACGAAAGACCTTGACATGTTGGCATCATGAAAAGAATTCATTTTTTTGACAAATTTACAGGACCCACATCTGATATTACCACATCTAAAAAAAACGTTTGTATGTAACCATACAACCTAGTATTGTAGGTATAGGCCCTACAAATAGGGTGAGAACATAGGGTTTAACATTTATTTAAAGGCTATTAACTGAGGGTCTTCTGACTCACGGCTAATTCTCAGTTGGTTCTGATATGCCTGGAATGTCTCTAAGGAGGCGGTTGTCTTCCCTTTAAGAGGTTCTTTTTTGTGCGCGGTGATCTGAATCTCGTCGTGCCATTCCAGGACTGGAGTGTCAGGAGTTGTGGAACTCGATCTAGGTGCTGGGATGGTAGCCAGGACGGGATGTCTAGGGGTTCCATATCTAGAAGGGCCCAGATGGCTGGGAGGTCCTGAGGCGTGTGGATGGTAATGCGCTTGCCTCCCTGCAGGATGGCCAAGCCAAAGGGATACAACCAAGCGTACTGTATGTTTCTGGCTCTGAGATCCTCCAGGAGTGGCTTCAGCATTCTCCTCTTGGCGAGTATGGATGGTGCGACATCTTGATATATGGATACGGCTGTCCCGTCTAGGGATATTTGCTCTCTACCTCTAGCTGCAGTAAGAATTGCAAGGGTATCCAAATACGAAAGGAGGCCGCAGAGTACATCATGTGGCGGGTCGCCTTGGCGCGGTTTTTGTCTTAAGGCCCTGTGTATGCGTTCCACTACAACTGCTGCTGCACGTTCTGTACCTAGTAATTCTGTAAAGAGGCCAGCCGCCATCTTAGGGAGCTCCTCTGGCAGATAAGATTCTGGGACCCCTTTAAGGCGCAGATTATGGCGGCGGCTCCTGTTTTCGTGGTCCTCTATTAACGTTAGCGATCTGTCAATGAGTTCCTTGTGATTTTGGAGCTGGTCTGTTACTGCCTCTGCGTGTGCTTTTACTGTGGAATATGTGTCTTCTAGGGCCTGTACTCTGCGTCCTACAGACTGTATCTCTGTCTTGATCTCTGCCAGTTCTGTGAGTAATGGGCTGACAGCTTTAGCGAGAGCTTTTTGTAGAAATGTGCGGGAGATCTGTGTTATGCCCGTGTCAGAGCGCTCACCATCAGGGATGCTGTCAGCTTCAGATTCCTCTCCCGTCTCTGTATCCTGTCGGAGCTCCGGCGCCATCTTAGGAAGACTGTGCGGTGAGGAGAGATTCTTCTTCCTAAGGTAGCGCTGTAGATCACCTTGTTGTTTCTGCGCTTTTGGGGTACTGGGTAGGTCCCCCAACCTGTCTTTGCCTATTTTGACCATTGTGCCTGCGCTAAACGGGGTGTAACGGCTTCTTTAGGGTTCTGAGCAACGGAGCTCTAGCAAGTTTCTTCCACCATGCTGCGCAGTCAGGCTCCGCCCATCACCCTCTTTTTCTAACCAAGGTAGTCTCCATGTTTCATTGCCTTCAGGAGGGGATTCTTCCATCATTCTGTCAGAATCCTTCATCTAGTAAAGAACAGGAGTTTCACAACATTGATGTCAGAAGATGTGTTTGGCTCTACCTTCAGCGCACTTAGGGATTTAGGTGCTCAGATCATCTTTTGGTGCAATACCAAGGAAAGAGTAAAGGGGCTGCTGCTAGTAAAGGTTCAATTGCCGATGGTTTTGTCTAGCCATTTCTTCCTGTTATAACTTGAAGCAGATTCCAGTTCTGTCTGGTCTCAAGGCTCATTCTACTTGTGCAGTAGCCTCCTCTTTGGCTGAGGGGGCCTCAGCTTCAGTTGAGCAGATTTGTCAAGCAACTACCTGGGCAAATCCTTGCACGTTCTACAAACATTATAAATTGGATGTGATTTCAAATAGAGATTTAGCTTTTGGCCGCAAAGTACTGTCTGTTGTGCCCCCCCGTGATGCTCCTCGTGTCAGTGCCATTGTGGAAGAAAAAGGGAAAGATGATAATTACTCTTACCGAATTGGATTTCCCTGAACCTCCACAACGGCACCCTTAATTATGTATGTTTTCTTTGTTGTTTTCACAGTGTGTTTTTCAAATGTGTTTTATATTTACGTGATTCCATTTCCTCTGATATTACTGGAGTAAGAGTGAAGGAGGAGTGGAATTCCTCCTGTCAGTGCCATTGTGGAGGTTCAGGGAAATCCAATTACCAGTAAGAGTAATCATCATCTTTCTCTGACATAGCGCCATATTTTTCAAATCTGACATGTCACTTTATGTGGCAATAACTGTGAAATGCTTTAACGCTCAAGTGATTTTGAGAGTGTTTTTCCATCACACATTGGACTTCGTTAGTGGTTAGTAGTAAATTTTGATATTTTTGGTAATCTAGTGAAAACTTGGAAAAAAATTACAATTCACAAATGTTCTTCGTTTCAGACAGAAAGTCATACCAGCCAAATGAGTTAATGAATATTATATACAATATATCTGCTTTATACTGGCATAATCGGATAATCATTCTTCTATTTTGGATGTAGAAGGCTTACAAGTGTAACAGCATTTTTCCAAATTTACAAGAAAATTTCTGTATTGTCTGTATATTAGAACCCCCCCATAATTTGCCTATTTTCAAAACTGAACCGCTCAAATAATTCAAAACCTCATTTGTGAAGCTTGTTAACCCTTTACGAATTTCACTGTAATTAAAACAAAATGGAGGTGAAATTTAGACATTTCATTTTTTTCAATAATAAGTTAATTTAGCCCAAACAAATTACACATTCACAAGGGGTTAAAGGGGTTTTCCCATCTCCCGCTCTTGCCAGTTTGCCTGCTATCTTCTTCTCAATCCCTATATTCTTCCGCAAACTGGTGGGCGGGCTTTGACTGCTTGATGGACAGAACACTCTGAAGTACCTCAGTAGATATAGACTTTGCCTTTACCATGCCGTTTTCAGCAAAATGCAATTAACTGTCCTGAAAAGAGCAGGAGATATCTCTGAGAGCAAACACAATCAGGAAACTCAGCCCCCCCCCCCCACCTTCCCTCCAGAGAGCAGTGAGTTACTTCACCCGTCCTAAAATCAGACTGGGTACTAAGAACATGCACTCCTAAAGCTTTTAAGCGGGTTATCCTCGGTACAAAAAAGTTGTATATTTATGTATAAACTGCTGTTTTGGCACACAGCAGGGTTCAGAAGGCAAGGAGCACTGAGTTTTTTGGCTTTTGGAATGGCCATTAAGGGACTGGTTTTTTTTATGCCTTGCTGCTTTTCCAGGGCTCCGTAAGTGCCAATAAAATAGAATTTCTTGAGAAATTAACCCAGTTTGTAAACCACACCCCTCAAGGAATTTCTTAATTGGCATAGTGAGCATTTTTATCGCTTGAGAGCTGCATTAATTTACTTTCCAGAAATGAATGTGCAGCTGAGGTGTAGTGAAAGTTAAAATTGCAATTTTTTCAGAAATATTTCAGTGGCCAATATGTTGTACACAGCTTGTGTCAGCAAAGACATATACTCAGTCTTTGTTTCAAAAACTAAATAGCGTCCTGTACCTTGTGAGCCTTTCTGTGTGCCCAATCAGCAGTTTATACCCATTTATGATACTGTTAAGTGGATTATCCCGGGTACAACAATGCCATGTATGTGGGCATAAACTGCAGTTTTGGTATACTGCAGGCTCTAGAAGGGAAGGAGCTTTTTAGCTTTTAGAGCACAGATTTAGTTAGTTTGGTTTTTGGACACCATTTCACGTTTGCAGAGCCCCTATGGTGTTAGTAAAGTGGAGTCCCTTAGGGAGAAACCCCTTTTTGAAAACTGCAACCATCGGGGGGGGGGGGGGGGGGGGGGGGGGGGGGGCCCCCCCCCCCCAAAGAATTTATCAAGGGATGTAGTGGGCCTTAGTTTTCCAAAAAGAAAAAGTACAGCAGAAGGTGAAAAAAGAAAAAAAAAAGTGTGGGAGTATATTTGGTACAAAAAAACCCCCCTTAATTTCCCCCCTTCTCCTTTTTTTTCTTTTTTTTTTGTGGTGGAGGCCTAATTGTTTTTTTTTTTTTAAAAAAAAAAAATAACCATCAACAAAAACAAAAAATAAAAAAAAAAAAAAAAAAAAAAAAAAAAAAAATTCCGGTTTTGCTTTTAAAAAAAAAAAAAAACAAAAAAAATTTTATATTTTTTTTGGTTGGCTTTATTATTATGGTTAAACAAATATTTTTTTTTTTTTTTTCTTCTTTTCTTATTTTTCAAAAAAATCCTTTTAAAAGAAAAAAAAAAAAAAAAATTCCTTCCCCTTCCCCCTCTTGTGAAGGTTATTGTTTTTTTTTTTTTTTGTTGGGGTTGTTGGTGTCTTATTTTTTTTTTTTTGTGCTCCCCCTCCCTCCCCTTCTTCCTTTTTTTTTTTCTTTTTCCCCTCCTTACTTTTTTTTTTCTTTTTTTTTTTTTATTTTTTTAAAAAAAAAAAAAAAAAAAAAAAAAAAAAACTTCTTTTTTTTTTATTTTATTTATTTATTTTTTAATTTATTTATTTTTTAAAATATAAAATAAATATAAAATATAAATAATATATAAATATTTTTAATAAAAAAAAAAAAAAAAAAAAAAAAAAAGTTTGGGCACCCCTATTAATCTTAATCATTTTTAGTTTTAAATATTTGGGTGTTTGCAACAGCCATTTCAATTTGATATATCTAATAACTGATGCACACAGTAATATTTCAGGATTGAAATGAGGTTTATTGTACTAACAGAAAATGTGCAATATGCATTAAACCAAAATTTGACCAGTGCAAAAGTATGGGCACCTCAACAGAAAAGTGACATTAATATTTAGTAGATCCTCCTTTTGCAAAAATAACAGCCTCTAGTCGCTTCCTGTGGCTTTTAATCAGTTCCTGGATCCTGGATGAAGGTATTTTTGACCATTCCTCTTTACAAAACAATTCCAGTTCAGTTAAGTTTGATGGTCGCCGAGCATGGACAGCCCGCTTCAAATTATCCCACAGATGTTCAATGATATTCAGGTCTGGGGACTGTGATGGCCATTCCAGAACATTGTAATTGTTCCTCTGCATGAATGCCTGAGTAGATTTGGAGCTGTGTTTTGGATCATTGTCTTGCTGAAATATCCATCCCCGGCGTAACTTCAAATTCGTCACTGATTCTTGTACATTATTCTCAAGAATCTGCTGATACTGAGTTGAATCCATGCAACCCTCAACTTTAACAAGATTCCCGGTGCCGGCATTGGCCACACAGCCACAAAGCATGATGGAACCTCCACCAAATTTTACAGTGGGTAGCAAGTGTTTTTCTTGGAATGCTGTGTTTTTTTGACGACATGCATAACGCCTTTTTGTATGACCAAACAACTCAATCTTTGTTTCATCAGTCCACAGGACCTTCTTCCAAAATGAAGCTGGCTTGTCTAAATGTGCTTTTGCATACCTCAGGCGACTCTGTTTGTGGCGTGCTTTCAGAATCGGCTTCTTTCGCATCACTCTCCCATACAGCTTCTCCTTGTGCAAAGTGTGCTGTATTGTTGACCGATGCACAGTGACACCATCTGCAGCAAGATGATGCTGCAGCTCTTTGGAGGTGGTCTGTGGATTGTCCTTGACTGTTCTCACCATTCTTCTTCTCTGCCTTTCTGATATTTTTCTTGGCCTGCCACTTCTGGGCTTAACAAGAACTGTCCCTGTGGTCTTCCATTTCCTTACTATGTTCCTCACAGTGGAAACTGACAGGTTAAATCTCTGAGACAACTTTTTGTATCCTTCCCCTGAACAACTATGTTGAACAATCTTTGTTTTCAGATCATTTGAGAGTTGTTTTGAGGAGCCCAGGATGCCACTCTTCAGAGGAGATTCAAATAGGAGAACAACTTGCAATTGGCCACCTTAAATACCTTTTCTCATGATTGGATACACCTGGCTATGAAGTTCAAAGCTCAGTGAGGTTACAAAACCAATTTTGTGCTTCAGTAAGTCAGTAAAAAGTAGGAGTATTCAAATCAATAAAATGATAAGGGTACCCAAATTTTTGCACCGGTCAAATTTTGGTTTAATGCATATTGCACATTTTCTGTTACTACAATAAACCTCATTTCAATCCTGAAATATTACTGTGTATATCAGTTATTAGATATATCAAATTGAAATGGCTGTTGCAAACACCCAAATATTTAGAACTAAAAATGATTAAGATTAATAGGGGACCCAAAATTTTTTAAATGACTAAAAAAAAATTTTTTTTTTTTTTTTTTTTTTTTTTTTTTTTTTTTTTTTTTGGGGGGGGCGAGGACCCCTGTCCGGTGGAGAAAAAAAATATAAAATAATATTTTTTGTGTTGTGTTTTGTGTGTGTTTTTCTGTGTTGTTTCCTCTGTGGATGAAAGTGTTTCTTTTTTTTTTTTTTGTGGTTGTGTTTTTGTGGGACTGTGATGAACCGACCCTCAGTTTTATATCTTTCTTGGAAGTGTGTTTTACTTGCTTAGGTCAGTCCTTCCCCCACTTGGAATGCAGTGCTTTAGTTGAGTCCACATTGCTGGACGATAGGCTTCACTGGTTTTATGTGTGTTCATTGGAGAGGGCTGGTTTTAGCCAGGCCTTTTTATTTCCCCGGCCCGGGGGGGGGGGGGGGAGGGAAGCCGGGGCCTTAATTTTATCCCTCCCCCCGGGGGGTGGGCTGGGGGGGGGGGGGGGGGGGGCGGGGGGGTGGGGGGGGGGGGGGGCGGGGCCTTTTGGGGGGGGGGGGCCGGGGGGGGGGGGGGCTTCGGAGAAGGGGGGGGGGGGACGCGTGTGGGGGGGGGGGGGGGGGGGGGGCGCCCCGGTGGGGAGGGCTGTGGGGGGCGAGGGGGGGGGGGCGGCCCTCTCCTTTTTTGGGGCGCAAGGTGGAGGGATGGTTTTTTGTCCCTTTTTTTTTGTTGCGCCCCCGGGGCCCAAAATCTCGGGGGTCGCGGGGAGGGGGGGGGGGGGTGTGTTTGGTGGGGGGGGGGGGGGGGGGGGGGCGGGGGCGGGGGGGTGTGCTGTTTTTTTTAATCTTTTTTTTTTTTTTTTTTTTTTTTTTTTTTTTTTTTTTTTTTTTTTGTTTTTTTTTTTTTTTTTTTTTTTTTTAATAATATTTTTTTATTTATGCTATTAATTCATACCGACCCACTTGGGTTATTAAATATATAAAATTTATATCGCTCGTTTCGTTCTATCCTATGACCCGGTCTACTCATGGTGTGTGAGTGGGAGGTTAAGAAAGAAGTTTGATCGCAGGCGTGCCAGGTGGCTGGGCGAGGCGATATTCTTCACAATGACGATACCAAATTTACATTTAGTCGTGTTTTAAAGGGATTCTATCATTGGGGAAACGTGTTTTTAAATGAAGCAATGTTGAAATAGCCTATATAAAGGCTATTCTACTCCTACCTTTACTTTTCTTCTCCTTGCCGCCGTTTGTGCAAAAACAACAACAAAAACAACATTTTATTCTCATGTTTCCCCAATGATAGAATCCTTTAATATCTTAACAAAAACCCAACCTTAGAAAAAAATGCAAAAAATAATTTTAGCTGCCATATTCAGACACCTGTAACTTTTTATGTTTCTGTGTATAGAGGTGTGTAAGGCGTTTTTTTTTTTTTTTTTTAAACAAAAAATGTAGTTTATTTGTATTTTGATAAATGCCCAACTTTTTGATCACTCTATTTTTATGTCAGGATTCTAAATTCAGCTGCTATACCTTAAAAGTTACCATGTCAATCTGAGAAGCTTCTGCAATTTCAGAAGTTTCCTGGGCTTGTCCAATTAGCAACTGTTGGGCATATATAACACCCCTCCCACCTGACCCAGGTGCCTGCTAATTTAGTTTCCTAACTTGGCTCTAAACCTGATAGTGTGTATTGGATTGCTTTTCTGACCCTCTGCTTGTTTTTTGGTTATTTGTTTGCCTGCTGATTCTGCCATTGACGTACCCATTCAGATTTGACCCTTGGCTTTCTATTTGATATAGCTTTTGTCTCCTTATTCTGCCTCTTACGACTTCTCCTGGAGTGTTTAGTACCTGCAATTACTGGTGATGACAATTCAGACCGTCAAATTCTGCAAAGTCCATCTGGCCTTGCGGCTAGTGTTGGAGAAGGCGTTTGGTGATCTGTCTCTGGCTCACAGTGCTGTACTGGTTTTACATAGCTTGTTCAACTGCTCACTGTTATCAGCCAGTTTCTGCATTTGCTGTTATTTGCCCTTGTATCTCAACTGAAGAAAGGCCAATAAGGCAACCATATATGGGACAAAAGCACTATGCATATTTCTAAAAAAATAATCCCACACTTTTGTAAAACATATACATATTTATTATTGTCTAATAAAAACATACAAATACACATGATAACAAATTACACAATAGTAATAATGGGGAGAGACCTGGATGGTCATAAATAGCGAAGTACCTAAAAAAAACAATGCAATGCGGTAGTAATAATATAGAAATGCAGAAATGTCACTAAAGTTATAAAAATATATATAACAAAGAGGAGCAATTTCCTACAGAAACCTAGGTGGACACAAAATAAGAAAACAGAAAATAAAATTCCTGATGACATAAATAAAGACGATAGGTAGTAAGGGAGTCCAGTATATGTGACCAAGCATATAGAATTATACCATATCGCCTATAGCATGCTATAGCCCGACACGCGTTTCGCCTATCACAGGCTTTGTCCGGGGACAAAGGAATTGTATCTCTACCATAACAATTTAATTCTTTTGGGAGGTGAAATGTCAAAAAAAAAAAAAAGCAATTTGGCGATTCAATTTTCAAATTTTTCTATTTTTTTTATCAGATAAATATTTTTATAGTTTGGGTATTTTTGAACACAGGGATGTCTGTTTTTGTTTGTTTATATTTGTGATCTAGAGAAAGGATATGATTTGAATTTTATTTTTAAAAACTACACAACGAAACCACATAGGTTATGGCACCCACTGTGAGCGCATGCCATATTTAGAGGCCGCCATCCTTCATATTATTATGGCAGAGTTATGAAGCAAGATGCAAGATGGCAAGCAGTTAAAATGGCACCTGCTTAGGAGCTAGTGCTCCTTTTCCCTAGATCTAAAAAAAAAAAACATAGTAGTATCAGTTTTGTGGCACTCTGTTGAACCTTTTGCAACTCTAGGACATCCTTTTCTATGTACTGGTGCCCAGAACTGAACTGCATAATCCAGATAGGGCCACACCAATGATTTATAAATGGTAATATTGCATCCCTGTCCCGTGAGAATAAACTATGATCTACAAATACACCCAAGGTCCTTTTTCACCAGTGACTCTCCTACCTTTATTCACCCTAGGACATATGTTACATACTGATTATTTTTACCCAGATGCATAACTTTACATTTATCCACATTGAACCTCATTTGCAATGTGGTTGCCCAGACACTCAGTCTGTCCAAGTCTGCTTGTAACCTACGTACATCCTCCATAGACTGCACTGTACTACATAGCTTGGCATCATCTGCAAAAATAAATGATTTAAATAACATAGGACCCAGCACTGAACCCTGGGGTAACCACTTATAACAGACTACCAGTCTGAGCTGCATTCATTGACCACAGCTCTCTGGATACAATCCTTTAACCAGTTTTCAATCCAATTACAAACTATATTTTCCAAGCCAATGGACATGATTTTACCCTTTAAATGTCTATGAGGGACAGTGTAAAACGTCTTTGCAAAGTCTAGGAACACTATTATCTACAGCCTTCCCCTGTCCAGGCTTATGCTCACCTCTTCATAAAAACAAATCAGGTTAGTGTGACAACTTCTGTCATTAGAAAAACCATGCTGTCTGTCACTTATAATATTATGTACAATCACATACTCCTTTATGTCGCTTAATAGCCCCTCAAACAGTTTTTCTGCAATGTATATTAAGCTCACTGGTCTGTAATTTGTGAAAATGGGCACCACATTTCCCATGTTTACACATTGTTTGCTTGGTACCCTTCCTGTCCTATGATAACAGGTCAGATGGATGACTCACTGCTCTCTGGGGGTGGGGAGTGGGCTGAGTTCTCTCCCTGCTCAGCTGCCAACACAATCAGGTCAGCTAATTGCAGTTTGCTGATAAATGCTCAGACAGTGTTTTCTCCCTATGTAATCACAAAGATAACACTGAGTCAGTTCTCTCCTGAAGCAAGGTCAGTTTGTTTTTCTCTCCAACCCTGTTTAGTGTAATATACATTTACTTTGCATATTATTTGATCTGCATTTATATTAGATAATAAATAATCTCTCATGTAAAGGCAATGTCTGTATTTACTAAGGTATTTCATAGTGTCCTTTCCACCAAACATTTAAAACCCGTCCACCAGCTTGCTTAAGAATATAGCAAGCAAGAAGAAGAGATAGCAGGCAAACTAGTGAGAGAGGGAGATGGGAAGACCCCTTTAAATGTCTCCCACTTAACCTCTGTATTACTATTTAGTTTCAATAATTTTTATTCAAAATTTTTCAAAGAATAAGGAAAAGAACAGCTTTGACATACAGTGCAATATACATTTGACATACAGTGTAGTGTACTTCTTTGAGACTCATTCTGTAATCCGTATATCAATGAAACAGGTAAGAAAGATTACTTATAGACTGAACAGTAACAGTAACATTTAGGCACATTCATAGGGCTACTATGACCAAATCAGGGGAAATTTCTCAGTGTACAACCTTCCCTTATTCACGGGGTTTATGCTCATGTACATAATAGTTAACACACAACCTTCTGGTAACAACTTAATTCCCTCTAACAGCGAATCGGGAGTAGATCCACGCATCCCAAATTTTCTCAAAGTGGTGAAAGGAATTATTTCCCATTGCAATCACCCTTTCATAGGAGTATGTGTTATTTATGGCTGATACCAGAGCCGACACTGGCGGAGGGGCCACCGTCTTCCATCTCTGCACCAATATTAATTTGGCTATGGTCAAAATTTTACAAATGAGTTGTTTATACTTGTTCAGCTCACCGGGAATTCCAATTAGTAGTATAGCCATAAGTGCGGTATAGGAGAGTTGGAGATTAAACAGCTCCGAGAGCAAGTCAAAGACCTTATCCCAGTAATCTCGAATCATGGGGCAATTTCCCAGAATGTGGAGAAGTGTTCCTCTGCCCCCACATCCTCTCCAACAATTCCCAGACACAGAGGGGTATGCTAACTGTAAGGTAGACGGGGTCCTGTACCATCGTAAAATAATTTTTGTGGCCGTCTCTATGTGGGTGCTGCATTTTAGAGACAAATGGATCAGTCTAATTGTTTGTTGCCATTTGTCTGGGGTATCCCAAAATCTCTCTCCCAGCAACGAAACGGGGTAGACCTAGTGAAAGTCGATATTTCATCCATTTTTTCATATAAAAATCGCAGTCCCCTCATATTAGTCGACAGCCAAGTGAAAAGAGAGTTATTATGGGGTATTATCGTCGCAGGATGTTTAGACACGAAGTGCCATATTTGAAAATATTTAAGGAAGTCGCCATAAGGTGATTAGAGTCAGAGTATAATTGGGAAACCTGCGTGATCCCCCTTGATTCCCAATCTGAGACCTCCAAGTCGTCAATTACCCAAGCCATCAATGATAAGGGCATTTGAGTAATAGGAGAGTGCTTCGTAGGGTTTGCTTTCCTATGAAGTAGTTTCCATGCCGTTAGCGAGGCACACATGACTGGGGAGAAGGATTTAGGGGCCAGGATATTCCAAAAAGGCAACCACAGTGCATCCTCCAGTTTTAGGGGGATCTAAACGCCTGCTCTATGTGCAGCCATGGAACCGAGGTATCCATTGCTTTCCACCTTGCGCATTGGGTGACCAGCGTTGCTATATAATAGTTCCTCACTACAGGTACCCCCAGTCCTCCCGCCTCCCGTTGCTTAAATAGAAAACTTTTATTTATTCTAGGTCTGTTTCCATTCCATATATATTTCGAGATCACCCTTTGTGCCGTTTCAAAGAAGGAAACAGGGATGGATATTGGGAGTGTGCGGAACAAGTATAATAGTCTAGGCAATAGCAACATCTTAAAAGTCGCTACCCGCCCTATCCATGAAACATCTGTCTTTGACATTCTCTCTGTCTCCTCTTGTAGTATTTTCAACATTGGGATATAGTTACTTTTATAGAGGGTCCCTGGGGACTCTGTCATCTGTGTCCCCAAATATTGAACGCTGTCCTCCCTCCAGTCAAGTTGTAAGTCGATTGCAAAACTAAACTGACACCAGTGTGTAAGTGACATTATTAAGAACACATACTATTATTATAAATCACCCCCACGGGTCAGCATATTGAGACAATAGTTGAAACGCTATTGAGTCTCTAATCCCAATCAATGTACCTCTACGCTTTGCGGAATAGTGAGCATGAAACACATGTGGGTATGCTGGATGATGAACGCGGTTAGCGTCTGCCCTTAAAAGGTGTGTCTCTTGTATTGCAAGAATGTCGCAGTTTTGAGCTCGGGCCTCACGCCATAAGCTGGCTCTTTTTTGAGGGGGAGTTCAAACCCCTGACATTCATGGATACAATTTTAAGTACCATAACATACGTTTAAAAATGCTGTAAGAATCTTACCACAACTATGTATACCAGGGGATGTCAATATTCTTATGAAGCAAAGTTGTCTCCGCCCTGTGTAGTCATTTCGCCCAATGTGCCATAACCAGAGAAGAAAAAAAAAACATGCAAATTACAAAACCTGTGGGTAAACCATCGGAACAAAACCAAGAGAAATAAAAGAAAGAACGTGGTACAGCGGACCAGCGGCTGTCGTAATCTTGGGGGGATAAGTTCAACAACAGTGGACATACGAAATCCAAGATAAGGTGAGTCTCTAGCTGTGTAGCCCTTTATGTGGACGTCTTTGGGTCTTCGCTTGGCGCCAACCATCAGACACGGAACCAGGTGGTTGTTTGAGAAGTGAATCCACAATCGGAATGTTCCATTTAGTTAGCAAACTTTTTTCCTTCCTCCAGAGTTTTAATGACGTGTACCATATTATCTCGGGAAATGATCACGCGGACCGGGAATCCCCATTTATACAAGATGTGATGCTTGCGTAACGCTGTGGTAATAGGGATGAATTGTTGCCTTATTTGCAGCGTCGTAGCTGATAAGTCCAAGTAAATGGATATTTTGTGATATGGTTCAGGTAGTCGATCCGCCTTTCTAGAGGTCGACAGGACCAGCTCCTTAGTGCAATAGAAATGAATTTTTGCTAGAACATCTCTAGGTACAGCTTCGTCTAGATGGGATGGTCTGGGAACTCAATGAGCTCTATCAATAGTTAAGTCCATCGCCGTGAGGTTCGGTATTAATGCTCGTATCATATCCTGAAGGAATGCAGTTAAATTACTCGGAGATACTGACTCTGGAATCCCTCTAAATTTTAGTTTATTTCTTCTAGAGCGATCTTCTAAGTCAGCTAGCTTAGCTTTCAAGAAAGACACATCTTTCTCCACCTCATAATGAGCATCTATGAGCGCATTGTGTGATGTCGCAAATTCCGCCATTTTAGATTCAACATGAACAGTGCGACTTTTCAGCTCTTGAAGATCTCTATCTAGCGGTTTAACCATGAGAGACATGTCAGTTGTCAGTGACTTACAGAAGGCCATGAGCATATTTTTCATGGAGGCCTCGGTAAGTAAATTCTCTGTCGCTGGGATATCTGCAAAAAAATCAGTAGATAGAGGAATAGACTGTGCATTGCTGCTCACCTCCTCCTCCTCCTGGGAGTCGATTTCCTGGAGCCTGAGTCTTTGCTTGACCGGACTAGCGGTAGGTGAGTGATGTGTCTCCAGGCTGGATTCAGCTATAGGCCCTGAAGCGCTTTTTTTGTGAAGGCCCGTGATTGATGTAGGCCCCGGCCCGCCGGGGAGAAGGCCCAGGCGTCTCCAGATCCGCACCCTCCAGCAGCTGCGGTATAGATGGAGCTGATAATGCTCTCCTTTCAGCGGAGAGCGTGAGCGATTCCTCCGGAGGGTCTCGAGCGGGAGGCGAGGCTCTAGAAGCCGCGTCCGAGCGCGGGCTGTCGCCATTTTGGTCCTCCCCTCCCCCGTGGGGGAAATAGAAGTCCGATATCTTCTGCGGTTTCACTGCCGATTTTCTTTTCCGTGGCATCCCCGAAGGTAGGATACCTTTATGCTTCTGAAACAGATGCGGTTAGCCCACTAGCACGTCGCTGTGAGAGACTCAGGCCGAGAGCTGTACAACTACGCGGCCATTTCGTTCCACGGCTAGGCTCCGCCCCCTCTGTATTACTATTTGACAATAGCTGCTCCCAGTCTATATCCTAATGTGCAGCCCTTAACCTGAGAAAATTGGCCTTTTTAAGATGAAGGGATTTTGTCCTCCCAACCTTTGTTTGTTTTTTACTATTTAAGTGGAATTTGATTAGATTATGGTCACTATTACCAAGGTTTTTACCATCAGTGACATTTCCAACAAGTCCCGTATTATTAGAGATGATCAGATCCAGCAGAGCATCCCCTCTAGTTGGATCTTCTACAGGCTGGACCATAAAATTGTCCTGCAACAAGTTGATAAATTCGTCCCCTCTGCAGATGACACAGAACCATGACCCCAGTCACTATCCGGGGAGTTAAAATCTCCCATAAAGACCACCGTACACGCCTGTGCCACCCACTCAATTTGCTTATACAACTGACCCTCTAACTCCTCAGTTATGTTGGGGGTCTAAAGATTATGCCAAAAAGTATTTTATCAGTGGTCACATTGTGATGAACCGACCCTCAGTTTTATATCTTTCTTGGAAGTGTGTTTTACTTGCTTAGGTCAGTCCTTCCCCCACTTGGAATGCGGTGCTTTAGTTGAGTCCACATTGCTGGACGATACGCTTCACTGGTTTTATGTGTGTTCATTGGAGATGGCTTGCTATAGCCAGGCACTTTTATTATCCCTGGCCAGATGGGATGGGGGATAGCAAGCCTTAACTTCACCCTTCTCTCCGAGGGTTCTGCAAAGGTGGGAGAAGGGGGGCTGCCTGGGAGCAAGGGGTGGGTGGAGCACTAGCCATATGCTGTGGGCAGACCTGGATTCTGGGGTCATTCAGCAAAGAGGCAGTAAGGAGCTCTGATCTGGGAGAAGATGAGAGGGCCTGCCCTACTGAGGAATGCTTTGAGGGCCTAGTTCTGGACAGCATGTAGAAGGATTGTTTTATGCAACTTGCTTAAGCTTGCGCCCTAGGCCCAAAACTCTGCTGTGGCCTAGAGAAACGGACTACAAGTTCATTGTGCTGAGCATGGAAGAGAGACAGCTAGGACAAAGCTGTGTGCTCAGGTATCTTTTCTAAACTTTTATTTCCCTTTTACTTTATTTTTGTGTATTGTATCATCGCACTTTTGCTTGTATGTTTATGCTTGATCATATTAATATTGTATATTTCTGTATATGCTATTAATCCATACCGACCCACTTGGGTTATTAAATATATAAAATTTATATCGCTCATTTCATTTTATCCTATGACCCGGTCTACTCACAGTGTGTGAGTGGGAGGTTAAGAAAGAAGTTTGATCGCAGGCGTGCCAGGCGGCTGGGCGAGGCGATATTCTTCACAGTGGTGGCAGCGTTGTGGGATATTAGGGTAACAGTGTGTGGGTGTGGTATCACACAGACACTGGGGATTGCGGCAATCCTATGGAACGAGCGCGGTATGAGATCAAGCTTAAAATACGGTGAAAGTTTGGTACAGTACTGTTCCCTCCCTTCTTCTTTTTTCTGTCCTATCTTTTATTTGGCAACGGCTTCCAGTGGATGGCTGGTGGGACCAGAAGCATAACCAAACGTCTGCAGGACTTGGTTGCTGCTGAACTCCAGGAGATGGCAGATATGGAAGCTACCATAGCCATGCAGGAGGCGGAGCAAAGTCCTGAGAGGCTGGCACCAGAAAACATCACCATGCCAGACGGTTCCACAGGTGCCCGGACCCCAGAGGTAACTGTGCCTGGAGGGACCAGTAACCCCAGTTCTGTGGGGGTAACGGACTTATACTTGCAAATGGCCTTACAGCAGATAGACGCCAGTGACTATAGCGCCCGTCTGCAGGTGATTCACCAGTACCAAGAAGCTGCAGAGCGCCGGGCGGAGAGAGAAGCTGCAGAGCGCCGGGCGGAGAGAGAGGCCGCTGCTGCAGAGCGTCGGGCGGAGAGAGAAGCTGCAGAGCGCCGGGTGGAAAGAGAGCATCAGCTTGAGCTAAGAAAGCTGGAACTTCCCCGGCAGGCGCAACCTTCCCCTGCACCAACTCCAGGAGCCCGAGCACTAAAGATCCGATCCGAGGACTTTCCAATCTTGGAAGATAACGGGGACTTGGACTCGTTCTTGCGGGGATTTGAGAGGGTGTGTAAGCAGCATCATATTCCCCAGGCAGAATGGGCCCGTTACCTGTCTCCCCGGCTGAAGGGAAAAGGCCTGGATGTTTCCACGAGCTTACCAGTGGACGCGGACTATGAGACCATCAAAGCGGCGCTGATCCGGAGATACCGGCTCATGCCGGAGGTGTACCGCAAAAAGTTCCGGAATATCCAGCGGGGTCCCACAGAGAGCTATGCGGATGTTCTGCACCACTTACAGGTTACATTCTGGCAGTGGATCAAAGGACTTACTGTCACCACGTTTGAGGGAATTGGGGATCTTATGATAAAGGAACAATTTCTCCAGGTGTGCCCTCTGGAGGTCCGCCAGTTCGTGTGTGACTGGAAACCCAAAACAGCAGACAAGGCTGCAGAGATTGCTGACGACTATGTGTCCACCAGGGACCAAGGGATCAAGAGAGGAGCCACACTGCAGAGACCCCCAAGCGGGAAGGAGGGGCAAAGCTGGAGTTCACCACAGCCTGCGGTCTCCAAGTGGGGTAAGACAAACTCTGTCCCGGGTGCCCCCTCTACTTCCCCTGTCCCAAGAACTCTGGGCGCCCCGGGGACCCCCTCTAAATCCCAAGGAGAGGTCCGGCGATGTCACGCCTGTAACCAGCCAGGACATTTCAAGGCAGAATGCCCCAACCGCTCTAAGAACCCCCCCTGTTTCCCCAGCCACGGCAGCTGGCCCATCTGTATACTTGGTGGGGAGGGAGGGGTTGCAATCCGATGCCAACAGTCAACAGGTCATTGTGGGGGGTAAAGTGGTCATGGGATTTCGGGACACTGGGGCGCAGATTACTCTGGTGCAACCTGAATCAGGTGTTGAAGCCTGTCACACAGGCAGAGGGAGGGGTTAGCCTTTTGTCTCCCCTTGCTGTGCGTCCAGCTAAAGTAATCAGTGAGCATGTGAATGAGGCATTGTGGAATGCTGACCTGGCTGTAGCCCCGCCCACATCTGCGGGTGATGAGAGCCCCCTCAGTGTGACCCTGGCTCAGCCAGTCACCCATGCAGTTCACTGTGAATCAATGAATGAATGCAATGTCAATGTAATTGCTAATTCTTGCCTTGCAGGTTTACAGGGTAGCTCTTCTGAGATGCTGGGGGCAACCCCAACTGAGGACAATGTGCCAGGTGGTCAGGTGGGTCACGGGGATCTCAGGGCCGATCCGGATGAGGAACGGACCGCTGGTGTTGCGGTGGTAACCCGCAGCCAGAGTGCTAGAGGGGTGGAAGGCGCTCCGACCCCTGAGCCGTTCCCTCTGTCACCCGGAGATGGCACTGAGACCGCCATGACTAACCTCCCCACACTGGAGCCGGAGGAGCCCGGCGGGTATGTGACATGCACATCTCTTCTGTCTGGTTCCAGTCAGGAGTTCAGGGACGCTGTCCAAGCTGACCGCAGTCTGGATGCATTGAAGGAGCGTGCTGGTCAACCTCCCTTGGAGTCGGACAAGGACCGCGTGTACTGGGAGCAAGGGAGGTTGTACCGGGAAATGATCCCCACAAAGGGAAAAGAAAGTCGGCTCAGGGAGAAACATTTGGTGGTACCCCAACCCTACCGGGTGGAGTTGTTGCGGATTGCTCATGATATTCCACTGGCAGGCCACCTGGGGATCGCTAAGACCAAGGCTCGCCTCAGCCACTTATTCTACTGGCCTAAGATGGGGACAGATGTAGCTAAATACTGCTGTTCATGTGACACTTGTCAGAGGATGGGCAAGGCGGGGCAAGGCTCCAAAGCACCAATGATACCTATGCCCATCATAACCGAACCTTTCCAGCAGGTGGCTGTGGATCTCATTGGACCCCTGTCCATTCCCAGCCGCACTGGGAAACGTTTCATATTAACGGTAGTAGACTACGCTACTAGGTACCCGGAAGCTGTCGCGCTGTCTTCCACCCGGGCTGATGTAGTGGCCAAGGCTCTGGTAGGCATCTTCTCCCGTGTTGGATTTCCCAGAGAGATGCTCACAGACCAAGGTACCCAGTTCATGTCTGCCTTGATGCAAGGCCTGTGTAAGGTAACAGAGGTGCAACATCTGGTGTCCAGCCCGTATCACCCACAGACCAATGGCCTGTGTGAACGGTTCAATGGCACCCTGGAGCAGATGCTCAGGATGTTAGTCGAGTCCCACGGGCGCGACTGGGAGCCTTATCTCCCGCACCTGCTGTTCGCTTACCGGGAGGTGCCGCAGGCCTCAACGGGGTTCTTCCCCTTTGAGCTCTTGTACAGGAGACGTGTACGTAGGCCCCTAACTCTTGTGAAAGAGTCCTGGGAAGGAGAAACAGCCATCCAAGGTGTGCCAGTCGTGCCCATGGCCCAAGTGCAGACGGCATGGGGTGCTGGAGGTGGGACCCAAGAAGGGGGTGTGTCAAATGTATTACCTGTCAATGTATTGTGGAGGGATGGTTTGGGGAAGCATAATCTCAGTCATTTGCCCAAGGTATCACCATCACCCACCCAAGTACAGGAGGAACAGGGTGTAGGCCCAAAGGGGCAAGGCGTCTGGGAGGGAGGACAGGGTCCAAACATACCTGTGCCAGAACCAGAGGTGCCCCTAGGTTTGGAAGCAAAGGGGGAGGTGCAGAATCCCCTAGAACTCTCCCAACTAGCGGCTAGTGTGGGAGAGACCCTGAGAGACTGCCAGGAAGGGGTCTCTAAACTGGTATCACAAGGGCCTGGGGTTGCGTGTGTGGATCTGCGGGATGCCAGCACTCAGCACGAGGTCCCAGTGCAGGCCGGGGGTAGCCAGGTGGGCGGAGACTGCTGGGATGGGGTCTCAGCACCGGTACCACAAGGGCCTGAGGTTGCGAGTGTGGATCTGCGGGATGCCAGCACTCAGAACGAGGTCCCAGTGCAGGCCGGGGGTAGCCAGGTGGGTGGAGACTGCCGGGATGGGGTCTCAGCACCGGTACCACAAGGGCCTGGGGTTGTGAGTGTGGGTCTGAGGGACGCCAGCACTCGGGGGAGGGACCCAGAGCAAGCAGGAGGTAGCCAGGTCTACTTAATTCAGAGCCTGAACCTTAGAAGAGTCTCCATTCAGACAGGAGAGGAAGAGGGTATCAGTACGCCAGGAATATGGTCAGGGACCAGCGCAGGTCCCGGCGGGGTGAGGCCGCCAAGGTGTCCGCGGAAGGCGATTTTAGGATCGTCCTTCCTCCCGACACGCTCTAAAAGGGGGAGGTGTGATGAACCGACCCTCAGTTTTATATCTTTCTTGGAAGTGTGTTTTACTTGCTTAGGTCAGTCCTTCCCCCACTTGGAATGCGGTGCTTTAGTTGAGTCCACATTGCTGGACGATACACTTCACTGGTTTTATGTGTGTTCATTGGAGATGGCTTGCTATAGCCAGGCACTTTTATTATCCCTGGCCAGATGGGATGGGGGATAGCAAGCCTTAACTTCACCCTTCTCTCCGAGGGTTCTGCAAAGGTGGGAGAAGGGGGGCTGCCTGGGAGCAAGGGGTGGGTGGAGCACTAGCCATATGCTGTGGGCAGACCTGGATTCTGGGGTCATTCAGCAAAGAGGCAGTAAGGAGCTCTGATCTGGGAGAAGATGAGAGGGCCTGCCCTACTGAGGAATGCTTTGAGGGCCTAGTTCTGGACAGCATGTAGAAGGATTGTTTTATGCAACTTGCTTAAGCTTGCGCCCTAGGCCCAAAACTCTGCTGTGGCCTAGAGAAACGGACTACAAGTTCATTGTGCTGAGCATGGAAGAGAGACAGCTAGGACAAAGCTATGTGCTCAGGTATCTTTTCTAAACTTTTATTTCCCTTTTACTTTATTTTTGTGTATTGTATCATCGCACTTTTGCTTGTATGTTTATGCTTGATCATATTAATATTGTATATTTCTGTATATGCTATTAATCCATACCGACCCACTTGGGTTATTAAATATATAAAATTTATATCGCTCATTTCATTTTATCCTATGACCCGGTCTACTCACAGTGTGTGAGTGGGAGGTTAAGAAAGAAGTTTGATCGCAGGCGTGCCAGGCGGCTGGGCGAGGCGATATTCTTCACAACATCCTTATGGAATTCCACCCATAAGGATTCCATATCTTCACAATCTTCACCAACATTTTCCTCTTTCACACTCACTTTCTTGCCCTTTCTGACATACACAGGTGCATATGTACATCCTCCACCTGCCTTTCTTCTAGCCCTGCCCTGTAAAACCCTGAATGTTAACTATCCAATCATATGAGGAATCTAGCCATGTCTCAGCCACACCAACTAGATCAATGTGATCCTTCTGGACCAGAGCCTCATGCTCTCCCTGTTTTCCTACTATGCTTCTGGCATTTGTGAACAAACACTATAACTTGCCATCCAAGTTCACATTTATTTCCAGAAATTTGTATTCTTGAAGTTTTAGGGCCAGATTCAACTATACTGTCAGTTTGTAATAAATGGATCTCCCTATTAACTATTGTAATCCCCCCACCATAATCCACTTCTCCACCCTCCACGATAGGTTTACTTCATTTATAGGGTGTTCACTCTGCAGCCAAAGTAACATGTCATCTGTATCCTATGTTTCGGTACGATTCCGGGGATACCAAATCTATATGGTTTTATTTACATTTTAACCCCTTAACAAAAATCTAAAACTGCAAGAAAATAATTTTTTTCTAAAAGTCGCCATATTCTGACACCCGTAAATTTTTTATACTTCCGTGTATGGGGATGCATAGGGCGTCTTTTTTTTGCAGGGCCAGGTGTACTTTTTAGTTATACCATTTTGGGGAATTGCTATTGCTTTGATCACTTTTTATTAAAATTTTTATCAGAGGCAAAACAGTGAAAAAACGGCGGTTAGGCACTTTAGATTTTTTTTTTTCCCGCTACGGTGTTTACCATATGGGAAAAATATCTTCATAGATTTGTAGACCTTTTCAGACACAGGGATACGTAATGTGTATGTGTTTCACAGTATTTAAAGGGAGTCTATCATTCACAAAAACACTTTGAGGCTAAAGCCCCACATGGCGTAAACGCTGCGATTCGCCGCTGAAAAAATTGCGGCGTTTTACAGAGCAGAGTGGATGGGATTCTAGTGAATCCGATGCCCACTTTGCGGAAAAAAACGCTCTGCGGAAACACGGCGATTTTCAAAACCGGCATGGTTTTGCAAATCGCAGCATGTCAATTATACCTACAGAAACGCCGGCGGTTTCCCCATAGGTATAATTGAAACAGAAAGTCTGCATAGGAAAACTCTGCAAACTTTCTGTCTAAAGCACTGTGGGAGGAACCTCGATGCGATCCCGCCGTGGTTTTTCCTGCAGTGCTTTTTTGCTGCAGGACACTACGTGGGGCCTTAGCCTTAAGCTAATGGCACATTGGAATGGCCTTTAAAAAGGCCATTCTTATCCTACCTTTCCTTGTTTTCTTCTCCCAGCCGATTCCAAGAATTAGTTTCTTCATGTATGTAAATGAGCATCCGGGGCGTACCTTCTCTTCTGTGAGCACCCATCGCGTCATCGCTTCTCACCGCCCCTTCGGCCGTTGCGGTGACTCCCCTCTTGGTCTTCTTTCTTCTCAATTCTTGCTGGCAGTGAATTATCACAACTGCGCATGCGCAATCGGGCTGCCATTTTCCGTTGGTCTGTCACAAGAGCATGGCAGAGCCAATTGCGCATGCGCAGTTGTGAGAATTTGCTTTAAATCATTTATATCATTAGCTTAAAAGTGTTTTTGCGAATAGACTCCCTTTAAGTACTTTTATATGTGTTCTAGGGAAAGGGGGGTGATTTGAATTTTAATATTTGTTTTATATTGTTTTTACTTTTTTTTTTTTTTTTGTATTTATTTTTTGCATTTATTAGACCCTCTAGAGGTCTTGAACCCCAGGGGGTATGATCACTACTGTAATGCATTACAATGCTAATGTATTTCAAAATAACAACACTTCTATTGCTGCTTAGCCTGCGATAGAAGATAATGAGAGACAGGCCTGGGAGCCTTTAAAAGGCTCCCGGCTGTCATAGTAACGGAACGCCGGCCCCGGAGCTCAATCCGGGTGCTGGCGATCCCTGGCAAAATGGCGTTTCAGTCAGATTTGATACAGAAAGTATATTGGAAAATTCTACAACTTTTCATTACACAAACAAGTGTCTCTCAATATTGGCCTGAAACTGGACAACCCCTTAAACAAGAGAAAAAAAAATAAATGACAAAAATTTCTACTAAACCACTTAGGTGCTGCAGTCAGTATTGAGCTGTTCTCTTCCAACAGCATCACTGCACAACTGAGGTGAGGAAAGGTTTGATTGGATCAGTAGCCAGGCGTGTGCTCTGCCACCTTATTCATGATATATGGGACTGACAGAAACAGGTGATCTATGTACTCAGTTATCTCTGTTCATGCCGCAGAATTGAATTGAGCAATGCTGAATGTGCACTACCTCTCCACTCACACTGGAGACTCCTGATCATTGAGAATCCCAAAGTGGAGCTCACAGCAACCAGACACTTTACCCCTATCCTTTCTTTGTTCATGACAAAACTCCTTGAATACCTAAGGCTAGGACTGCAAAGTGACTTTGGTCACAGCTCCAGATGTGGGACCAAAGTTTGCTGCCCCCCGTGACTCCTTCTGTAATCTAAATGAATCGAGTTGTGACCTTGAGGATGCTACGACTTCCAGTCCCAAAAAGATTGAGTACTACTGTATTTTTTGTTACTATAACTTGCAATCACAGTACTCTCTTTTCACTAATGTAAGTATTCACTTACATTAGTGGAGAAATCGCATGGTGACATAGTGATCTTTGGTTGAGTTCCAGTCAAAGTCACCATGTTACCCAAGCCTCATTCACACATCTGTTTTATACATGTGATATCTGTGTAAAAAAAATGGATCAACTTTTTTTATTTTCCATATGTATCAAAGTCTCTGGGTCTGTGAAAAACAGACAACACACGGATGGAATTTGTGTGATTTTCACAGCCTTTATAGGCTTAATGGGCATCCATGTTCTGCAAAATGGATAAAAATAGCACGACTGCATTTTTTTTCTATGGACCAGTGGTCTGTGGAGGTAAAAAAAAAAGAAAAGAGATGCCTGCATGTGCCCATAATAATCAATGGGTTTGCCTGCAGTCTGTAATTAGCATACTTATCAGATGTCTGTATGTTATTTGATCATTATGTCATCCTTTTTTGGGGGTCTTGAAAAAAAAATGGGCGCTGTCATATTTTTCAGCATGTAAAAAAAAAAAATGGATGAAACATGGACAGCACATGGATAACATCCATGTGTTGTCTGTTTTCTCTCACGGACCTATAGTTTAAGGGCGCATTCACGGGACTGAGCTTCACCTGTGAAACTTGGTCTGTGTGTTGGCCAAATTTACTGGCTTGCACCATATGTTGGGAGAGGAACTCCTAGCACAATAGTTATCTTTAATGCTAGGAGTCCCTGCCTCCCAGCGACATACTGTCCTGTACTGTAATGGGTATGGGACAGTATGTCGCTGGTCCCGACATAAGGTGCAGGTCGATGAATACAGCCAACATATGGACAAAGTTTCACAGGTGAAACTACTCATGTGAATGCGCCCTTAAAGAGGTTGTCCAGGCATTTTTTTTTTAATGCCTGGACAGCCGCGGGAGGTGAAAAAAACTAAAAAAATATATATACAGTAATACCTCGTACATTCGCGAGGTTAGGGTCCAGAACCGGTCGCGGATCGCGAGGAATCGCGAATGTTCGGTACAAGCGCTTAGAAGCGCTTACAATGCCGATTTCTAATGTTTAACCCCTAAATATCAATAAACTTTACCCTACAGTACTGTACAGTATACTAAAGTATACTGTACAGTACTGTATATTAATACATTCATTCATTTTTCTTATACACTCACAGTAAAATGAAACTAATTACCGGGTACGTAACGAACAGGACGCTACTACCCAATAGCGAAGGTGTTTTTTTTTATTAAATTTCACAGATCTGAGAAAATAGAGCAAAATCTATATATGTTAGTTGCCAAAAAAATATCGCGAATCTGTGAATTTGCAAATTCGGAAACGCGAGTGTACGAGGTATTACTGTATATATCGTACTCCCCTGTCCCCGATGCTCCGGTGTCCTCCTGCTGCTCCAGCGTCTTCTCAAAGTGAAACTATTCACTAGCTGTGACGTCACGGATCCCTTTCGCCTAATCCGCTTATTAGCCTCAGTGGTCACATGACTGCTGAGGCCACTCAGCGGCCTCAGGAAGAGACCCGTGGTGGCACAGTTAGTGACATTGCATGCCCTTCGCTGAGGCCGCTGATTGGCTTCAGCGGTCACGTGTGGCTGGCACTTCCGCCACATACAGTGCTGGCCAAAAGTATTGGCACCCCTGCAATTCTGTCAGATAATACTCAATTTCTTCCAGAAAATGATTGCAATCACAAATGCTTTGGTAATAATGTCTTCATTTAATTTGTCGTCAATGGAAAACCACAAAAAGAATTGTCAAAAAGCCAAATTGGATATAATTCCACACCAAACATAAAAAAGGGGGTGGACAAAAGTATTGGCACCCTTTGAAAAATCATGTGATGCTTCTCTAATTTGTGTAATTAACAGCACCTGTTACTTACCTGTGGCACATAACAGGTGGTGGCAATAACTAAATCACACTTGCAGCCAGTTGAAATGGATTAAAGTTGACTCAACCTCTGTCCTGTGTCCTTGTGTGTACCACATTGAGCATGGAGAAAAGAAAGAAGACCAAAGAACTGTCTGAGGACTTGAGAAGCAAAATTGTGAGGAAGCATGAGCAATCTCAAGGCTACAAGTCCATCTCCAAAGACCTGAATGTTCCTGTGTCTACCGTGCTCAGTGTCATCTAGAAGTTTAAAGCCCATGGCACTGTGGCTAACCTCCCTAGATGTGGACGGAAAAGAAAAATTGACAAGAGATTTCAACGAAAGATTGTGCGGATGGTGGCTAAAGAACCTCGACTAACATCCAAACAAATTCTAGCTGCCCTGCAGTCCGAGGGTACAACAGGGTCAACCCGTACTATCCGTCGGCGTCTGAATGAAAAGGGACTCTATGGTAGGATACCCAGGAAGACCCCACTTCTGACCCAGAGACATAAAAAAGCCAGGCTGGAGTTTGCCAAAACTTACCTGAGAAAGCCAAAAACTTTTTGGAAGAATGTTCTCTGGTCAGATGAGACAAAAGTAGAGCTTTTTGGGAAAAGGCATCAACATAGAGTTTACAGGAAAAAAAAAAGAGGCCTTCAAAGAAAAGAACACGGTCCCTACAGTCAAACATGGCGGAGGTTCCCTGATGTTTTGGGGTTGCTTTGCTGCCTCTGGCACTGGACTGCTTGACCGTGTGCATGGCATTATGAAGTCTGAAGACTACCAACAAATTTTGCAGCATAATGTAGGGCCCAGTGTGAGAAAGCTGGGTCTCCCTCAGAGGTCATGGGTCTTCCAGCAGGACAATGACCCAAAACACACTTCAAAAGCACTAGAAAATGGTTTGAGAGAAAGCACTGGAGACTTCTAAAGTGGCCAGCAATGAGTCCAGACCTGAATCCCATAGAACACTTGTGGAGAGATCTCAAAATGGCAGTTTGGAGAAGGCACCCTTCAAATCTCAGGGGCCTGGAGAAATTTGCCAAAGAAGAATGGTCTAAAATTCCAACAGAGCATTGTAAGAAACTCATTGATGGTTACCGGAGGCGGTTGTTCGCAGTTATTTTGTCTAAAGGTTGTGCTACCAAGTATTAGGCTGAGGGTGCCAATACTTTTGTCCGGCCCATTTTTGGAGTTTTGTGTAAAATGATCAATGATTTGACTTTTTTTTCATTCTCTTTTGTGTTTTTTCATTGCAAGCAAAATAAATGAAGATATTATTACCAAAGCATTTGTGATTGCAATCATTTTCTGGAAGAAATTGAGTATTATCTGACAGAATTGCAGGGGTGCCAGGTACTTTTGGCCAGCACTGTATCAGCACGGGACCAAGAAGACTGGACCGTGCAGGGAGGCACTGGAGCACCGTGGAAAGGTGAGCATTAATTTTTTTTTTTTTTTTTTTCTTTCACTGCCCCTGGCCTATTTAAAACTTAAACGGGTTGTCCATTTTTGACTGGACAACCTCTTTAAGTAGAAACCTGGTCTGTGAAAAAATGGACTTGTTAATGGCTGTATTCTTCATATGGGATCCATGGACAACACTCGAACAGAAAAGTCGTTTGTGAAAGGCAGAGATTAGTTTCTGGTGTCTATCTTCTGGGATAATACAAATAATTTTTATGGTAATATCAGGTTAGGTTCACATCTGCGTTGGGCTTTCTGTCGTTTGGGTCCGCTGGGGGACCTGAACAACAGAGAGCCTGACCACTATAACAGCGGTTACCCTCGGACCCCATACACTGTAATGGAGTCCGTTGTTTTTATACTGAAACTGGTGGAGAGGAAAGTCCTCAGTGCAGGACTTTTCTCTCCAATGATTTCTGGTGGTTTCTGTGGCGGAGTCTCCAATGGAGAATCCAGCACAGATGAGATCTTTGTCTTATATGTTTATTATGTTTGTTTTAACATGTAAAAAAAAAAAATAAGGATGAAAAATTGTAATTTTTGTATTTTTAATTTTGGAAGACCCTGTCCTGGAATAAAGAGAGTAGGATTTGCCTATGCTAGAAAATAATGTCAGGGAGCAAAGAGGAGGTAATAATATACTATGCCACACACTGTCCTCTAAATACAGGTAAAATTATAAATACGTTTGAAGTTCGCACTACAAGTCTTAGCAGGCCATCCCAATACTTCACCCCTTCGTGCCACTGTATTTGTGGCGCCCGAGATATGATGGGAGCTGTAGTCCACATCACGATGAAGAGCCATACCCTAAACTACAGCTCCCATAAGGCACCGAAGCACAAAAAACAATCGGCCAATCAATCACCCACGCCGAACTGCTCAACCCGGAAGTGACTCGTGCCATAAGTAAAGGTGAAAGGTGAAGAGGCGGAAGTAAAGGGAAGACATTGATGTGACGGGCAGTAGGTATTATATTTCTGACAAGCACGAATGATGATCGGCATAGTCATAACCATGTTGTTCGTGCATACAGGTGGAGCAGGCTTTGTTGAAGCGATAAAGAATATGAATGGGTAGAGCTGGTGTGTATTTATGATGAGGGGGCGCTGTATATAACGGTATTTAGTTGGAGTGCATTTCCCCACTGTTGTTTATTGAGGATAGATGCGGTGCTCTCCACCCTGTGACTCTCTGGCTGCTCTAAAACTACAATTCCCAGCATGCAAGTGCCACAGGTTGGTCACCACTTTTCTACTGAATAGAGTCCCCATGGTAAGCAATAGGATGGCCTAGTACAGGGTTCAGTAGTCCAGACACTGGGAAACTACAACTCCCAGCATGATCTGTCAACTTCTATAGGAGTTCCAAGAAGAGCAGAACAAGTAGACATGATGGGACTTCTAGTTCCACAACACATTGAGTGCCAAAGTTTGCCCCTGCTGTTGTGGAACTACAAGTCCCATCATGCCTACTTGCTCTGCTCTTCACCTAGAAGTGAATAGCGTGCTGGGAGTTGTAGCTTCCTACCCCTGGCCTAGTATATGGTAACTACAATGCAAATACTCCACAATAGGAATTGCCCTTATGGTACACACTGCAGCTGAGCCATGGTAATGTAACTTCCATACCACCAGACTTTTTGGACTATGTATTTATTTATTATGCTTACTTATATAACGCCATCATATTCCGCAGCGCTTTACAGACATTGACAGTCACTGTCCCATATAGGGCTCACGATCTACATTCCCTATCAGTATATCTTTTGGAGTACCCGGAGGAAACCCACGCAAATACGGGGAGAACATACAAACTCCTTGCAGATGTTGTCCTTGGCAGGATTCGAACTCAGGACTCCAGCGCTGCAAGGCTGCAGTACTAACCACTGAGCCACAGTGCTGCCATATGTATATGCTTGAATAGGTTTTCATTAAAATATTATCGCAAACAATATCTGAATATAGACATTTTAAGTTCTAAGATGCACCAAGTTATGACATGTTATATATGTAGAGGTCTGATAGCTAAGTTTATTATTACACATCTATTTCCAGTATCTAAAAGAGGGACATTTAAGTAGGATAGAGGGATTTGGGTTTAATGAGGAACATTTGGGAGGTATATAGGCATATTGCTGTACTCCCTGTGTTTTCAAGCACATTCCACCATGCTTGTCATGTTTGAAAAGAGTTGGCAGGGATGCTTTGGGTTAACAGAAAACTGGAGCAGGTTTGCTAGTCTGCCAGTCCTTGTCTGGTGCAGATTGCAGTTCTGGCACACAGGATCTTCTGAGATGCACCAGAATTATTAAGGGATTTTCTGTCCCCTAATGCATATGCATGGTTCATACTGAGGATAGGTCATCAGCATTTGAATTGGGGGGTGGAATCCCACACAGATCCATCTGCTGGTCATGCAGCCTCGGGCTGCCAAAACAGCAGAGCTATGCACGGTCCTGGTGTCAGACCCCCCCCTTCCCAAACTGTGGTTAGGTCATCAGTATAAAACATTCATTAAAGGGTAACTGAGTTTTCATGAATTAAATATGTGCAGGGTATTACTGGGCAATATGTTCTATGACGTATAGCTTTAATACATGATGTCCTATCAGTTTTTCTGCTGCTAATAATCAAATTATGGCTGAAAGACATTTTACATTTCTGAGGTTGTGAGTGTGTACAATAAGGAGCAGGCTGCCTCCTCCCGTATCCATGGCAGATAACGTTCTGCCATTCTACCAGGATTAACCATACTATTGCAAACAAATACCTGAGAAAAGCCCAAGTGACAATAATATAGGAGATCCAGGAACACTGGACTGCAAATACATATAGCCCAACAGATAAAACACCAGAATGAACCTAACTATGAGCACAGTCAGTAAAGCTGCTTGCTGTATGTGAATAACACAAGCAGCCAGAAGTAGATACAAGTACGTAGAAGACTTTTCTTGCATTCTAAGGCTAGGTTCACACTTGTGCTGGGCTCCATTGTTCGGCGACTATAATGGGGTCTGTCAGGTTTCCACATTTTTATACTGAAACTGGCGGAGAGAAAAGTCCTCGGTGCAGGACTTCTCAGCGGAGACTCTGATACCGATATGAACCTAGCCTAAGCTGTGAAATTTGCAGGATCCTCATTCTTTTGCACACAGCAACATTTTGAAGACGTGTCTGTGCAGGCTGTGTGAAGAATCAGAACCCCCCTACCACCTTCCATTCACTGTGTGAAGGGAGAAAAGGATCACCCCAACAATCATTGAGATAAGCAAGATGGAATGGAATGTATCTATGGACGGACAGAATTAGTAACAAAAGAGTGAACCTAGTGGCAAGAACTTTAGACTTTTAACTTAATTTTTGAGGCAGAAAGCAGCAACGTTTTTAATTAAAGTGCATTACATTTTGGTCCAGAATCACTTGCTCTATGAAATGAGACTGTTGTCCAAAAAGTTAAGGGCCAGAAAACCACTATGAGAGGCACATCTCACACCAGCATTGGAATTGATTAAGACTGGAATAGGAAACTTCAGTCTTAATAAATTCCCCCCAATGTGTCTGGATGGTGACTGTATCATTGTGTGTGTCAGGTTCCTATAAGGTGTCAGGATGTCACTGTTTATTTCTCCATGGAGGAGTGGGAGTATTTAGAAGGACACAGGGATCTGTACAAGGATGTCATGATGGAGGACCACAAGCCCCTCACATCGCCAAGTAAGAGAGTTCTTTTATTGACTGTAAATGGGGAGAGTTTGGTTTTGGGAGCACCTAGATATCATCTTCCTATTACAAAAGTTTTCAGATCCAATGTGTGGTTTTCTACAGATAGACCCAGTAAGAGGAATCAATCAAAGAGTCGAAAGCCAGAAGGAAACCACCATGCCTCGAGATCATCACGGACTTGTCAGATAAGGAGAGGCAATGTTTCACCAAACAGTAAAGACATGCTGTATGTAGAACCAGGTAATGCTGTATAATGTATATTGGTTCTTTTATTATTTAGCATAAAGGTCAGATCAAATGTAAAGTAAGTCAGACAGAGTCTGTGGTCACAGTACATTAGATTACATGATAAAGGGTCTATTATTATTATTATTGTCGCCGTCATCTGAAATACTCACCATCTGATGTATATGGGTTGTCCTTACTCTCCTCAGCAGCAGATATCTAGGAATGAAGGATCAGGCATGTGGCATTTCAACATGTGTGATCCTTTGTTGTCATGAGAAGTAAGCTGCAGCTTATTTCTTTCTCATTTTAACAACACATGCCCACATATACGATATGAGGGGAGTAAAAGAACAACTTTTGGCCAGAGTTCCTTTGCATTCTTATGTAATGTGATTTTATTTGTTTCTATTAACTTTCTCTGGCTAAAAATGTGTTGTTTTCCAGATCAGTCCAGCGAGAGATGCCCTAGTCCTCTTTATTCCCAAGAAGATCACAGCATCCAAGAGAACAATCAGGTTGATGGAATTGGGAGCCTTGTTCAGAATTAAAAATTGACTTAAAAGGGTTGTCCGACAAACACTTATCTACAGAAAATGGGATAAGTGTCTGTTCTCTGGGGAGTCCAACTGTTGGTACTCTCATAGATTTTGAGAATGAGGGTCCGTGTCCCCTCATTTGAGTGAAGCAAATGTCAAGCATACGTAATTCCACTGCAGTTCTGAGGGGCTGCCAAAGAAAGTAGTCCTAGCAGATGGGCCTTTTAGATACAAGAATTCCAGTGTAGTATGCTGTGTGATATATATGCTAGATTATGATGTTAATCTGTTTTCCCTTAGTCCCAACAGCAGCACAACACTGGGGTATTTCTGCCCCTGTGTGCTGGTAGGACAGAATGGAATTTTTAATGAACAATTAAATGGTTAAACATTAACCCCTCCCTCTTTTCAGAATAAGGAAGGAAGTACCAACCCCCAATGTGTAAGTATAAAGAAAAAATACATAACACATAGGGAGGGAGCCTTGTGCTGCTGTTGGGACTAAGGGAAAACAGATTAACATCATAATCTACGCTTTCCTTTCGTCCCACCAGCAGCACAACACTGGGGCTCTAGCAAGAAGAAACCCTAGGGAGGGCCCCCTTGAAGAATAGAACTTAAAATGGAACGGCCAAAGGAAATGGCCTCCGTACCCCGGGTGTTAAATCTATAATGATTTACAAAGGTATAGAGAGAGCTTCAAGAAGCTGCAGAACTGATTTGTTCCAAAGGAACAGAGTTCCTTTCCGCCCAGGAGGCAGAAACGGCTCTTGCAGAATGAGCCCGACAGATTCAGGGGGGCCTAACCCCCTGTGAAGAAAAAAACAAGTTTATGGCTTCCTTAAACCAGCGGGCCAAGGGGATCTTAGAAGCCTTGAGCCCTTTATTCTTCCCAGCAAAAGACAAAAAGAGGTTCTCCGACCGCAAAAGGGCGGCAACATCCAGGGAGTGAATTTTAACTTCCTCTGGGGTTGACGGACTGGGATAGAAGACTGGCAAAGAATTAACTTGGTTCAAGTTAGAATATGAGGGTATCTTAGAGAGGAACCCTGACATAAACCTCAATTGCACTCTATCCGGATGGAAGGCTATGTGAGGTTCTACCGAAGATAAAGCCTGAAGTTCTCCAACTCTCTTAGCTGAGGTTAAAGCCAATAAAAACACTATTTTTAGTGTAAGAAATTTAACATCAACCTCTTCCAAAGGCTCAAAGGGGGGATCCCATAACTCCTTCAAAACTGTAGACAAATCCCATTGGGGAATTGAGTGGGTAACAGGTGGCCTGAGCCTGGATGCACCCTTGACAAACCTTTTAACCAGCGGGTTTATGGAAAGCTGCTTACCTAGGCAGACTGACAATGCTTCAACTTGGACCTTCAAAGTGGAAGGACTAAGGCCTTTGTCCAAGCCGTCCTGAAGGAATTCCAGGATCTCTGGTATGGAAGGATCAGAGCTCTCAATTCCTTTGCTTGATGCCCAGGTGTTACGAATTCGGGCATAGTTCTTATTCGTAGACTCTGCTCTAGTGAGAGAAAGAGTACTTGGGACTCTCCCAAGAGTCCTTTAGATCGTAATAGGGACTGGTCAACCTCCAGGCTGTCAGATTGTAGGATTTCAGATCCTGGCAGAGCCTGAGCCCCTGAGACACCAGGTTCTGAATCGGGAAGTCATCCAGAAACCTGGACAACACTATAGGGAAAAAATAACCTTCCCTCCACCTGTCCCACCGACACAGGACAGAAAAAAAAACACGTTGATGGGTTGTTACTTCCTTCCTTATATTGAGGGGGAGAGGTTAATGGTTAACCATTTAATTGTTTATTAAAAATTCCATTCTGTCCTACGAGCACACAGGGGCAGAAATACCCCAGTGTTGTGCTGTTGGTGGGACGAAAGGGAAATATATATAACTGAGGTACCCAATACTTTGTATTAGGGATTGGTAGTAATTCAGAATAGACATACTGAACTTGGAAAAACAAGATATTTTCTTGTAAATGTATACTTTTATACACTGCTGTTCTGTATCAAAAGATCTAGGGCTTTAGGATCGGTTTTCAATATTAATGTGAATGTGATATTGTAGCCACAAAGTTGGGAGTTTCAAGCTAGGTGTGTCTCCTGATCCACTGTCTGGGGACCAAGGATATAGATATTGATTGCTGTGTATAATTGGGCAGTGACTTTATTTATTTTTTTTGTATTTAGAGTGAACATTTTGGTGATTTTGAGATTATTGTTAAGGAAGAGGTGAAAGAAGAGAAGGAGGTGATAGTTGTGACCATTGAAGAAGAAGAGGTTCCCAAAAATATCAGCCCAGGTAAAAACCACCAAGAACACATTACATGTCCTGTAGATTTAGTACATTTTTGTTATTTTACCCTCTGTAAATACACTGGGGTATATAAATATTTTCTTTTAGACAGTGCTAAGTTAGACTAGACAGCCTTGGGCTAAGGCCCCCATGTAGCAGATTTTGCTGCATTTTCTTGAGCCAAACCCAGGAGTCGTTGCAAATGAAATGAGAAATATATAGGAAGCTCTTGTATGTCTCACTTCTGCTTAAACCACTCCTGAGTTTGGGGGAGGGAGAGAGGTAACATGGACAGAAGTCCATGCTATGACCTCTTCTATCAATCAGTGAGCATACTCTAGTTTTCCTCTATGATTGTCACATAGAAAGGTAATGTAATACTCCTATGAGCCTAATGCCTTATGTAGGCTAATTTAAGCAGATTCTGTTGCAGTTTTTTTCTTCTAGCTGTTTTGGGTTTTTTTTGTTAAGTCATGTGGCTTTCTTTTTTTCCCTCTATCATCAGGCAGATTCTGCCTTGAAAAACCCATTGAAATCAATGGGAGGTGGAAAAAACGTGATGCGGTTTTTGCAAAAAGCCCATCAAAAACTGCTTTCATTTTTTTAAAGTGAAGTTTGTAGGTCCATACAGTGTGCAGTTGTAAAACACTGCGGCAAAAAAACGCATCATGTTTTATATAAAAAAAAAAAAAAAAAAAAAAAGCATCAAAAAATGTTTCCTAATTCCTGAAGCGGATTTTTTTTCAGCTTGCAAAAAACTTTGAGCATAAACTTACAGTTTTCTGGAAAGTACATTTTTTGTTAGCATAAAGAGGTTACTTGAGCATGCATTTTAGTAGCAAACTTGATTTTTTTTTTAGTGTAATTTTTGCTTGTAATCTCTGTTTGCTGCAAAGTTGCATGAAGGTGGTTGTGTATATGAAATATTATTAAGTTGTATTTTTATATACGGTATACTGTGCAATCTCAAAAAAGTTAGATTTTTATTTGAGTTACAGTTTGCTAGTTGCAGTATAGATATTTAACATATTAGTGAATAACAGCAAAATATTGCTTGTGTTCTGTATTAGTGTTTTTGAGAGTACGAGCTCTTGTTGTAGTTGATGTTTGCGGTATATATAAATTGTGTACACCTTAATCTATTATTTATATGTAATGTGTGACTAAATGTATGATTTGAATAGGAGTTTTAGATGCAAATATATATTTTTAATGCATTTTTTCAAAAAATAATTTTGTGTTTTCCATAAAGTTACATGAAGGTGGACATGGCTATTGATAACCCATTGAGACACATGTAATCGTCAGATTGTCCACTTTTAAGAAATGTACAGGATTTAGGGGGTGCGCTTGCTATGCATGGTGTGTAATCCTTTATAGGTTGATACTTGATCATTTTTATCATTTGCGTTAGTCAACTAATTTCTGCGTCTTTTTTCGGTGACATAAGGCTTTTTTTGTTTTTATTTTTACAAGTGTTTTAATTTTTATATCTAGGAAAATATAAACAAAAGAGGAGGGAAAACGGGTCTGTTTTTCACTTTAATTTTTTTTTTTTTTTTTTTTTATTTAACACAAAGTGCTACTAAAAAACTTTATAAAATAGTTATTACTCTCTGTTAGGGGTAATTTTTATTTTGCATGGTGTCGTTGGGTTGGGACTAAAACCTTTAATAATGGCGTTTTATTGGCGTATTATTATTATTATTTAATTTTTTTTTACACATTGTGTCCCCATAAGGTCATAATAGACCTTTGTGGACATCTGATCACTTTTTTTTTTTTTTTTTTTTTTTGTTGGGGAGGCTGATTTCTCCTGTAACTGGGGCTGGTACATTTAGCCCCAGTTGCAGGAGGAATACAGCCTCCTGCACATTACTTTCACATTACTATAGAGCTATAACCGACTCTGATCTCGGTGGATCACCTGACCGCCGGATCAGAGGGGAGCCGCAAGATGGCAGCGCCCATAGCCCTGTATATTTTGCTCATTGAGCGCTGTATACACAGCGATCGGGATTGCAGGGAAGCTAATAAACCTTCCCTGTCTTCTCTCTGGCAGCTTCGGCTTGGTACGGTACGCCCTTGCAGAACTAGACAACCACCTTCCAGATGTAAAAACCAAATGGACGGTCCGGAAGTGATTAAAGAGGCCCTTTTATGTCCTCAGCTGTGTGGTTTTATATACCGCTAGAAAGCCAACAGTATGTTGAATTCAGCGCACTGTCGACTTTCCCGGTATGTACCCCAGTGCTGGAGAGCTATAAGGCCCGCCTTTCTGACAGTGGAGAGATGTATTGGTGCCGAAACTAACTGCACTGTTATCTCCAGCACTGGGGTGCATACCAGGAAAGCCAACAGTGCGCTGAATTCAGCACACTGACGGCTTGCTAGCGTTATGTAACACCGGAGGACATGAAGGGTCCTCTTTAAAAGCAAATTTTTGTTCCTTCCAGTTCTGGTGATTTTATGTGCATGCAGGTGTAGTCCTTAGTGATATGAATGAACTATGTACATGTTGGACTCTTATTTTTATGAGGTTTGGTGCAAATATCTTTTTGGTTTACACTTTTAGCAACTAATATAAATTTATTTGCAGATAGATAAAATTTAGGTTTTATTTCTACATCTCAAAAGTGTGAAAATTGTCCTGACTACCAGAGGTGGGAAATATCTGAAAACCTGTGCTGTATTTGGAAGGTTCTGAATATGAAAATAGTGTTAGTTATTGCATCGTTTCACATAACCACATTGAGCCTGTAGACAATGGAGAGAATATGCATTCTCTTAATTCGATCCATGTCTTTATATAATTTTTTTTTCTAGTGCCTCGGCGGCGCCACAGGAACAGAAAACAAGCGGTCAGCCTTCCCATTTGTTTCATAGACAGTCAGTCAGCAAAGATGCCACGTCTCAGGAGGATGGAGCTAAAAGTCAAGGAGCTCATTTCCGCAGTTAAAAATCATCCTGAGCTCTGGGACCCCTCCAATCGTGGGTACAGTGACCGCCAGAAGAAGACTGCTGCATGGTCATCTGTGTGCCACCATCTGTACCCAGAGTGGGATGACCTTGATAACAGAGACAAAGGGATCCTTGGTAAGTTACGATTAACCCTGTAGCCCTGCAGTTTTGTACTATGCAAAGATAGTTACTTAAAGGGGCTTTCCAGAATTGTAATATTGATGACCTATTCTTTGGATAGGTCATCAATATCAGATTGGTGGCGGTCCAATGCCTGAGACCACCACGATCAGCTGTTTGAAAGGACTGTAGGGTTTGGGTGAGCCCTGTAATTTCTTCCCTAAATACCAAGAATAGCGTAGGGATTAAATGGTACCGAGCTGCGAACAGACCACTTGCCGTCACTGTCTGTGAAATGGTATTCACCCGATTTCTGCTGCTTCTTCTTCGAGCTGCTGATCTGCAGGGGTCCCTTGTATCAAACCCTCACCAATCAGATATTGGTGACCTATCATAAGGATAGAGCATCAATATATAATTCCTGAGAAAAACCCTTTAAGGTGTACAGTACATTAATCTATAAATCCAATACACATTATATAGTCAGTCGGCCACTCAAATCAGTGGGATCAGCCAACCATTATGTGACTCATTCAAGGATCTAATGAGTCCTGCAGCTTTAGACTATATTCACGCAACTGAGTCGAGATTTGGGTGTCCGCATCCCTGCTGCACCCGTTTTGTTTTGTTTTTTGTTTTTTTTTCTACAAATCTGGTCAGTGAAAACTGTCTTGAAAAAAAAAAATAGTGTAGGCCACATGATGAACGTGGTCTTCTGAATAAAGCGATTTCCAGTTAGTAAGTATTCCTAATTGTGAGTTAATATTCTTTGTAGATAATGATGTCCGGAGGAGGTGGCGCAGTGCTCGCGATCAGTTCCGTAGAGAAATTGTGCAGCGAGAGTTTCAGAATGGGTTAGCTCCCCCCAGCAAGAAACCATACATCTATCTGGAAGAACTAATGTTCCTGATGCCTGTCTTGGATCTTCGACCGTAGGTTTCCTTCTCGTCAAACTTTTTTTTTCCTCTTGGTTGTAAACTCTTGATGAAGGTAATTTTGTTTCTCAATATTGTAGAGCGATTCCTAACGGAGCAGATACAGATGTCCAAGAACATCAGCTGGGGGAGTCTGAGCTGGAAGTGCCAGCAGCAACACCAGCAGGAGGGGCATCAGACCCTAGTGATGGAGGCAGGTCATTGTGTTCTGAAGAGCCACCCACCACCAGCACTGCCACATCAGTCTCCCAACGAGTTTTGCCACCTCAACTCAGAGTGAGGACAGACAAAAAGACAAGCTGTACCTCAGTTAGTGCAGATACGATTGAGAGCCAGGTTCTGGCCTACTTGCAAAATAATATTGAGGAAGACTCAGAGGACGCATTTGTACGCAGCCTGGGAACTTATATCCGAAAAGTCCCAGAGCAATGGAGGCTATGGCTGCGATCTGGTATTCAGACCCTCATTGAGGCCTGTATTCCTCCCAATGATCCTGAGAAGGTCCTTGGTTTACTAGATCAAGTGAAGCTGGCCCGTCCTCCTAGTACAGCACCTCCTATGGATATAGAATTTGTGACCCCATTGGCTTCTTATCAATCACCAAATCAGCTCCACTATGGCCTCTCAACTTCTTCCCACTCCTCTCCCACTTCATACCCCCCCCCAGTCTCCTCCATGTGCTTCACATTCTTTTCCCCGACTTGCCTCATATCATTCACATACATCTGCAAGTTATACCCAGGACTCTCCCTCCCAACCCACTTATGCCTTCCATCCCCATCGGGAAGCCAGATCTCATGCTCCTTGTCCCTCTAGTCTTTCCTATAACACCACATTATCATCTTCTAACATTCCTCCTTCCTCTAGATCTGACCATGTTCCTATGTCCACTCCTCCATCTTGCCTTACTTCCTACGATACCATGTCTATTTCTCCACCCACTCACTCTTCTTATACTATGTCACGGCCTCAATCACAGTAGTCCCCTCTCCATTAAAGCTTCACATGCATATTCTATGATCTAAAAATGTAGTTTTTAGTTCTTATGAAAAAAAAAAAATTAGAGATGCATATGTTTTTAGGTTATATTTTTATAAATATACATTTCTTTTAATCTTACGTTGTGTTACGTGTGAAAAAGATGCAAGGCTAGTTAGTAAGCAATTTGAAAATGTTATGTGTTTACCCTCATGGTAATATACACAAAAAGTATGGCCAGCCGCTTATCTCACCTAGTCATAGTCTCCACTCCTCTGGGAAGGCTTTCTACCTGATTGTAGGGCAATGATGTTGGATGAGAGGATCTGGTTTGTAAGTAGCGTTCCATCCCAAAAGTGTTTGATGGATTTTAGATCAAGACTTAGCTGGCTACTCGAATTCTCCACACCAAGCTTTTGTCACTTTATTCTTTACATACTGCCTTACAGGTGTGTACACTCGTGCTGGAAAAACAAAGAGCCTGCCACAAAGGTGGAAGTGATACAAAGACATTTTAGACATGAAAGTTATAGCGTTAACATTCTCCTTTACTCAAAATAAGGGGCCTAGCCCAAACGTTGTTAACCCCATACTATTATCCATTCTCTTACCAAATTTTACAATAGGCAATATACATCCTGGTAGGTTGTGATCCCTGGACATCTGTGTGAAACGCCAGAGAACATTTCCACTACCAGTACCAGGGTTTTTCTTGTGAGATTGTATGGCTGAAACATCTGACCTCAATAATTAGAGGATTACTATGGCCAGAGATTATGGGGAAATTTACTATGACTTATTATGCCTGGCTCCAGCCTGTTAATAATTCTGGCCACATTTTTAGCACAAACAGCTGTGAACCAAATAATGTGCCACTCTTTTACCCAAAAACTGGCACGACCAATGTAGTAAATTATCCCCAAGTGTATATATTTATATATTGTATATATTGCTTTCAAGATGTTATTGCTTACTGTATAGCGATATGCACAATTTTTTTTTTTACTGAGTCAGTGTTTACACAGTTTTTGTTTTTTTTTAACTTAAGAATTACATGCAGTTTTTAAAGTGGTTATTCAGCTGAATTCACAAGGGACATAAAATGACCCTTGTTCTCAGGATTGGTGGATGACTCAGTGGTGGGCTCTACCAGCAATTTATCCTCTGTGGCTAGAGGATAAGTATGTTTTACGCATGTTACTGTGCATTCCACCTGTATGATATATTATAGTGTGAATGTGCTACTGTAAACTACAATTATACACTGCATTAAGTTCTTCAGTAAAGGGCAAAAATGCAGGAAGTAAACACAACCTTATAGTTCCATTTATAGGAAGGCTAGTGTAGTAGAAACTTCTGCAACTGCACTGGTGGGAACATCAGAGTATGCTAATTTCAGAGACAGATACAAAACCTGCGTTCCTTAGAGTAAATAGCACAAAGACTAGACACATTTCAAAACCAACATACACTACAATGATGATACAATAGTATAAAATACACATGCGAAAACGTCTATCTCATTATGATGCAATTTAAGACACATTGATGTACTAGCAATAAACTGACTATCCATGTGCTGTAGAGTGGAGCCCGTCAATATTAGGCTATGCAAGAACTCATAATATAAAACTTCAGAGGCCCAGTGGGAGTCTTTAACTACCTCAATATTTATTTATTTTTTTAGTGTATAGGTATTGAATAGTCAAGACTGTTCTTTAATATCTTATGAATTCCACATAATAAAATAGAAAATATTTCATACGTGTTTACAATTTTACAGAATTCTCAGTGTCTGGGAAGTTGGAAAGTCAGTATTTATCTGTCCAGGTTGATAAATATATGGGAAAAGGAGCTCATGCGCCCTCTGTTAGATGTAACAAATCCTCAATTTGCTTCTGAGTCTTGAGAAAGCAAAGAGAATTTTAGCCAAGCCACTGTTGCTCATCTGCCTACAGCACTGTTTCGGGATTTTGTCCCTCATCAGTGCAGTGCAGAGCAGAGCTAAACTGGCTGGCTTAGTGGGAGGCAACGAGTGGCTCAGAAGGGGGAATCTCTCTCCTTATGGAGAGCACCAGTGAAGGTGCGTAGAGTTTTGAGTTGCCTTTTTGCCCACTACTAGACATTTTCCCATAATGCCTTGTGATATGTAGATGCTTAGTAGAGGGCAAAAAGTCAACTCAAAACTCTACACACCTTCACTGGTGCTCTACATAAGGAGAGAGACTCCCCCTTCTCAGGTTGATAAATAACCTTACTTTTATGGTCGCTTACAATAAAACTCAAAGACAGACAATTAAGTGGTGTTGGAACACTCCCAAGCCCCCCACAACAAAACCTCTATTTGCAAATCACTGGGGAACATAGCCAGTTATATTTTAAGTCATAGCATTGAGAGAGCACACAATACACTGCAACCTGCCAACAATTATAGTGAATGTGGTCGCAGAGCAACCCACCAGGTGCTGCATGCACAATCCGATGGTCGGCTCGTATCCAGCCCTTGCTTTCCATTTTGGAATAAGTGTCTGACTGATTAGGGTCAGGCCTCTGCCAGCCACACCTATCTTCAGAACAGGAGTCTTCCAACCCTTTTCTCATAGCCACTGTGATTAAAGTGGTCACAGGATGCATGCCTGTTTGCTTTTCTTGGCTCACCCATAACCGTAAATGGAGAGCGTATCAGAGGTTGTGTGAAGGGAGTTCCCATTCTTGAGAGAGGTGCAGGTGCCAGAGGTGGAATCCACATGTATCACACATTTAAAATGGAAAAACTCCCGTAATGTGACACAACCAAAGGTTGGTAGTAGTTTAATATTAATCTTGCCTAGGTAGTCATTTAGGACCAGGGGGTACACCGAATATTCCTTTCACAACAGTTTGTATAAAAATATTTATTAGCAGAAGAAGCAAAACAAAACGATTACATTAACAATGACCTACAGTACAACCACTGAAATGTAGAATTCTATTCATCAGTCCAAATACAATCACTTACACGTACGAAGAAGGCTTCTGTCTTCATAAATGATTGTGACTTTTCTGATGTCTTATGAGATGGGCCTTCTGGGTAAAACTTTTACTACATTCAGAACAAGAAAATGGCTTCTCCCCTGTGTGAACCCGCAGATGCTTGAGAAGCCTGGACTTGCTTGTAAAACCTTTCCCGCACTCAGAACACGGATATGGCTTCTCCCCTGTGTGAATCCTCTGATGCTCCACTAGATGAGATTTATTCTTGAAACATTTCCCACATTCAGAACATGGAAATGGCTTCTCCCCCGTGTGAACTCGAAGATGTTCAAGGAGGTTGGACTTGGTGGAGAACCTCTTCCCACACTGAGAACATAAGAATGGCTTCTCCCCTGTGTGAATCTTTAAGTGATTTGCAAGATTAAATTTCTCTTTAAAACACAGACCACATTCGTAGCACGCATAAGGTTTGTCCCCTCTGTGAATTCTCAGATGTTTGTTGAGATGCCATTTATACCGGAAGTTTTTTCCACACTCAGGACATGGAAATGATTTCACAGAAGGGTTAGATGTTAGTGTAAAATCAAAATGAGGATAGGAACCGGTATACAATGTATTATTTAGGTGGCCTGAACTGTGAGTGATATGTGAAGGATCAGAGGAAAAGCTCCCATGTATGGTGGGGTCATATGACAGATCTAACCCATGAGGGAATGAGTGCATATAGGGGTTACGTTTTTCTCCAGGAAAAGTTCCTGTACTGTTGACCTCTTCAGCTCCACAGTGTGAATACGCACCTCGACATCTCTTCAATGTATTGCTGCTCCTGCGTCTATCTGCTGAGAAATTGAGAGAATAAAATAGAAAAGAAAAAGATGCATGAATGTAAGGGGAGGGAAAAAAAAAACCCACCATCTACTCTATGCAGTTTAAAGGGAATGTATCACTTTTGTTTTTTATATTAAGGGGATTGGCCACTGGATACAGAAAGGGGGAGGAGATTAGCTATTCCCTGTATGCCAGATAATAGTTGTGTTGCATGGCCATTTTTGTACCAAAGATTTGCCACTGTAAAGGGGATATCTATCTATCTATCTTATAAAACTTACTAATATAATGGTGCAGTCTGAAAATATGCCAGAGTGGTTGATACTGGAAGATAAATCTAGTATCTTTACACTGTCTAGTCTCAGTGTATACCACCTTTTAGTTGGTTTACTTTGTGACAGAATTTTATGATGCATTTAAGCCCAACCCCCTTTTTCTGATAAGGCACACCCACGTCTAGCAAGTCAGAAAAATTTTATCACATTTACACAAGTCTAGTCGCCACCATAATAGTAAATATGGTTCACAGTGTCTAGAATTTCTGAGCACGGTGAAGAATCTCCTACTTGTCACCCAGACTAAGACAAGAACAGCAGTTGTGCCACATGCCCACCCATGGCTGCTGATGGGTGGGCATGTGGCACAACCATATCCAGCAGCATTAGGAAGAGCGCGTGCACTTCCTAATGCACAAATACAACAGACTTTTAAAGGAGATATTGATGGATGGGGTTGCATCATAAGTCCCTCCATCAATGGGTCTGTTCTTAAGAGAACTAGCTCACAAGCAATGATAATATATAGATTACTGTTGTGATGTGTCCTTGTGTCTGCTCTAAAGCTTATTTCCAACTGCTGTTAAAAGGGTTGTACCACGAAGTGAAGGCTGCAGGACCATTCTGCTCCACATTCAAGCTGAGCACATCCAGGCTGAATGTGGGCAGCACTCCGATTCACTTCAAAGGGAACACTGGAGATAGCCAAAGTACAGCACTGGCCTACTGCCATCAGTCCTGCCCACATTCAGCCTAACTGCACTCAGGTTGAATGTGGAGCAGGAGAAAGACTTCACTTTGTGGGACAACCCTTTTAACAGTATTTAGAAATAGGTCTGACAACAGACATAGGGACATAGCACATCAGTAACCTAGAGATTGTTCAATATTGTCTATCTGAAAATGTTGTAGACATGACACTATGACATTTGTAGAGGTAACTGGAGGGAGAGGAGTTGTGACCATCACAATGGTGGATCCTGTGTTATCACAACATAGGTGTTACCTATTATTGTAATCCTGCCAGTGGAGAAGTGATCTCTACAGAACAAGAAGTGTCAGGTTACTGTGGGGATGAATGGTCAATGCGAAAACTGCAGGATGTCAGAATTATTTTTTTTTAATAAATTAATTGCACGAAAAATTATAAAAGATGGGATACACTGTGAGCTGAGATCGGAGCAGCACGGTGGCTCAGTGGTTAGCACTGCAGCCTTGCAGCACTGGAGTCCTGGGTTCGAATCCTGCCGAGCACAACATCTGCAAGGAGTTTGTATGTTCTCCCCGTGTTTGCGTGGGTTTCCTCCGGGTACGCCAGTTCCCCCACACTCCAAAGACATACTGATAGGAAATATGGGACAGTGACCACAATGTCTGTAAAGCACTGCGGAATATGATGGCGCTATATAAGTAAGCATAATAAATAAATAATAATAATAAGCAGCAACAGTGCAGGGAGTGAAGCCAAAAAGGAAACCTGTCTGTATTTGAAGACTGTTACTCACTTGTGCTGTTGTTCTCCTCCATATGATACTGATCTCCCCTCACATAGGTCTCTTCTTCTCCCACAATACACATTTTAATGTCAATCTGGTCTTCCCCCTAAAGGAGCCATAATCAAAAAGTATTGTAGTATGTAGGTTCCATATACTGGAATGCAATTTTGACACTTACACAGACCTCTGCTCTATCTACCTGATGATCATCATCATCACCCTTCGGAGAATCCTGGGAATACAGAGGACTGGGACATCTCTTTTGTAGATTTCTGTTAATGGAGCCGTCTGTAGGAGACGCACACACCAGTGACTGAATACAAAAAAAACTTCTGGGATATTTTACCATGTTGTCCAACTGCTGGGAGGAATACTTAGATATATGAGATAATACAGAGACTGTCAGTAGAAAATAAAGCCTCCTGTACAGAAAAGAAGAGACTCGGACGACTCACCTAGGCTGATTTCCTCCTGCTCATAATGCAGATTACTCTGACCATACATCTCTTCTTCATCATCTAGTACTTCAACTTTGATAACCTTCAGGTCTCCTACCTAAATAATAAAACAAAGGAACAAGATATAGCAAACGTTCTGTATACCAGTGAGGTGCGACTTAATGACTGATAATGATCCCCCACCAGTGCTAAATATTGGAAAGAGCAGGAACTTCAAAGCAGTAAGTGTCCTGCACCAGTGGAGTAGCTCAGCTAGAATCTGGAGATTACAAATTAAAAGCTATTGTGACACTTTCCCTCCCACCTTTAGCATCACATGTAATCCTACCAGTCTGGAAGAGGGTTGTTTGAGAGGGATGGAAAGGGGACAAAGCTGCTGTCTGTACAGTTATGGCAGGAAGGGAAGCAATGCTGCTGTCAATGAAAGAGATTCGAAGAGGACAATGCTGCTCCAGCGGTGCTGCCTTTGGTATTTATTAAAAGGTATATCAGGAGGTATTTTATGCTGCATTGTTGTATTTGGTGATTTTGGAGGGGTATTTTGAGCTACATTCTGTTTATTGGTGCCACTGGGGAGGTACAGTGTGTTGTACTGCTGATGTGGCTTCAACCCCAGGCATAATAAGTAGGTTAGCTGAAGATTTACCTCATGAGCCTGTGAGGTGCAGAAAGGTTCTTTTGGAGAATCCTTAGCATTAGAAGATCCTTGTGAAGGATTTCTCTTATGGGATCCAACTGTAGGAATCACACAAATACAATGAATAAGTACACAGCCCATGGACAGGATTGGTGCTTTTCTGGAGAAGAAAAAAAAAAAAGCGCGATTAAGTTTTTCCAAACTTTTTCTCCAAAAAAAATCGCTACGATGACGAGAACCAACTAGTGAAATCTCCCCAAAAGACCATCTCTCTACCCATACTATATTTTCTGTAACAGATTTTCAGTTTTCTATAGTAACCATCTTCTTTGAGAAGACCACCGCTCTAGAAGACCACTTTTTCATGAAATTTTGGGTGATCGTCTCAAAGAGGTTTCACTGTATATTATTCTGATAGGTGTTATCAAACACAAAACTCATAATATTTAGAGCAGATTTTCAAGAGTTCATATAAAGACTGTGAGAAAAGTGAAGAAAGAGAATATGTGATATTCTGTATTTAGCGCTGTTGAGGAGCACATTCCTAAAAATGTCATCTCCCATTTCTTCTCTAGACTCTTCTTAATTAGTTTCCATCACATTAATATTCAGCTGACCAAATCAATAGAAATTATACCGCAATACCTGGTTCTGGGTACTGCACAGCTTTACTTTCACTTTTAGGTGACACCTTAGCTCCACCAATCTGATAATCCTGAGACATTTTTGAGACATTCTGATTTTCCTTCAGATTTGGAGTCTCTGGTGGATTCCTTCTACTGAATTGATCTGTAGGAAACACACAGACACGGCGACTGAACTCTTTAATGTTTATGTGTGGTGAGTGGATGGGTATTCAGGTGACTCTTAAAACTCCTCTAACCTTTATGTGTCCATTTTAATGGTTGGTGAGCCTCCATCCTGAAGTCCTTGTACAGATCCTTGTGTCCTTCTAAATACTCCCACTCTTCGATGGAAAAATAGAGGGTGACATCCTGACACCTTACAGGAACCTGACAACACAATGATACAGTTGTTAACCACACATCATCCCTTATATCACTGTATAATATCCCAGCAGTGCTCACCTCTCCAGTCAGCAGGTGAATGATGTCGTTGGTCAGTTCTAGGATCTGCTCATCATTATTTCTATCACGTGATTGAAGTGGAGACTCCATGACTGGGGTCTGGGGCCTACTACAAAAGCTTGACATGTGTGGTTCCCACATAGGTTTCATATGTTTACTTGACTTTTTCAACGGTCCATAATTCTAGGTTCCCAAAGACATAATAAAATATCATGCACCAGTTTTGCCTATAATGCCCCATACTCTGCTGTCAGTATTACGACTCCAGATGTCCTCACCTCTCCAGTAAGTAGGTAGATAATCTTCAGAGTGAGGTTTAAGATCATCTCAGTGTTATCCTGCTTCTCTTCATCCATCATGACCCTACAGCCTGTATAGAACAAAAAAAAAAAATATAATAACAATAATAATTTTATTTAAATAACCCCAACATATTTCGCAGCACCTTATAACCAGAGGGTACTTGAACAGACAATATCAGACATTACAATGTGACAAAATAATTCACGTATCAAACAATACAGTGCTGGCCAAAAGTATTGGCACCCCTGCAATTCTGTCAGATAAAATGAAGATATTATTACCAAAGCATTTGTGATTGCAATCATTTTCTGGAAGAAATTGAGTATTATCTGACAGAATTGCAGGGGTGCCAATACTTTTGGCCAGCACTGTAGGAGTGAAGGCCCTGCTTGCCCGAGTTTATAATCTATGACTACTACTACAGCAGTGGCTGATACTGTCATCACTGTTAGAGCTGTGCAATTTTCCAACAAATTAAAATCTCAATTTTTTTTTTTTTGTTTGTTTATGGGCAATTTTTGATTTTAATCTCAATTTTTCTTTTTATAAAAAAAACAAAACTAAAGTTCAGTGAGCTGGCACTAGAGGAGTCAGATCTATTTTCTGCAGCTTCCTTGTCCTACCACCCAACTATTGACCACAGTGAAGAACTGTCCATCATAGCCGGTGGCTGGAGGAAAAAAAAGCCTGAATGAAATAGATCGCTGACTAAACAGGTCGTGGATAACTGCTCTGATGGTGGGTGCGCGGTGGGTCACAAAGTGGTTGTGCTGTTAAGGACACTTATGCCCTATCAACAGCACAAGGGATAAGTATCCATCGCTGGGGGCCAAACCCACAGGATCAAAAGCCCCCCTAAAGCCGTCTTGCCAAAGTAGCATCAGTGCGCTCCATTCACTTCTATTGTGCTGTGCTATGCCAGAGATCACAGTCCCATAGATGTGAATGAAGCGCCAGTCACACAAGCACACTGGTATTACATTGACAAGGAGGCTTTAGAGGGACTTTTGGTCCCCCATTCTCCTGATCTATGGGGAAATTGGCAGTCTGGCCCTCAGGGATCAGATAAATCAGTTTATATTTTTTTAGCCCAGGCAAAGGGGAGGGTGATTTGACTTTTTACTTTTTTATTATTATTATTTTTTTTATTTTTTTTTTTTCAGCTACTCCTAGGGATACTGAACCAACAATCATTAGATCGCTTCTACTATAGACTACTGTATTGCAGCCTATGGTAAAATTCAGTGGTGCCCCCCCTCCCCCCCACACACAAACCACATTCCTGCGCACACTATTATGCCCCATAGTGGTCCCTGCACACAGTATCATGCAGCATAGTAGCCCCAGAGTATAATGATCAGAGACCCAGGGGAGGATACAAACACAAAAAAAAAAAACAATGTTACTTACCTCTTCCTGGCTCCAGTGCACTCTGCCCGACACTTCGGCCATCTTCAATGTTGGACCAGATCTCGCGTGAGCCAGGCCGGCGTCACAATGCATAATGACGTCGGCTGACGTCTGAGACGTCACCAAACAGGCCCAAAGCCTGTCAGAGGACAGGAGAGGTAAGTAACAGTGTTTTTTATGTTCCCTCACCTCCCCTGGACCTCCAATCATTATACACCGGGGTCTGAAAAGACCCCGGAGTATAATGATAGCAGTGTTTGTGGGGTTCGCGGCCTGCGGCCTTACTTACCGATCCCCGCTCCTGCTCACAGCCACCTCCGTAGAATGGGAAGCGCAGGCGGCCATGAGAAGGAGCGGGGATAGATAAGTAAATAGGGCCCGTTACCTACTGGGGTTACGGACTATTTAAAAAAAAATAAAAATTAAAAAAGCATCAGGGGCCCATCAGGCCCCCTAATGTCCCGGGCCCTGTGGCAGCCGCTACCGCGGTATTTATGCCCCTGGTAAATTTCTTGTATGACTACTGAAGCCTGTTACAGGCAGGCCTCAATAGTTATATAAGAAGGAGCTTTCAGATGGCTCTTGGTTGCTATAGCAACAAAACAGCCCTCGCGATCTTGAAGCGGGGGAGTGGGGGTGTAAGAAATGGAAATCTTCAGGTGCCATGGCACCTGAGGGGTTAAGTGCCTGTGATCAAAGCTGTCTCTGATCACAGGCACTGCTGCCCAGTCTCTGCTGTGTAAAACAGTGGAGACCCTGTGGCTATGGCACCCGCTCAGCTCACAGCTCCTGGTGCAGGTGCCATATTTAAAGTCCGGCATCAGGCGCACAATTACGTTGGATGTCAGGAAAATTAGATGATTCTGTTAAAAAGCAAAACAGTCTGAAACACTATGGGCGAATTAATCGCCCAGCTCTACTTAGGGTCAGAACTTTACTTCAAAATTTAGAGAAATTTGGCACATTTAAGCACTACACCCTTTCCTCAAGAAACTATGTCTATTTTCAATGGAGTCACTCCACCTTTTCAAGCAAGTTGGAAAAATTTGCTCTGTAACTAAAGGACAAATTCTGACAGATTTTAGCACAATTTTAGGCCAAGATCGAACTGCAACCACAACAGAAAGGGGGTTTCACATGTAGGAATTTGATGCTGAATTTATCAAGCTGAAAATTTCTTCTTCAGGAATTTGAAGCAGATTTTTTATGCTTATCAAAAACCAACGAAGATTTTGACGCTGAATTTGAAGCAGAATTTGGAGAAGAGTACCCCTGTATTTTGCCTTTATTCGGTAGGGCCAAATTCCAAGCCGACAAAAAAGGTGTATTTTTCCACCTCTCATTATTACGCTTTTTTTTTTTTTTTTCTGATAGCTGAAAAAAAAAAAATCAGCGGAAAAATAGGAATTAGACCTACTGGTAATTGGGTTTCCAGGAGTCCTTCATGACAGCACCACAGGAGGTTGCCCTCTTGACCTCTGAGCAGGACAGAAAGTTAGAGAGGTTAAAGGTCCCCCAACCCACCTCCTCTCTCCAGTGTCTCTTCCAAATTACCACACCAGAGTTTCAACAGAAATATACTGAGATATATATAATTAAATCATAATGTGTGGATACCCACTAAATATATATATATATTTATTTTTTGGTGCATGTTACATCACATACACCCCACAAACATATCTGCTAACCAGAAGTAACGCAAAGGGGAGGGAATATCAAGACTCCTGGAAACCCAATTACCGGTAGGTTTAATTCCTATTTTCCAGGACGTCACTCATGACAGCACCACAGGAGCAATACAAAAATACTCCAGTCAGGGGGGACTACTGCTTGTAGAACTTTGCGTCCAAAGCCAGTATCCTGACTGGAAAGAATGTCCAGTCTATCATGTTTAATAAAAGTATGGAAACTAGACCATGTAGCAGCCTTACAAATCTGGTTAACGGAAGCTTTCCCTCTCTCTGTCCAGGAACAGGCTACTGCCCTAGTGGAGTGTGCTTTGATTCCCTCTGGTGGAGGGAGATCTTGTGCAATAAAGGCTTGTTGGATTAAAGTCCTTATCCATCTTGACAGGGTGCTTTTAGATGCCTTCTTACCCTTGTTTTTCCCTGAGAAGAGGACAAATAAGTTCTGATCTTTCTGTAAGGGAGCCGTTTCTTCCAAGTAATGAAGAACTATCCTCCTTATATCTAGGCAATGGGACGCTTCCTCCTGCGGGTTTTTGGGAGCTGGGCAGAAAGAGGGAAGCACAATCTCCTGAAGGTAGAAGCTACTTTCGGGATAAAGGATGGGTCTATTCTAAATATAACCCTGTCCTCCAGAATTCTTAAATATGGCTGCCGTATAGACAAGGAGTGAATTTCCCCAATTCTCCTAGCAGATGTAATTGCTACCAAAAAAGCTGTTTTTTATGTTAGAGTTTTAAGGTCTAGACAATTTATAGGTTCAAAAGGGGGAGAAACTAAAGCTCTAAGGACTAGGTTTAGGTCCCAGGATGCTATAGATCTCTTAATAGAAGGCCTCAGTCTAGAAATCGCCTGAAAGAATCTTTTGACCCATCTATATTCAGCTAGACTAGCATCATAGAAGTGACTTAATGCAGAGATTTGTACTTTTAGGGTACTGGCAGATAGGCCCTTATTAAATCCTGCCTGCAAGAAATCAAGGATATTTGTTATATTTGGATGGAATGGATCCAGGATATTCGGAAGCTGCCAGGAGGAGAACTTTTCCAGATCTTTTTATAGATGGCCAAAGTTACATTTTTATGACTTTGTTTAAGAGTGGAAATAACTTCCTTCATCAGACATGGTGTGATACAAGAACTGAAAATTAACAGATTTTTATACACATGGTTTTCAAAGCATTTTAGAGTCCTTAAAAAAATTGCAATCTAAGTAGAGAAGTTATTTACAACAGGTCAAAAAAAACAGTCTGGAAACTTGTGGTGCGTGACGGAGGGATCAGTAATTCTTGCTGTTATCTGTTTGCTATCAGGAGGTGATTTGTGACCCTCACAGGTCACACATAGTGTGATTTGAAGCTGGCATGAATATTGAGTTCAGTTCATGGTTCAAACATAGTGTGACATGAAGCTGGCATGAATATTAAGTCCAAATTGCAGAGTTTGAAATTTTTGCATAAATTTATACTCCATTTCTTTTCTTTTCTCTTGTGTCTTAAAATGTCCCATTAAAACCACATGTGGTGTACCTCATAATGTGTGTGCAATGTCCCACCACAGGCCTCTATGTGGGGGAAACAGGGCAGAGACTCAGTCAACGAATGAACTCACACAGATCCAATATTAATAACAGCAGAACCGATCTCCCAGTGGCCGCACATTTCTCCGGAGAAAACCACTCTATTGAAGATTTGCGGGTTGTGGTTTTAATGGGACATTTTAAGACACAAGAGAAAAGAAAAGAAATGGAGTATAAATTTATGCAAAAATTTCAAACTCTGCAATTTGGACTTAATATTCATGCCAGCTTCATGTCACACTATGTTTGAACCATGAACTGAACTCAATATTCATGCCAGCTTCAAATCACACTATGTGTGACCTGTGAGGGTCACAAATCACCTCCTGATAGCAAACAGATAACAGCAAGAATTACTGATCCCTCCGTCACGCACCACAAGTTTCCAGACTGTTTTTTTTGACCTGTTGTAAATAACTTCTCTACTTAGATTGCAATTTTTTTAAGGACTCTAAAATGCTTTGAAAACCATGTGTATAAAAATCTGTTAATTTTCAGTTCTTGTATCACACCATGTCTGATGAAGGGAGCGAGTACTCCTGAAAGCTTACTTATAAATATACTCAGTTAGCCTCTAAAAGGTATCGCCTGATTTCTTCACTCTTCCACTACTTTCAATGGCTAACACGGTACAACATTATACTACTATCAACTTGAAAGATACCACAATGTACCGCAAAAGAATGGAACTGAAAAACCGGCTTAAGAAACTTGCACAACTCAACAGCGACATCTTCTTCTTAACAAAATGCAAAAAGGAGAGACTCATCCCAAAAGGCTTCAATTTACGTAACCCAACCCGGAACACCTACAACAGCCGATATGCAGAACAACTATGTATTCGGACATCTGAAAGGCTGCGGAACAATATGATAAAAATTTCCTATAACAACAAAAAAAGAACACAGGAGGAGATACAGGCCCTGAAATCATCATTGGCTAATGACACAGAGGAAATGAAGGCCAGACTCCACACATACTACTGGAAACTTCAGGATATGCTTATTAACAACAAAAAGAAAAAGCTCCACAGACTGAGACAAAAAGGCCTCATTACTACAACCGCAAGTACTAGCCCAGCTCAGCAAAGCTGTGTTGTGAATCTTTCCTCTTATGAGCCAAACAAACACGAAATGTCAGTTCTCTCCAAAGGTCTCTCCTTCTGCCCCTCGGCACACACTGACCATATCCAACTCTGCAATGATATGGAGGAGTTTTTCAGAAAAATGAGATTAAGGGAATATTTTTATGACAAAGACCCTCCATACAGCAGTGACTCTGAGATGGAACAGCCCATAAGGAATCCTACCAAAAAATCTACCTGGACCCCACGCCCTGGAGCTAATGCAGCACTGGATAAATATATTGACTGTTTCAGAAGCAAAGTAAAATCAGAAATCCTAGAGAAACAAAAGAAACAGGTGCATAACCTAACCCTGCAGGAACAGAAGGCTATTACTTCACTGAAAGAAAATCAGGATATAATAATAAAACCAGCTGACAAAGGGGGCGCAATAGTCATAATGAACACCTCAGACTATATCCAGGAAGCAAACAGGCAACTGTCAAATCCCATCCATTACTCCAAACTTGGAAGTGATCCCACAGAGGCCTATATGAAAGAACTAAAGAGTATGATCAAGGAGTTTCCAGTCCAGATCCAGAATCAGGTAAAAGGACTTATCCCCCAAGATCCCAGGCCGGGCTGCTTCTATATGCTCCCAAAGATACACAAAGATGGCAACCCTGGGAGGCCTATCATTTCTGGCATTGGGACACTGACAGAAAACATCTCAGGTTGGGTGGAAAATCTCCTAAAACCCCTTGTCAGGGATACTCCAAGCTATATCCAGGACACCACTGACCTTCTTAACAAACTGAATGCCTTGGGCCCTCTACCTGAGGGTACCATTTTGGCCACCATGGATGTGGAATCCCTGTATACCAACATTCCTCACAAGGATGGAGTTGCAGCATGTCGGGTACACCTGGCAAAACAAAACCTCCCAACAGAACCAGTAACGCAGCTCATACAATTCATCCTTAGCCACAACCATTTTACCTTTGGAGAGGATCTATATCTACAGCGAATGGGAACTTCAATGGGGACCAGATGTGCACCCCAATATGCAAATCTCTTTATGGCAGAAATGGAAGGAACATATTTATCAACATGCACCACCAAACCTATGATTTACCTTCGTTATATCGATGATATCCTTGTCATCTGGACTGCAGGTGAGGAGGCCCTACTTCAATTCCATAATGACTTCAATGACTTTCACCCGACCATCAACCTTAAACTTAGCTATTCAGGGAGTGAAATTCACTTTCTGGATACCACAATATACATTAAAGACCACCGGCTACTCACATCAATATACCACAAACCCACAGACAGAACGGCCTACCTGAGAAACGACAGCTTCCACCCCAAGCACACAAGACAATCTATCATCTACAGCCAGGCTATACGATACAATCGTATTTGCTCCGACAAAACAGACCTGGACAAGCACCTCCTGGATCTGAGGTTGAAATTTCTCAGATTGGGATACAAACCAAAAGTGACGGACAACCAATTAAACAAAGCGGCAGCCATTACCAGAGACAGTCTGCTCACATATAGAGAGACCCAGAAAGAAGCCCGAGTGCCCCTAGTTGTCACCTACAACCCACAGCTGGAGATCCTACGAAGGATTGCCAAGGAGCTCCAACCTGTACTACATAGGGACAACAGACTCAAGGACATATTTCCAGTCCCCCCTCTCCTTTCCTTTCGACAACCACCAAACCTGAGGCGTATTATCGTCCGGAGTGCCCTGAAGGCCCCAACTGAAAATGGCACCTCACCTTGCCTACATAAAAGGTGCATGACCTGCAAGCACATCCACACCGCTGACAGTGTACCTATCCCACAGTCACAACAGGTGCACAGAATTAGGGGGACATTTTCCTGCAGGTCTTCCAATGTGGTGTACCTCATAATGTGTGTGCAATGTCCCACCACAGGCCTCTATGTGGGGGAAACAGGGCAGAGACTCAGTCAACGAATGAACTCACACAGATCCAATATTAATAACAGCAGAACCGATCTCCCAGTGGCCGCACATTTCTCCGGAGAAAACCACTCTATTGAAGATTTGCGGGTTGTGGTTTTAATGGGACATTTTAAGACACAAGAGAAAAGAAAAGAAATGGAGTATAAATTTATGCAAAAATTTCAAACTCTGCAATTTGGACTTAATATTCATGCCAGCTTCATGTCACACTATGTTTGAACCATGAACTGAACTCAATATTCATGCCAGCTTCAAATCACACTATGTGTGACCTGTGAGGGTCACAAATCACCTCCTGATAGCAAACAGATAACAGCAAGAATTACTGATCCCTCCGTCACGCACCACAAGTTTCCAGACTGTTTTTTTTGACCTGTTGTAAATAACTTCTCTACTTAGATTGCAATTTTTTTAAGGACTCTAAAATGCTTTGAAAACCATGTGTATAAAAATCTGTTAATTTTCTGTTCTTGTATCACACCTTGTCTGATGGAGGGGGGGGGGGCTCCGGCAGGTTTATTATAAAAAAAATTTGGGTGGGTCTTGTAAGGGGTGGGGGTGTTCTTCCTTCTCCTCCTTTTTGGGTTTGGGGGGGCGCGGGATAATATTATAATGGGGTGGAGATGTTTGGGGGGTTTATCCCCCCCCGGGGGGGGGGGGGGGGGGGGGGGGGGGGGGGGGCGGGGGTTGGGGTTGGGGGTGGGGGGGGGGGGGGGGGGGGGGGGGGGGGGGGCGGGGGGGGGGGGGGGGGGGGGGGGGGGGGGGGGGGGGGGGGGGTTGGGGGGGGGGGGGCCCCGGGGGGGGGGGGGGGGGGGGGGGGCCGGTGGTTTTTTTTTTTTTTCTTTTTTATTTTTTTTGGGGCAAAGGGGGGGGAGGGGGGGGGGGGGGGGGGGGGGGCCGGGCGGGGGGGGGGGGGGTGGGGGGGGGGGGCTGGTTGTTGTGCGTTTTGTTTTTGTTTGGTGGGGGGGGTGGGGGGTTTTTGGGGGGGTTGTTGGGGGGGGGGGGGGGGGGGCGGGGGGGGGGGGGGGGGGGGGGGGGGGGGGGGGGGGGCGGGGGGGGGGGGGGGGGGGGGGGGGGTGGGGGGGGGGGGGGGGGGGGGGGGGGGGGGGGGGGTGGTTGGGGGTTTGTGTGTTGTGGGGTGGGGGGGGGGAGGACTCTGCCCAAAAGGAAATTTCTGTGGCTAATGCCTGAAGATGTACGTGCCTGGTTCCTCCTTGGTGACGAAGAAAGGAGACCACTGTGACATTGTCTGACATCACCTTCAGGTGTGATCCATGTAGAAGATCGCCTGATTTCTTCAGAGTCTCCCAAACCGCCCTCAACTCTCTGTAATTCGAGGAGCGGCTCTGAATATGAACAGGCCAAAGACCTTGAAAGTAAGAGCCTTTTACAGATGCTCCCCAGCCTATTTCACTGGCGTCCGTGACTATGATAGTCTGAGGACCTAGGTACCACAGCACTCCTTTGCCCAGGTTTGCTGGATCGAGCCACCATAGAAGGGAAGATTTTACTTGTTAGGGAATCTGAATCCTGCTGTCTAAAGAATTCTGATCTCCGTCCCAATTTGAGAGCAGATGATTTTGTAAGGGTCTTGAATGAAATTGGGCCCAAGGAACTGCTTGAATACAAGAGGTCATGAGACCTAAGACTCTCATCCCATCCCTTATGGAACAGCTCTCCTTCCTGGAAAAATTCAAAATTTTCTGGAGAACATAGTCCTGTTTTTCTTTGGGGAGAAAGGATGTCTGACGAGTAGCATCTAACAGTACGTCTAAAAAGGTTACAGGTGCGATTTTTCCCAATTTATGATCCATCCCAGAGACTGAAGTAGAGATAGAACTGAATCTCTCTGATCGATCAGCTCCTCCCTGGAGTTGGAAATCAGTAGAAAGTCGTCGAGAAAGGGAACGATTAGGATATTTTGCGATCTTAGGAAGGCCATAATTTCCACCACTATTTTTGTAAATACCCTTGGAGCAGATGATATAAGGGTAGGCAGCGGAACTGATAGTGAAGGGTCCTTCCTTCTATCTGAACTGCAAACCTTAGGAACTTCTGGTAAGATGGATGAATCGGCACATGATAATATGCGTCCTTGAGATCTATGGTGCACATCATTGCATCTGGACGTATCAGGGGAATCGTAGATCTTATAGACTCCATTTTGAATCTTATATATTTTACAGACTTATTGACGTGTTTTAGATTGATAATAGTCTGGAAGGAACCGTTTGTTTTTTTTGTTGTTTTTTTTTATTAAGAAGAGTGTTGAATAATGACCCCTGAATTATTCTTCCTTTTGGATGAGAAAATTCGCATTTAGGCGCAACAGTTTTCTTATGTCCAGGAGGGCTTGCTCTAAAATTCTGGGATGGGAAGGAGGTGAGCACAAATTTTTCTGGAGGAAGCTCCACAAATTCTATTCTGTACCCTTCTGTTAGGGTATTTAATACTCTCATGGGTTCGAAGTGATACGGGACCAATGGTTGGAAAAAGCCGCCAATCTTCCTCCTACTGAGCTGGCGTCAATGTCTCCCTGAAGGGCCGGGGTTGTTGGGGTTAAGCAAAAACCCTCGGCCCTTACCTCCTTTTGGATAGCTCCAGTGACCAGTTTTCCCTTTCCCTTTATAGGAAGTGGAGGTGGTAGAGGGGAAACTGGTGGTTCCTCCAAAAGGACTGCCTTTTAACTCTTTCCTCAGGAAAATTATTTTTCCTATCACCTGCCTTTTCAAGGATGTTATCCAGAACAGGACCAAACAGAAAACCCCTATTAACGGGGATATTACAAAGCTTGTTCTTAGAAGCCATGTCTCCTGACCACATTTTCAACCATAAGGCTCTTCTGGTGGAGTTTGACAGTGCTGCGTTTCTGGCAGCGAAATGAACTGTTTCAACTGAGGCATCTGCCACAAACCCTGTTGCCTGTTTTAAGAGGGAGATGGAGCTCAAGATCTCTTCCCTAGAGGTTCCCTTCTTAAGATGCTCTTCTAATTGACCCAGCCAGAGAAACATGGATCTAGCTACGGAGGTAGCCGCTATGTTAGTGGAAATGATGGCGGGTGAGGACTCCCAGGATTTTTTAAGCAGACCATCCGCCTTTCTCTCCATAGGGTCCTTTAGCTGTGAAGAGTCTTCAAAGAGAATAGCAGTTTTCTTGGCTACTTTAGCTACTGGAATATCTACTTTGGGTAGCTCATCCCATAATCTGGAATCCTCGGGATTAAAGAGCAGCCGATTTTTAAATTCCCTAGGGATAAATAACCGCTTCTCTGTGTCCTCCCATTCAGACAAGATTAGGCACTTAAGGTAATCATTTAACGGAAGTATCACCGACTTCCTTGGCACCAGGCCACCAAACATCTCATCCTGAATAGAACGAGGTTGTTCTCATCAGGTACATTCATTGTGGCGCTTACTGTCTGAATTTAAGTTTCTACATTCTCGGAGGAGAAACAGAATCTTGTTTTCCTGGTTAACTTGGGGAGTGAATAAGCTCTCCTCTTCTTCTAATTCCCCCTCAGAGAGATAGAATCACTCTTCCTCTGAATCGGACCCCTTAGTACAGATATGAGAGCTCAGGGGAAGATCAGAAACCAGCCGTGGTCTTTTGACGGGAGCTTCTTTCTCAGACACAGATTCCTGCGACTGGAGCAGGGAGGAAACAGAGCTTTTTACTTCGTCACTGATTAGTGTCCTTAACTCAGACATAAAGGCAGGTGTTTCAACTTTAATCAGTTTAGTCAGACAGTCCTGACATATCTGCTTCTTATATGCATCAGGCAGGGGCTTGGCACAATTAACACATTTCCTACGTTTTTTAGTGTCGGATTTCTGTGGAATCTCTTTATCCTAAAAAACACAACAAAGCTAGTCTAAGAACACCACAATACAATACACAGTGCCAAGCCCCCTTGCATAACAGTACTTACCTGCCCCTGGGCCAAGTCAGCCTCCTTTCTCTGCTCCATTACAACAAAGTTAAACAGTTGTAATACACAGTATCACGAAGGCCACACTGCTGTGGTGTCCTACTCACCATTTCGAGTCTTCAGGCAGGTGAGCAGTAGGAGGTACTGCTGGTGCGCTGCCTCATCCAGTCGAAGCCGCAGCCTCCATGCTCCAATCTGCCTATTCAAAGTATGCCACCTCCAAGATGGCGTACATGACACTTCCGGTCACGTGATGAAGTCATACAGCGACCAGAAGTGCACGGAGCAGAGCGGGGAACGCCGGCAGGCAGGACGAGAACCCCAGAGAGGGGGAGCGGCTGCCGCACACATGAGGGCCCAAAGAACAGAGGAACTCCTGCAACTGCCCCCGGACCTCCTGAATAGGGGACCCCTACCCCCGAGGGGTGCTGGCCTCGGACCAGGGAGTTGGAAAGGCGGGCAGACAGGGACCCTCGATCCGCTTTCCTGCCCAGGCAAGAGAATCCTCTCCACGTCCTGCCTCTGAGAGGAACAGGAAGAACACTGGAGAGGGGAGGTGGTTTGGGGACCTTTAACCTCTCTAACTTCCTGTCCCGCTCAGAGGTCAACCTCCTGTGGTGCTGTCATGGGGGACGTCCTGGAAAAATCAGTTACTGCCTTTCATTGAAACGAACGGGAGGGAGAGTTCTGGCAGATTCTATCTTAAATTCAGCATCAAATTCCTACGTGTGAACACCCCTTAAATCTTCCTCATAGATTCAACAGATTGTGAAAGTCTAACATCAAATATGAGGTTTTCAATTTAAGTCTGTGTCTGGTTATTATACTACAGGAAAGCAGACAGTACAATACAGTCCACTTCTCCAGCAGCATAGACACATAGGACATTACATCCCACTCCTCCTGTGGTATGATACAGACAGGGCACCACATTGAAGTCCTTACTATAATACACAAAAATGATGCTCCTCCATGACAATATATTCTGCCCAACATACTCCTCTTCATCTGAGGTGTATATATATTCTGCCCCTACTGAGCTATAATGTATACTGTACTACAATGTAGGCTATATTCTGCTCCTACTGAGGTATAATGTATACGGTACTACTATACACAGTAGGCTATATTGAAGTATAATATATAATACACAAACAGCAAACTATATTCTACTCCTACAATTTGGTCTTCACCACAGTGGAGTTTGGAGTGTGACTGAGGTTGTGGACAGGTGTCTTTTATACTGATAACAATGTCAAACAGGAGCCATTACTACAGGTAATGAGTGGAGGACAGAGGAGCCTCTTAAAGAAGAAGTTACAGGTCTGTGAGAGCCAGAAATCTTGCTTGTTTGTAGGTGACCAAATACTTATTTTCCACCAAAATTTGCAAATAAATTCAGATTAAAAATCAGACAATGTGATTTCCTGGATTTGTTTTTTTCATTTTGTCTCTCATAGTTGAGGTCTACCTATGATGACAATTACAGGCCGGCCTCATCTTTTTAAGTGGGAGAACTTGCACAATTGATGGCTGACTAAATACTTTTTTTCCCCACTGTATGATACACAGACAACACACTGTATTCTGCACTTACTGAGGTATAATACATAATGCACACAGTACACTGTATTCTGCACCTACTAAGGTATAATATATAATACCCAGACAGTACACTGTATTCTGCACCTACTGAGGTATAATACATAATACACAGACAGTACACTGTATTCTGCATCTACTAAAGTATAATACATAATACACAGACAGTACACTATATTCTGCACCTACTGAGATATAATGTATAAAACATAATACACAGACAGCACACTATATTCTGCACCTACTGAGGTATAATATAACATACACAGACAGTACACTGTATTCTGCACCTACTGAGGTATAATATATAATACACAGACAGTACACTGTATTCTGCATCTACTAAGGTATAATACATAATACACAGACAGTACACTATATTCTGCACCTACTGAGGTATAATACATAATACACAGACAGTACACTGTATTCTGCACCTACTAAGATACATAATACACAGACAGTACACTATATTCTGCACCTACTGAGGTATAATACACAGACAGTACACTGTATTCTGCACCTACTGAGGTATAATACACAGACAGTACACTGTATTCTGCACCTACTGAGGTATAATGTATAAAACATAATACACAGATAGCACACTATATTCTGCACCTACTGAGGTATAATATATAATACACAGACAGTACACTATATTCTGCTCCTCCTGTACTGAAGCACACAGAGAGAACACTGCATTCTGCTCCTCCTCTGGCATAACATACAGAGAGGATACTAAATGTCACTCAGTGGTACATAATACAGGACACTACATTCTGCTTCTTCAGTGGTACATGATACAGGACACTACATTCTGCTCCTTCAGTGGTACATGATAAAGGACACTACATTCTGCTCCTTCGGGGGGAACATCATAAAGGACACTACATTCTGCTCCTTCGGTGGTACATGGTACAGAACACTAAATTCTGCTCCTTCGGTGGTACATGATACAGGACACTAAATTCTGCTCCTTCGGTGGTATATGATACAGGACACTACATTCTGCTCCTTCGGTGGTACATGATACAGGACACTAAATTCTGCTCCTTCGGGGGTACATGATACAGGACACTACATTCTGCTCCTTCGGTGGTACATGATACAGGACACTAAATTCTGCTCCTTCGGTGGTACATGATACAGGACACTACATTCTGCTCCTTCGGTGGTACATGATACAGGACACTACATTCTGCTCCTTCGGGGGTACATGATACAGGACACTACATTCTGCTCCTTCGGTGGTACATGATACAGGACACTAAATTCTGCTCCTTCGGTGGTACATGATACAGGACACTACATTCTGCTCCTTCGGTGGTACATGACACAGGACACTAAATTCTGCTCCTTCGGTGGTACATGATACAGAACACTAAATTCTGCTCCTTCTGTGGTACATGATACAGGACACTAAATTCTGCTCCTTCTGTGGTACATGATACAGGACACTAAATTCTGCTACTTCGGTGGTACATGATATAGGACACTACATTCTGCTCCTTCGGTGGTACATGATACAGGACACTACATTCTGTTCCTTCGGGGGTACATGATACAAGACACTACATTCTGCTCCTTCGGTGGTACATGATACATGACACTACATTCTGCTCCTTCGGTGGTACATGATACAGGAAACTACATTCTGCTCCTTTGGTGGTACATGATACAGGACACTACATTCTGCTCCTTCGGTGGTACATGATACAGGACACTACATTCTGCTCCTTCGGTGGTACATGATACAGGACACTACATTCTGCTTTTTCAGTGGTACATGATACAGGACACTACATTCTGCTCCTTCAGTGGTACATGATACAGGACACTACATTCTGCTCCTTCAGTGGTACATGATACAGGACACTACATTCTGCTCCTTCAGTGGTACATGATACAGGACACTACATTCTGCTCCTTCAGTGGTACATGATACAGGACACTACATTCTGCTCCTTCAGTGGTACACAATAATCTACTCTGCCTGCGGTACGTCCCACAAACATGACGCTATATACTGCGCCTCCTGCAGTACGTTACACAGACAGGACAATACATTCTGCTCTTCCGGCAGCAGAAGCCCCGTTACCTGCCGCCTCCTCTTTGTTACCCTCCACTTCCTGTTTCTACGTTGCTTCTCTGAATGCAGGTGGTAACGTTATCTGCCTGACCACGCCCCTTCACTCTTAGTAGTCAGCTCTTTCATTTTTCTGCTATATTCCCCCTATATGGACAGGGTGACGTCACTCGCCCAGCTGCAATGACATGGGGATGTGTCAATAATTTAACGTGTGTCCTCAAAGCTAAAGAGCGGCAGCCATTTTCTCGTGGTCTACATCTTCTCAAGCAGAAGCATTTTCTAGACAGTGTGAAATAGAGCAACAGCACAATGAGGTCATGTTGACATTAACGCTAGTGATATCACAGACTTTATCCTAAACCAACAGGGATGCAGATAGACATTGCATAACCTAGGCTATAGTCCCAGGCTGATTCTCCGCCATGTCAGCAGTGCACCAGTGTGGCATCTTTTTTTCTGGTACTTGCCAACTCTCCTGAAACATGTGGGAGATCAAGCAAAAAGAGGTGACCTCCTGGTGTTCAGGAAGAGTGGAGAAACCTCCTGGACCCAGCAGGGTCTCTTACAGCATACATGTCACAGGGACTTTATGTGTCGTCACATCACAAAAAATTATCACATGGAACGCAACAAAAAAAAGGTATGTTGCACCCCAAAAGGGGTCTGAGTTTTGCTAGAGGGATGTGACCAAGTAATCAGTATGTGGTCAACAGGGGGTCTCCCTGATATTTAAGGTCCATGCAATTGCTTGGATTGCATGGTGGGTAACATTGCTCCTGATTGAAACCCCTGCTTCTCCAGCACTGCTCTGGTGGTCCCCATCTATCCTGTGGCGATGATCATCATTCTCGTCACTTCTGCAAACAGACACTGGCCTCAGAGGTGACACTTGCAATAGAGCTGGGGTGCTAGCTACAGCGCATGCCGGCACTCCGGCTCTATCCAGGCACTGGCAGACGTCAAGAAGAGGAGGAGCCGGCCCCCCTGAAGAAAGTGATGTCCCATGCCCAGAAGATCTGGACAGAAAGACAGGTAAGTATGATGTGGTGGGGGGTGGGTTAAGTTAGTTAGGAAGGGCTAGTAGTGGGTGGACTAGCTAGGGAGACAGGGAGGGGGGTGTGAGAGAGGGAGGTAGTGTGAGCCAGCAGAGTGAAGCACAATGCATCATGGTAGTTGTAGGAAAACAGAACAGGAATCTAACTATGTAAACAAGTGCAGAACATGCCAGGATCTCCCAGAGAAACCCAGAAATCACTCAAAACACTGCTAAAGGTAATTGGGTGCACTTATTAACCTATTAATAGCACTGACCTTTTTTGAAAAAAAAAATTTTTTGCCCAGAAAACCCCTTTAACTCTGTCGTCCAACACCAAATTGAACTTTCATACTGATGGCCTATACACTGTATAGTGGTGGTTCCAGGGGAGTACACTGCCACACCCATTACTTGAATAGGAAAGCCTGAACATGCTCTCCGTCCACTGTTATAGCTTCCAGGACCCAGACGCATACGGGACAGCTGATTTGTGTGGGGTCTGGGTGTTGGAGCTCAACAGATCTATCCTATAAACAGTTCATTAGTGTATATTAAAAAAAAATAAATAAATCAATTTGGGGCTGGATAACCTTTTTAACTTACAGAGCACACAATCCCTGGAGCAAGTATGGAAGTTTCATATGTATATCAGCCTATTTGGATATTCATGTGTTAAGCAACCCATAAACATTAGTTGTATGCTGCTGCTGTATCCTGCCAATTTTGACCGGTTTGACCAACCATCTAATGTGAACAGGGGCCTCCTGGCTCACAATCCATTTGTACATAGGGAAACAGCCCATATCTAGCAGTGGCTTTCTCCCCTCTCGTATTCAGTAGACATGCACTGCTCAGTTGAGTCGAGCGTCCATGTGTATAAGATAGTCAGACAAGATTTTTGGCAGATCATTCAGCCAACAGCTATCTCGTGTATAGCTGGCCTTAGGCGCTGTTCATATCTTCATCAAAGACTCTATTACAGATTCTGTCATAACTAGTGGGAAAAATAATTCAGCATACAGCACAAACTTTTCCAGTAAAATGAAGGACACCACTACAAACACCGAACAGGTTACATGAGTCAGTTGGGATCATTAGTAGCCCTTATGTATCGTATCCAGTACCTCCATCCTTATACAGGAACAAAAAACTGGAAATGCAAATGGAGTTGTGTACAGAACCTAATAAGTTTTCTAAGGTCTCATACATGTGACTGTATGTGCGGCTCTTCCGTTGCTCTATTTCATTCCAATAGAGCAGGTCCCATCCTGCTCCATGAAATCAGAAGGGAACCCCCCCAGGCACTCAGATGTCATTCGAGTGCCTTCCATTTAAATAAATTGGAACTAACTCTGACTCCACACTTGGTCGTGTGCATAAGCCCTTAGGGTTTCACACAAAGCATAATTAGAGCCAAAATAGAACAGTGCTAAGATCTGTCAACAGGCAATGGCTGCAGTGGAGATGAAGTTCTGCAGTAATCAGAGTGGTAATGAGGGGAAGAATAACCTGAAAAAAACCTTAAAGGGAATCTGTCAGGTCAATCTGGGACACTAAAACCAACCACAGGTCCTTATAGACCCGGGGTTTAGTGTCCCAAATCGCCCTGTTGTAATGCAATCCGCAGGGGCATTAAAAATAAAAAACCTTTATACTTACCTAGAGAAGGGTCCGATCGATGCTGTTTGGTGAGAACGGTCCGGCTTATTCATGAGGCACACCTCCCGGCGCCTGCGCTGTTCTTCAGTGAAGCCAAAGATGGACACCTGGCCTCACTGCGTAATTTCGGGGCATGCGCGCTGAAGCCGAGGTGTACTCCTCTGGCTTAATTGAAGAAATGCGCAGGTGCGAGGCATACAGTGGCAAGGTGAATATAAAGCTTTTTATTTTTAATGCGGACATGGATTGTGTTATAACAGGGTGATTTGGGACACTAAACCCCAGGTCCATATGGACGTGTGGGTGGTTTAGTGTCCCAAATTGCCCTGACAGATTCCCTTTAACAACCCTTTACACTAAGCTTTATTTGGTAGTCACTCCTGGGTTCAAAAAACACAGCAAAATCTGCAACAACAAAAGACAGCTTTTCTGTGGGGCTTTAGCCTTACTCAATCAGATATTAACTGTTTATTAGCTACATGTTTATTTCATTTGTAACTTGTTTTTTTTTTTTACTTTTATTTGGAACAACATAACCAAGAATTTATGGGCACATACTTCAATTGGTGAGTAAGCCTTACTCATTGGTGACCATTCTTAATATTTAGCCATAAAATTCCTACTGACAATGACATGGTACCCACTCACACTAACTGCTGAGGTATACAGAAATGAGGAATTGTCCTCACACATCTTGTACCAAGTTCCAGTTTGCCTTGAGAAGAGCACATACATGAGAGCATAGTTGGTCAAACCTAAGCCCTCAGCACAGGTGTGATGATTCCGCTTAAATATGGCTATAACTCAAAGATGTATTTTGATCTCTGGGTATCGTATCTACCTCTTACTTCTCTTTACTCATAATGTGCGCAGCCCTAATCCTAGTTGTATGTTATCAATAGTGGCAACACTGTAACAATAGGGCTTTGTATCCATCCCAGAACGGCTCCATTGTATTCCTACATAGACCTGGGTGATCAAATAAACATGCATTGTTCAGTCTGGGCTGTTAGATCAGACATGGTTGATAACATTGTATCCTTTCACTTGGTCTCAGCTCCTTATAAAGCATCTAGACTTGAGTGCATTAATCAATCAGACTTGCTGTCGCGGGTGACCTCATTCTGGGTGGTGTAATCAAGGGTATAAAAGATGAGGTAAGAGGTCAATGGGGGGAGATTGGGCTGAGACTACCACTGGGAGATTACTATGAAGATGCTACTATGAAGAGCATGCAGGCTGTGATGCTGCTGCTAGAAGCCTCCACTGGTTATTCACACATACCAGAGCATGTGTGAGTGTTGGACTACAGAACCACATCAAGGAGATGTGTTGTAAAGTAATCATTTCACCTTTATTCCTTTTTATTTTATTGCACTGTATCTTGTAACTAGTAACTGTTAATGCTTGTATATAGCTGCATATCTGTTCTGAACTGCATGTGTTAGATGTTAATACCGACCCATTTAGGGGTTAATAAATATATAAAATTTAGAAAGCTTGTCTTGTATTTATCTTGTGAACCCAGCACTCACTGGCGGTGAGTGTGGTTTTTTATGAAAGAAGACTCAGGTGTGGGCCAACGCGGTGTTAGCGCACTGAGGATCTTTCACAACAGGTCTTCTGCACTTTGGGTTTTAGTCGCAGCGTTTGGATTAGATTTGGTAACCCACTGCCCATGTGGCCCCAGGCTTATTGTTAAACTTAAAGGGGTTTTCCCATGGGTATAACCATATTTAACTGTGTCCCATTCTTGCAAATTTAAGTAATTAAAAATTGTGCAGAGTTTTAAAAATTTTCTCTAATCATCTTAGTGGAGACAGTCTTTTGTCTTGATCAGTTGCCTATGAATGTAGGAACTTTCTATGTCTGGGACTTGTCAGGAACGCAGCCAAGACTTCCTTATTGGGTCAGGTTATCTGGCAGGGACACTATATGTATGAGAAGATAACCCGACCACTATAAGGAAATCATGGCTGAGTTTCTGACAAGTTCCAAACCATGGAAAGTTCCAGCATTCATAGTCATATCCATGAGTAACCTATCTAGACAAAAGACTGTCACCAAGTGTTCATGCTGGAAGATAAATACCCCACCCTTTACCCCACCCCTTTGTCAGTTTAGTTTATTTTCATTTTAGCACATTTTGTGCACAAGGTTGCATCTTCTTTCTGCAAATCCACACTCCTTTGTCAAACATAAGTCTAAAAACAATTAATGAGTCTAAAACAGTTAATAAAAAATGTGGCATGTACACCAATTTTTTGGCACATATTGCACTAGAATTCTATCCCATTTTCATTGTTAAAGTGTACCTTCAGTTACGAACAACTTTTCATAAATGTGTATTTGAATATAAGAAACTTTGTAATATATCAAATTTCCTTCTCCACTTATTAAGATGTTCTCCTGCTCCTTATCTTCAGTATGACTGCTTGTTTCCATTTTATTCATTTCTGTATTCATCCTCACACATAGAGCTCTATGGAGAAGGGATGGGTGGAGTAGAGGGCTGCTGTTCACTCTCATTCTGTTCACTGGTAGCCTCTACAAACTTACAGTGTTAAAAGTGCACAGAGTATAGGAGCAGCAATTATTTGAATGTCTTTTCTATTCCCCCTCCCCTTTGCATAGGCCAGTGATCCCCAACTGGGATGCTGCGACATTCTTCCCATCCACTGCCCTTCCGATAAAATGAAAAAATGCTTCCTGCCAGAGCTGGAAGGAATTACATACTTTGGCTGCAATGGCAGAAAACTGCAGAGGCTCTGAGGTAAAATTAAGAAATTCACCCCCCAAATATGACCCTGTTTTACAAAGTACACCCCTCAAAGAAGTTATCAAGAGGTATAGTATTTTTAGCCCAAGAGTGCAAAGTGAAAACTTAAATTGTTAAATAATATGCCAATTCAGTGTACAAATGTGCCCACTTTGTGTCATCAGAGACATGCACTCCTAAAACTTTTAAGCAAGTACAAAAAAGTTGTATATGTGGGCATAAACTGCTGTTTGTGCACAAAGCAGTGCTCAGAAGGGAAGGAGTGCCATGCTTTTTGGCTTTTGGAGTGTAGATTTAGAGGGACTGGTTTTTGGATGCCATGTCACTTTTGCAGAGCCCCGGAAGTGCCAGTTAAGTGGAATAGTCCCCAATTGGAAGTGTCCCCATTTTGTAAACTACTCCCCTCAATGAATTTATCAACGGGCATAGCAAGCATTTTTAACCCTAAGTTTTTCCAGAGATATGCCATTTCAGTGCCCAATATGTTATGCCCAGCTTGTGTCAGCAGAGAGACACACTCCAAAAATCTGTTAAGCAGGTTTTCCTGAGTACAACAAAGCTTTTGGAGCGTTTATCTCTGACACAAGCTGGGCACAACATATTGCGCGCTGAAATTATGTATTTCTGGAGAAATTGCAGTTTTCACTTTCCACTAACAGCTGGGCATTACTTTCTGGAAAATAAGTTAATGCACCATTGTACCCCTGGATAAATTTCTTCATGAGAGTATTTTCCAAATTGGTGTCACGTGTCAGGGGATTCCACTTTGCTGGCATTTCAAGGGCTGTGCAAAAGTGGCATGACGTCCAAAAACCAAACAGCCTAAATCTGTGCTTCAAAAACCTAATAGTGCTTCTTCCCTTCTGTGCCTGGATGTGTGCCCAAATAGCAGTTTACCCCACATATGTCATTGTTAAAGGGGTTGTCGGGATAAATTCATCTATCTAATCTAAGCTACCCGCACCCTCCCCCTTTTCCTTATAAATTACTTAGTGTACCTAGATCTCCGGCACATTTTCCGATTTTCCGGTGAAGGAGAAGAAACGGAACGTCACCTATACAAACCCACCCCTTCGTTACTTACCTGTTTTCTTGTCCGGACCTTCTGAAGAAGTGATGTCCTGTGCCCAGAAGGTCCGGATTGGAAGACAGGTAAGTATGATGGGGTAGGGGGGAAGTTGAGTTAGTTAGGAAGGGCTAGTAGTGGGTGAGCTAGCTAGGAAAACAAGGAGGGGGTGTGAGTAAGAAAGAAGGGAGAGGGAGTAAGAGAGGGAGGTGGTGTGAGTCAGCTTAGAGTGAAGGCCAAGGCATCATGGTATTTGTAGGAAAACACAGAACAGGAAGATGCCCATGTAAACAAATGCAGATGATGCCAGGAACTCACAGAGAAACCCAGAAATCACTCAAAACACTGCTAAAGGTATTTGGGTGCACTTATTAACCCATTAATAGCACTAACAGACCTTTTTTGAAAAATAATTTTTTTGAACGGAAAACCCCTTTAAGGACGTTATCCTGGATACAAGCTGGCACTAGCTGGATGTAACACATTGTCATACATGTGGCACTCCTTCCCTTTCTGCCCCTCCCCCTCTGGCAGGTCTTTCAGTATGGTACTCACTTACAAGCAAAGCGAGTGCCATAGCTACCTAGTCTTAGAGAGTAATGCCCATGATCAGAGTTCTTTCTGATGGCAGCATTAAAGAGGACCTTTCACATCCTCATCAATGTGTGGTATTATATACCGCTAAAAAGCCGACTTTGGCTTTCCTGGTATGTACCCTGGGGCTGGAGATATTGGTGCCGTTAATTTCGGCATCGATATCTCCCCACTGTCAGAAGGGCAGGCCTTACAGCCTAACGTCATCGCTGGGCTGTAAGGAATGCCCCCTGACAGTACTCTTCTATACACTTGTACTGTCAGAGGGGGAGTTCCTTACCGCCCAGCGAGGATGCTGAGCAGTGGTTTGATATAACGGAGCCAAAATTAACACCACCGATATCTCCAGCATCAGGGTACATACCGGCAAAGCTGAATTCAGTGCACTGTCTACTTTCTAGCGGTATATAATATGACATGAAAGGTCCTCTTTAAATGCCTGTGGGGCCGCCAATCCCCTCTCTGCGCTCCCCGCCCCCCACTGTGGTGTTCCCCTGGTCACTTATTGCAGGTGCCGTCTGGGTACTACAGTATAGCAGTATAGTATGGCTGGGTTGACAAAAAAAAAAAAATATACCCTAGCCCTACCTAGGCTTATCCAATTGACAGCTGAGGCGGCATATTTAAGCTCTCTTCCTCCTCAGCCAGATGCCTGCTATTTGGTTGTACCTAATGTGGCTTCTATAGCCTCATCATTTGTGCTGTCTTGTTATTGGAAATCTGCTTGCCTCCTGATTTTAGCTCTGATGTTCTCAGACTGACTTTTGTCTTAGACATTCATTCTCCTCATTCATTCTCCTGGTTTTTATCTGCCTTGTTAGTTTATTGTGGGTTTTGGTTTGACTTCAGTTTTTGGAGCGTTTATTTCTGATACCAGTTTTTCTCGTGATAACTTGGACCCCAAATTCAGCACCATCTGGCTTCACGGCTGGTGAATGTGTTTGGGTGCTCGAGATCTCTCAGCGCTGTGTAAAATTTAAACAGGTAGTTCTACTGCTCTCTATTGTCAGTCAGTTCCTGCAATTCTGATATTTGCTCCAAAGACACTATCATAATATATACATTTCCCTTCCTGTCGCAGCCTGTTTTGCCCTAAAGATGTGGTGATTTTTGTTGCATTGTACAAGCTTTTTTTTTTCTTTTATTTTTCTGCTCTTGTAGCCATATGAGAGATTGTTTGCGGAATGAGATATATTTTGTAATGACACCATTTTGGGGTGCCTAGAACTTGAGTAAATTTTATTAACTCTTTCTTGGTGGATTAAAAAACATTTAAAATGTTTTGCCATTCAGAGTACAGCATAAGTAACATGTTACCTTTATTTTATGGGTCAATTCGTATTTTGATACCCAAATTATATATAATTTATTTTTTTTTCTTGTGCGTCACAAATTTAGCAGAACAAAAACCCATTTGGGGGAAAAAAAATTAAATTGTTTTTGCAATGCCATTTTATTTTTCTGTTGATGGAGCCTGTTAAAGGATTTATTTTTTGCAGAAAAAACTTTGCTTTTTATATGTACAGTTTTGGGCTACATATAAATTTTTGATCACTCTGAGCAGGTGGTAGGCTTCCTTTGTAATAGTACAGTGGATGACCTTAACATCTTGATGGCTCTGCCATACTATTACAACATGTTAAGAAGGGGTTAACATTTACTATTCATTTATAAAAAGTTGTTTATAACTGGAAGTACGCTTTAAATCTGCCCTACAGAATACTATGGAATATAATGTATCCTGCACAATCACTTGATATTAAAAAAAAAAAAATCTCTGCATAAACTCTGTGTAACTCCAGCCTTTAAAGGGTCTCAAGGGTAAATCATTTTAGTTTCAATAATTTTTATTAAGGATTTTACAGATATAAAGGGACAAAAACAATAGCATGAGTAAGTATTACAATCTGGGTATACAGCATATTATGGACCGATAGCGTCTCTTCATCATAGTATACAGGTGTACACTGCCTTACCTATTGAAATGAAACCAGAATGCAAAGATCTAACAATGAAAAGATAGGCAATGAACATAAAAACAAACGAACTTTAGAACTTTAAAGGCACCCTAATCGAGGTTTTGGCGGTAGGGTATGTCAAACGCTTAAGGCGTATACGCAGTAATATCATATATCTGGCTATGGAGGAATATATAAGTCTAGGTGTGTTAGATGATAAATTAGATAAGCAGAGTTAAGGGAAGTGAAAATCGGGATATTAAAGCAAAATGTGTGTGTGTATATATAAGGGCGAGATAAGAAGTGCCCTAGGCTGATAAACTATGAACCCACCTTAATTAACGTATCTAGTGGATCCTGCAGTCCCAAGTGTTCACAAAAGAGTTATATGAATGGTTACCCAGGACGCTAATTTTTTCATAAGTAAAGGTGTTGTTAATAGCAGATTGTAAAGCCGAAAAGGGCGGGGGGAGCGGTCGATTTCCACCTCTGGACCAGAATCAACTTGGCAATAGTCAAGATCTTACACAAGAGTGTTTTATACGGGTTTAGTGTGTTACGAACTCTAAGTAACAAAACAGCCAAGTGCGGAGTATACCGGATCTGGAGACCGAACAGCACTGAAAGCATGTCAAATACTTCTGTCCAGTATCCCTGGATAATCGGACACTGTCCTAAAATATGAAGCAAAGTACCCCTCCCCCCCGCATCCTCTCCAACAAACTCCGGAAACTGAAGGGTAGGCCAACTGCAAAACTGAGGGAGTGCGATACCATCGCAGAGTAATTTTAATTTCCGTCTCAACATGTGTGCAGCACTTCAAGGAGGTATGAATCAATTTAATTGCACGTTGCCATTCACTGGGGGTAAAGCTCACTCCCAGTTCCTTCTCCCAATAGCGAAACGGGGCAGATTTAACATAGGAAGGTATCATCCATCAAATCGTACAAAAACCTCAGGCCTCTCACTTTTTTTGATATCCACGTGAAGATTGTACCATTATGAGAAGTAGAAGTGGAGTTTTTAGACAAAAAGTGCAGTATTCTAATGTATGTATAGAAATTTCTCATAGGAATTCCATATTTTTGCCGCAATGCTGTAAAAGATAGGACTGTCCCACTTGTAGGCCTCCCAACCCGAAATATCCAAGTCCCTGACTGCCCAAGATACGAGGGATAAAGGCATGTCTGAGACATTAAAATGTCTCGTAGGGGTTGCCTTCCCATGAAGCAATGCCCAGGCAGCCAGGGAAGCACACATAATCGGTGAGAATGATTGGGGAGGTGTAATGTTCCAGAAGTGCAAATACAAAGCACACCCAAGCTTCAGAGGTGTTACGAAAGAGTGCTCCATGGACCACCATCCAGCGCATTGAACAGCAAGGGAAGCTAGATAGTAGTTGCGCACTATGGGAACAACCAGTCCCCGAGCCAGCTTATTCGATTAATTCTAGGCCTTCTACCACCCCATATGTAGCTCAAAATCACTCTCTGTATAGATTCAAAAAATGAAGCAGGGATAGGGATCCGCAGTGTGCAGAACAAGTATAGAAGTCTAAGCAATAATAACATATTAAAAGCGGCCACTTGCCCAATCCAGGAAAATTTTTATCATTGGCAAATAATTTTGCTGGTAAAGAGACCTAGGAGAGGAAGACACATATATGCCCAAATATTGAATGCTATCCTTCCTCCAGTCAAAATTGTATGTTGATTGTAAAGAGCTCAGCATGGAAGACGGGACATTGAATGGAAGGGCCTGTGATTTTGACAAGTTCAGTTTATAATAGGACAACTGACCAAAAGTCTGAATAATACTCATAAGGTGTGGGAGAGACACCCCCGGGTTGGGTAACGTAAGAATATCTTCAGCGTATAGCGATATAAGATGGATTCTATCTTTTATAGTGACGCCTTGTACATCAGGATCCAATCTTAGATGCTGGGCCAGCGGCTCCATGGAGAGGATGAAAATCAAGGGTGACAACCGGTATCCCTGTCTAGTCCCATTAGTAATTATGAAAGGGTCTGACACCGTGCCATTTGTAAAAAAATTGCAGAGGGTGCCGAGTAAAGTGCCTCTATGGCCCCCCAAATCATTCCTGAGAATCCCATAGTCCTAAGAGCCGAAAAGGCATACGACCAGCAAATGCAGTCAAACGCCTTCTCGGCATCCAATGCAAGCAGCACCACCCCATGCCCCCCGAATCAACACGATGTCGCAATTAGCTTAGCATAAATTTTTAAATTGGAATTCAACAGGGAAATGGGTCTAAAACTCTGGGGCCTTACCAGGTTTGGGCAAAGTGACTACCAGTGCCTCTTCATTTTCCCTAGAAAATGCTTTAGACTTAACCGCGGTCTTTAAAAAAGATAACAGCGGGTCCAGCAGAATCTGGGAAAACGTTTTATAATATTCATTAGTAAGGCCATCTGGACTCAGAGATTTATGGGAGGGCAGCGACTTAATAACTGCAGACAACTCCAAAGCGGTTATAGGAGCGTTTAAGGACGCTAGTTGATCCCCAGTGAGCCGAGGCAAATGAGCCAATGTTAAAAATGAATCTATATCTCTTTGGGAGGGGGGGCACAGAGGAGTCGTCCGCAATATTATAAAGATCTGCATAAAAGGACCTAAATGCATCCACTATACCTTTAGGGTCGTAAATTTTATGTGTTCCGTCCTTACTATGGAGGAACGGAATCCTGGATTTAATATGTCTCTGTTTAAGTTTAGAGGCTAGCAGTTTCCCCGCTTTATTAGACTGAGAATAATAGGTAGCTCTCACCCGCTTTAAGTTCTTTTCATATTTATTTAGCAAACAAGTAGCAAGTTGTCGGCGTAGCTCTACCAGTTTAACTGTATTTGAGGGAATACGGGACTTTTTATTGTCAGTATCTAAGATTTCTATTTGGCGTATAAGCTGGTCCATCTCTGCTAGTCTATTTTTCTTTTCAATATGGCCAAGACGTATAAAGGCACCCCTAATAAATGCCTTATGGGAGTTCCACAATACTTCAGGGCTAGATACCGATGGAGTGGTAATCTGAAAAAATTCCTTCAGATCGCTCTTCAGAGTTGCCTTAAAATTCGGGTGTGACATCAAGAATTCATTACATCACCATACATATGACCGAGGACAGTCATATCTCTCCGATACAAGAAGTGTAACCGCCGCGTGGTCAGACCCATGTTATTTGCGAGATGGTGGATTGCATAACAAGAGGGAGAGTGCATTGGTCCACCAAAAATAGGTCAATACGAGAGTATCTATTATGTGCGGACGGAAAAAAGTGTAGTCCTGCTCAGTGCTATGCAGGATCTGCCAAGCATCAAACAAATTATGGCGCCATAGAGCCTGTGAGAAAGAAGGGAGCCGCTGTGAGAGGTCAGATGTGGTATCTACCAAAGGATCGGGTGCTATGCTAAAGTCTACCATCAACAGTAAGCAACCCTGCCTTCTTTTTTCAATCACCTTCACAAGCCTTCCAAAGAATGCTACCAGTCTCTTATTAGGAGCATAAACCGACACCAACGTGTAAGTAACGTTGTTGATGAGACACACCAATATAATGAAGCGTCCCCCGGGGTCTGAGTATTGGGAGAGTAGCTGAAACGCCACTGAGTCTCTAATCCCGATCAGTACTCCCCTACATTTGGAGGAGTAATGAGCGTGGAACATATGAGGATATGATGAGTGTTTAACGCGAGTGGCATCCCTCTTCACTTCAAAAGGTGTGTCTCCTGTATTGCTATTATGTCACAACCCTGAACCCAAACCTCATCCCACAAATTAGCTCGTTTTTGAGGGGTATTCAACCCCCTAACATTCATGGACATATGTGATGATTCTGCTTAAGTGTGGCTATAACTCAGATGTATTTTGATCTCTGGGTATAGGATCTCCCTTCTTGCTTGCACTCAATTCATACTGTGCGCAGCTATAAGCCTAGGTGCATATTGGCAGTAGTGGCCAGGCTGGAACAATAGGGCTCCATTGTATTCCTATACAGCCCTGAGTGATCAAACAATAGTGCATTGTTCAAGCCTGGGCTGTTGATCAGATATGGCTGATAACAGTGTATCCATTCACTTTGTCTCAGCTCTACACAAAAGATCTGGACTTGATTGAATTAACTCATCAGACGTACTGTCGCCGGTGACCTCATTCTGGGAGGTGGCATAAAAGGTATAAAAGATGAGGTAAGAGGTCTGTGGGAGGAGATTACACTATGGAGATTATGCTATAGAGATGATGCTATAGAGTTGATGCTATGGAGATGATGCTATGGAGTTGAAGAGTGAAGAAATCAGGCGATACCTTTTAGAGGCTAACTGAGTATATTTATAAGTAAGCTTTCAGGAGTACTCGCTCCCTTCATCAGACATGGTGTGATACAAGAACTGAAAATTAACAGATTTTTATACACATGGTTTTCAAAGCATTTTAGAGTCCTTAAAAAAATTGCAATCTAAGTAGAGAAGTTATTTACAACAGGTCAAAAAAAAAGTCTGGAAACTTGTGGTGCGTGACGGAGGGATCAGTAATTCTTGCTGTTATCTGTTTGCTATCAGGAGGTGATTTGTGACCCTCACAGGTCACACATAGTGTGATTTGAAGCTGGCATGAATATTGAGTTCAGTTCATGGTTCAAACATAGTGTGACATGAAGCTGGCATGAATATTAAGTCCAAATTGCAGAGTTTGAAATTTTTGCATAAATTTATACTCCATTTCTTTTCTTTTCTCCTGTGTCTTAAAATGTCCCATTAAAACCACAACCCGCAAATCTTCAATAGAGTGGTTTTCTCCGGAGAAATGTGCGGCCACTGGGAGATCGGTTCTGCTGTTATTAATGGTGGATCTGTGTGAGTTCATTCGTTGACTGAGTCTCTGCCCTGTTTCCCCCACATAGAGGCCTGTGGTGGGACATTGCACACACATTATGAGGTACACCACATTGGAAGACCTGCAGGAAAATGTCCCCCTAATTCTGTGCACCTGTTGTGACTGTGGGATAGGTACACTGTCAGCGGTGTGGATGTGCTTGCAGGTCATGCACCTTTTATGTAGGCAAGGTGAGGTGCCATTTTCAGTTGGGGCCTTCAGGGCACTCCGGACGATAATGCGCCTCAGGTTTGGTGGTTGTCGAAAGGAGAGGAGAGGGGGGACTGGAAATATGTCCTTGAGTCTGTTGTCCCTATGTAGTACAGGTTGGAGCTCCTTGGCAATCCTTCGTAGGATCTCCAGCTGTGGGTTGTAGGTGACAACTAGGGGCACTCGGGCTTCTTTCTGGGTCTCTCTATATGTGAGCAGACTGTCTCTGTTAATGGCTGCTGCTTTGTTTAATTGGTTGTCTGTCACTTTTGGTTTGTATCCCAATCTGAGAAATTTCAACCTCAGATCCAGGAGGTGCTTGTCCAGGTCTGTTTTGTCGGAGCAAATACGATTGTATCGTATAGCCTGGCTGTAGATTATAGATTGTCTTGTGTGCTTGGGGTGGAAGCTGTCGTTTCTCAGGTAGGCCGTTCTGTCTGTGGGTTTGTGGTATATTGATGTGAGTAGCCGGTGGTCTTTAATGTATATTGTGGTATCCAGAAAGTGAATTTCACTCCCTGAATAGCTAAGTTTAAGGTTGATGGTCGGGTGAAAGTCATTGAAGTCATTATGGAATTGAAGTAGGGCCTCCTCACCTGCAGTCCAGATGACAAGGATATCATCGATATAACGAAGGTAAATCATAGGTTTGGTGGTGCATGTTGATAAATATGTTCCTTCCATTTCTGCCATAAAGAGATTTGCATATTGGGGTGCACATCTGGTCCCCATTGAAGTTCCCATTCGCTGTAGATATAGATCCTCTCCAAAGGTAAAATGGTTGTGGCTAAGGATGAATTGTATGAGCTGTGTTACTGGTTCTGTTGGGAGGTTTTGTTTTGCCAGGTGTACCCGACATGCTGCAACTCCATCCTTGTGGGGAATGTTAGTATACAGGGATTCCACATCCATGGTGGCCAAAATGGTACCCTCAGGTAGAGGGCCCAGGGCATTCAGTTTGTTAAGAAGGTCAGTGGTGTCCTGGATATAGCTTGGAGTATCCCTGACAAGGGGTTTTAGGAGATTTTCCACCCAACCTGAGATGTTTTCTGTCAGTGTCCCAATGCCAGAAATGATAGGCCTCCCAGGGTTGCCATCTTTGTGTATCTTTGGGAGCATATAGAAGCAGCCCGGCCTGGGATCTTGGGGGATAAGTCCTTTTACCTGATTCTGGATCTGGACTGGAAACTCCTTGATCATACTCTTTAGTTCTTTCATATAGGCCTCTGTGGGATCACTTCCAAGTTTGGAGTAATGGATGGGATTTGACAGTTGCCTGTTTGCTTCCTGGATATAGTCTGAGGTATTCATTATGACTATTGCGCCCCCTTTGTCAGCTGGTTTTATTATTATATCCTGATTTTCTTTCAGTGATGTAATAGCCTTCTGTTCCTGCAGGGTTAGGTTATGCACCTGTTTCTTTTGTTTCTCTAGGATTTCTGATTTTACTTTGCTTCTGAAACAGTCAATATATTTATCCAGTGCTGCATTAGCTCCAGGGCGTGGGGTCCAGGTAGATTTTTTGGTAGGATTCCTTATGGGCTGTTCCATCTCAGAGTCACTGCTGTATGGAGGGTCTTTGTCATAAAAATATTCCCTTAATCTCATTTTTCTGAAAAACTCCTCCATATCATTGCAGAGTTGGATATGGTCAGTGTGTGCCAAGGGGCAGAAGGAGAGACCTTTGGAGAGAACTGACATTTCGTGTTTGTTTGGCTCATAAGAGGAAAGATTCACAACACAGCTTTGCTGAGCTGGGCTAGTACTTGTGGTTGTAGTAATGAGGCCTTTTTGTCTCAGTCTGTGGAGCTTTTTCTTTTTGTTGTTAATAAGCATATCCTGAAGTTTCCAGTAGTATGTGTGGAGTCTGGCCTTCATTTCCTCTGTGTCATTAGCCAATGATGATTTCAGGGCCTGTATCTCATCCTGTGTTCTTTTTTTGTTGTTATAGGAAATTTTTATCATATTGTTCCGCAGCCTTTCAGATGTCCGAATACATAGTTGTTCTGCATATCGGCTGTTGTAGGTGTTCCGGGTTGGGTTACGTAAATTGAAGCCTTTTGGGATGAGTCTCAGCCCACAGCTGGAGATCCTACGAAGGATTGCCAAGGAGCTCCAACCTGTACTACATAGGGACAACAGACTCAAGGACATATTTCCAGTCCCCCCTCTCCTCTCCTTTCGACAACCACCAAACCTGAGGCGCATTATCGTCCGGAGTGCCCTGAAGGCCCCAACTGAAAATGGCACCTCACCTTGCCTACATAAAAGGTGCATGACCTGCAAGCACATCCACACCGCTGACAGTGTACCTATCCCACAGTCACAACAGGTGCACAGAATTAGGGGGACATTTTCCTGCAGGTCTTCCAATGTGGTGTACCTCATAATGTGTGTGCAATGTCCCACCACAGGCCTCTATGTGGGGGAAACAGGGCAGAGACTCAGTCAACGAATGAACTCACACAGATCCACCATTAATAACAGCAGAACCGATCTCCCAGTGGCCGCACATTTCTCCGGAGAAAACCACTCTATTGAAGATTTGCGGGTTGTGGTTTTAATGGGACATTTTAAGACACAGGAGAAAAGAAAAGAAATGGAGTATAAATTTATGCAAAAATTTCAAACTCTGCAATTTGGACTTAATATTCATGCCAGCTTCATGTCACACTATGTTTGAACCATGAACTGAACTCAATATTCATGCCAGCTTCAAATCACACTATGTGTGACCTGTGAGGGTCACAAATCACCTCCTGATAGCAAACAGATAACAGCAAGAATTACTGATCCCTCCGTCACGCACCACAAGTTTCCAGACTTTTTTTTGACCTGTTGTAAATAACTTCTCTACTTAGATTGCAATTTTTTTAAGGACTCTAAAATGCTTTGAAAACCATGTGTATAAAAATCTGTTAATTTTCAGTTCTTGTATCACACCATGTCTGATGAAGGGAGCGAGTACTCCTGAAAGCTTACTTATAAATATACTCAGTTAGCCTCTAAAAGGTATCGCCTGATTTCTTCACTCTTCCACTACTTTCAATGGCTAACACGGTACAACATTATACTGCTATGGAGTTGAGGCAGACCATCACAGACTACAGAGTTGTTACAGACGGACCATGAGGAGATTTTTGTGATGAGACTACTGGACTAATGCTGAGAGACTGTGTAAAGAGCATGCAGGCGGGATTACTGTTGTTGATGCCACATGCTAAAAAGCCTCCACTGGTGATCTCCACATGCTATGTGTGAGTGTTGGACTATAGAACCACATCAAGGACATGTGTGGTAAAGTAATTATTTCACCTTTATTCCCTTTTATTTGATTTGTACTGTATCTTGTAACTAGTAACTGTTAATGCTTGCATATATCTGCATATCTGTTCTGATCTGTATATGTTAGATGTTAATACCGACCCATTTAGGGGTTAATAAATATATAAAATTTAGAAGGCTTGTCTTGTATTTATCTGGTGAACCCGACATTCACTGGAGGTGAGTGTGTTTTTTATATGAAAGAGGACTCAGGGTATGGCCAAAGCGGTTTGGCGCACGGAGGATCTTTCACAACATAATCTTAAGAACCATCCTGCAAATCTAAAAGAGCTATAAGAATCGCCACATATTGACTAATACACATAGCAGTAATACTTAAGTACAGAAGTAAGAAGTTGTCTCCGTGCCAGAAAACCTTTTTGACCAAGGTGCCAGAACCTGTAATAAGTAAATCATCCAAAACATAGAGCTCAACAGCGGTCAAGCCCAAAATAACAAGTAACACAGTACAGCGGACCAGCAGCTGTTGCGATCTCGGGGGGATAAGTTCAGCAGCAGCAGACATAAGAAGTTCCTAAGGAAAAGGAAAAAGAGCCTTCAGCATTTGGCTCCTGTGGCTGGAAATCTTCGGGTCTTCACTGGATGCCAACCGTCAGAGAGATGGCCAGGCGGTTTCGCACGTGGGAGATCGACAATAGGAACAGTTGTTTTCCTTCTTCTAAATTCCTGATCACATGCGTGAGATTATCTCGGGTTATCATCACTCTGACTGGGAATTCCCACTTGTACAGGATACGATGTTGACGAAGTGCTGATGTAATGGGGACTAGCTGACGTCGTAGTTGTAAAGTTGCAACTGACAAATCTGAGAAAGTGGAGATCTTGTGAAACGGTTCAGGAAGGCGGTCTAGTTTACGAGATGCCAGCAGGTAGCGTTTTTCCATCTGGCTGAGGCACAGATACGGCGCCAGAACTGATGCCTCTTGTGCCAGAACCAATCCCATAGAAAACTATGGGATCCGTCCTGGCATCAATTTCCCTCTGGCTTGTGTGCACCACGCCCGAGGGAAACCGATAGCTGCGCCGGACATATGTGAACACACCCTTACACACTTTTTCCTGCCCTCCGCAGCCGCTGTGTGGGCGCTTCTCCCTGACGTCAGCGACCACTGATTAATTATACGTAATGACGTCGGACGTGACCCCTGAGGCCCTGTCAGCAGTCTCTTACGTCAGGCAGAAGAGCCCGAAGAGCACAGGGCGGCTGTGGATCCAGGGAAGGTGAGTTAACTTTGTTTTTTATGTTTGATCACCTCCCCGAGGGCTCCGCTTATTATACTCTGGGGTCTGAAGAGACCCAACAGTATAATAATAGCATTTTCGTTTCGGCTGTGTTTGGTCCGATCGAAACTGCTGGGTGAGGACTCCGCTGCCATGCCAGGGAAATAAGCCTCGCGTGCCACTCTTGGCACACGTGCCGGGGGTTGCCGACCCCTGTTCTATATGTACCGTGCAACTTTTCAGATCTTGAATGTCTCGCTCAAGTGGTGTGATCATAAGAGACATATCAGCTTTCAGTGATTTACAGAAGGCTGTCAACATAACTTTCATAGAGGCCTCAGTCAGTAAACTTTCTGATGCCGGTATATCAGCAAAAAAATCGACACAAGGAGTTGTAGATTGTGTCATGTCTCACCTCTCAGTTATTTTGAAGTCGGGGCCTCACTTTGGCTGGGCTGGCAGTAGGAGATTGTGGTATTGCCGCTATGGAGGAAGGATTAAGTGCGAGTATCTCCTCGGCGCCATCTTGGGAGGATGACCAATCCGAGCAGGCCGCAGCCTTTGTTGGAGACGATGCAGCATATCGTGGTTCCGTATCTGTCAGCAGCTGCGGTAGTGAAGGAGCGGATCCGGGTCCGCCGGTGTGCTGATAAAGTAAGCGGCTCATCGGGGAGGGTATGTAGGGGAGTCGAGGCCCCGGTTCCCATTGCACCAAACTGCTATGCCCCTACACTTCTATAATATGCCCGCCTCCCCCTACCTTACTTCTTTGAGTGGCAGGGCCAGGGAGCTAAACTGAAATCTTGTCTGTCCCTGTGTTCTCACATTTGCGCTGGCGTATTAGAGCAGACTGCTCATTGCTATATTGAGAAATACATAAATATCTCGGCAACAAAGGCACACATTTTCATAGGGGAAAAGGGCATTACATTCAGGTGAGCCTAACCTAATGGTGTTACTGGTTTAATATGCTTCACCCTGGTGACAGACTCTTAAAGCTACTGCCATCTGAACCAGTCGAAACACTCTGGTGATAATAGTTTATACCTAGTATTCTAAAATCGATAGTTTGGGTTTTGAAGATGCCAGGATATCCCTTCCACCTCTCATAGCACCACCTCTGAGGTTTGGTGCAGCATGAAATGATTCTTTTTTGTTTTTGTTTTTTTTGCTGCTTTATATCGATCACATATTTTATTGAAGTATAATGTTGTACCATGTTAGCCATAGAAAGTAGTCGAAGAGTGAAGAAATCAGGGGATACCTTTTAGTGGCTGAGTATATTTGATGGTAAGCTTTCGAGAGTACTAGTTCTCTTCGACAGACATGGTGTTATACAAGAAACTGAAAATTCACAGACTTTTATACACAAAAGACATGGACCATCAAAGGATCTTAGAATCTTTAAAAATAACAAAATGCAATATAAGTAGAAAGGTTATTTACAACTGGTCAATAAACAATCTGTAACCTTGTGGGGTGTGACAGAGGGATCAGTAATGCTTGCTGTTATCTGATTGCTATCAGGTGGTGATTTGTTACCCTCACAGGTCATATATAGTGTGACATGAAAGTGGCATGAATATTAATTCCAAATTGCAGAGTATGAAATTTTTGCATTAACATATTCCCATTCCTTTCTCTCCCTCTGCATCTTAAAATGTCCCATTAAAACCACAACCCACAAATCTTCAATAGAGTGGTCTTCTCCGGAGAAATGTGTGGCCACTGGGAGATCTGTTCTGCTGTTATTAATGGTGAATCTGTGTGAGTTAATGCACTGACTGAGTCTCTGCCATTTCCCCCACATAGAGGCGTGTGGTGGGACATTGCACACACATTATGAGATACACCACATTGGAAGACCTGCAGGAAAATGTCCCCCTAATTCTGTGCACCTGTTGTGACTGTGGGCCAGGTACACTGTCAGCAGTGTGGATGTGCCTGCAGGTCTTGCACCCATTTTGCCCTGCAGGAAAATGTCCTCCTAATTCTGTGCACCTGTTGTGACTGTGGGACAAGTACACTATCAGCGGTGTGGATGTGCCTGCACCTGTTTTGCAGGCAAGGTGAGGTGCCATTTTCAGTTGGGACCTTCAGGGCACTCAAGACCATAATACGCCGCAGATTTGGTGGTTACCGAAAGGAAAGGAGAGCCACAGCTGGAAATCCCACGAAGGATTGCCAAGGAGCTCCAACATGTGCTACATAGGGACAACAGACTTCAAGACATATTTACAGTCCCCCCTCTCCTTTCGGCAACCACCAAACCTGCGGCGTATTATCGTTCGGAGTCCAACTGCAAAAAAGGCACCTCACCTTGCCTGCAAAACAGGTGCAGGCACATCCACACCGCTGACAGTGTACCTATCCCACAGTCACAACAGGTGCACAGAATTAGGGGGACATTTTCCTGCAGGCCTCTATGTGGGGGAAACAGGACAGAGACTAAGTCAGCGCATGAACTCACACAGATTCACCATTAACAACAGCAGAACAGATCTCCCAGTGGCCACACATTTCTCCAGAGAAGACCACTTTATTGAAGATTTGCGGGTTGTGGTTTTAATGGGACATTATAAGATGCAGAGGGAGAGAAAGGTATGGGAATATAAGTTAATGCAAAAATTTCTTACTCTGCAATTTGGACTTCATATTCATGCCAGGTTCATGTCACACTATGTATGAACTGTGAGGGTCACAAATCACCACCTGATAGCAAACAGATAAGAGCAAGAATTACTGATCCCTCTGTCACGTCCCACAAGTTTCCAGATTATTTCGCGACCTATTGTAAATAACTTCTCTACTTATATTGCATTTTGTTATTTTTAAAGATTCTAAGATCCTTTGAAGGTCCATGTCTTTTGTGTATAAAAATTCTGTAAATTTTCAGTTTCTTGTATTACACCATGTCTGAAGAAGAGAGCTAGTAGTCTTGAAAGCTTACCATCAAATATACTCAGTTAGCCTCTAAAAGGTATCGCCTGATTTCTTTACTCTTCCAATATTTTATTGAAAGTATACTGTACAACATAGTAGGCAATTATGAGGCTCTATCTTTGTGGTGCAGTAGCAGCATAGTGGAGTGAGATTACTACAAATTTCATTCATTTTCAGACTGTGCTGTTTTTCACAGCATTGGACCCAGCCTATCAATGTGAATATCAGCTTTGAGGATACATACTTTGGGAGAAGCTGCATAATTTTGCTGCATGAACAGAAGGGGACATGGGACCATTTTTCAGAGCTGCTGGAGTCAGCCTATGAAATACAGCAAAAATAAAATCCAAAGTACAATGTCACCTGCGCTATGGATTTAATTCAATTATTGCAGACAGCATTACCTGCGGCATTCAATCTTTGTAATACAAAGTTTAAAGCTGAAAGACACGCAGAAATTCCTGCAGGAGGTTCATAGCAAAAACCACCTGATTTCTGTTGGTCTTTGCCACTGTAGCTTTCAGGGAGACATGGTGCTGAATTCCCTCGATGGATGCGTTTGCAACATGTGTTCCACTCCCTAGCATTAAACAATACTGACTTCAACTAAAATGCCGATTTAGATAATAGCCATACTGCCAAACATCACTTTCTGATCTGCTTTTGTACTTGAATGCACTCAGTTCTTCTCAGCTATGTTTTAATGTGCGACAGAAAGGCCTTAAAGAAAGGTGACGCTAAAGCAAAATACATTAAATAACACTGACTTCCACACATACTTCCATATTCATGTCTAGCACTGAAAGCAGATGTTCCATAATCACACAGATGATGCTTCAATTTCCATATACTATTTAGAGGATAACTTTTTCTATCAAACACTGCAGATTTTCTACATGCCTTGAGGTTTGCGCATTTTATTGGCAAAAAATACATATATACACATAAATATATTTACATATACAGCCAAAAATAACTTCAAATATGATTGTGACTTCTCTGATGTATTACAAGATTTGATTTCTTTGTGAATGACTTTCCACACTGGGAACATGAAAAGGGCTTCTCGCCTGTGTGGATTCTGAGATGTTCAAGAAGCCTGGACTTGTTTGTGAAGCCTTTCCCGCACTCAGAACACGGATATGGCTTCTCCCCTGTGTGAGTTCTCCGATGTTCCACAAGATGAGATTTATTCTTGAAACATTTCCCACATTCAGAACATGGAAACGGCTTCTCCCCTGTGTGAACTCGAAGATGTTCAAGGAGATTGGACTTTTTGGTAAATCTTTTCCCACACTGAGGACATTCAAATGGCTTTTCCCCTGTATGGATCTTCACATGATTTGCAAGATTGGATTTCTGAGCAAAACATCGACCGCATTCATAGCACGCAAATGGTTTGTCTGCTCTATGAAGCCTTTGATGTTTGGAGAGATACATTTTCAACCTAAATGGATTTCCATACTCAGAAGATGAAAACTGTTTCACAACAGGGTCATTTACCAGTGTGAAATACTTATGAGAATCTGAACCTGTATAGATTGGGTTACTAAGATGAGGTGAGCTGTGCACAAAGATACTTGATGGATCAGAGGGAAAACCCCCATGTATAGAGGGATCGTAGGAGAGATCTAAGCCATGAAGAGCTGGGTGTAAATTTAGGATATCACCATTTTCTTCTGGAAGACTTCCCACAATATGCCCATCTTCAGCTTTGAAATCTGAATATAGACTGAGACATCCGGCCAAACTATGACTGTTCTTTTGGGTTTCTGCTGAAATGAAAAAAAGAATAAATTCAAAATAAACTCTTTAGAACCAAAATCTGTAACTGGATGTGATCATCTTGTATCAAGAGTAAAAGTGTTTCCTTATATTTCCTTGTATGATACAGATATTGCTAACATATCCTTAGGAAAGGTCATCAATAACAGTTTGGTGGATACTGCAGCTCAGGTATTAGTTACTTGCATGGGAGCTGAGCTGCAGTAACCTGACCCAACCACTAGACTGAGAACAGAGTTGCTCTACTAGCCACGCAGGCTACTGGGACCAAATGATCGGTAGGGGTGCCAGACCACCACTGACCTCATTGATACAGCATCAATGTCTAATCTGGAATACTCCTTTAATAACAGAGGAAATGGATAAACTGAGTTACAAACTCTATATGTCAACAAGACCTGATATTGTAACCACTAATTATATATTTCAAGAAAACCAGAAAGAAAAAAAAAAAAAAAAAAAAAAAAAAACAAAACACCACACACACGCACACCAACACACATTTAGCACTCAATGCAAGTTTATTCTTAACCTTAGTGTTCAAAGAGATTTAACTGGGACTTTAAAACGGATGGCCCTGGGGGCGTGGCCTGGATGCGCATGGAGTAGCACGCGCGCAGGTCCTTCTCCGCTCCTCCGCTCGCTACTGAGACCCCTGGACCCCTCAGCAAGCGCAGTATGGGCAAGCGCGTACCGAGGAAGGTGGCCCCGGGCACCCCAGCGCCCGTGGAGAGGTCTGGGGGGGCCACCCTGGACGCCTTTCTGGCCCAGCGGCCTTCTCTACCGGGCCAGGCTGCTGCGGGGCGGCCATCTTGGATTTCCTCCGCTCTCCAGGCACAGGGATCGCAGCGCAGCTTCTCTCATCCCGCGCTCCCCCTGTCAGCCAGCGGAGCGCCACTTCAACAGAGATCCCTGTCGGCGCCTGGGCAACCCAGAGTTTCCCCAGCACGAGTACTCCCACAGTCTCCTCACCCTGGGATGTCCCAGCAACTACATTCTGCTTCACCAGCACTCCTGGCAGAGCTGCTCCCTCCTACACCGCTGATGAGTTGCAGCCTGTGGCCACAGAGCTGGTCTCTGTGGCCCCCCAGCTACTATCTTCCCCCATCTCCCCCCCCCTCCATGGCTCAGAAGGGGATGGCGTGGTGAGGGACGCTGGCGTAGGGGCTCCTCTGCCCCACACTCCCAAGGATTATGGCTCCCCCCCTCCAGTCCTGTACCCCCAGAGCTGTATCCCAGGCCCATCTTCAGCACCATCATCCATGGCGGACCTTCTTCCTCAACTTACTACTAAACAAGACCTTAAAAGTATGGTTGCGGAAATCACAGCATCCTTCCGATCTGAAATTGCTACCCTCCGCACTGATTTACACTCCATTGCTAACCGAATGGACACGCTGGAGAATGACCATGACACTACCAGGGACTATGTTGCCTCACTGCATGATACTACCACTGAACAGGGTTCAGCTATACGGGACATGCAACGCCACTTGGAGGATCTTGACAACAGAGGCCGGCGCAACAATATACGCGTCAAGGGGCTGACCAATCTGAGGATCTGCCTGTTCTGCTGGAGGCTGTCTTCAACACTATACTGCAGGAGCCCCCGTCCCACAAAATTAAGTTTGATAGGGCACATCGAGCCCTTCGACCCAGAGGATCTTCCGCCACACCCAGTGATGTCATCTGCTGCCTCCACGACTTCACCCTTAAAGAGGCTATAATGAGCAAAGTGCGCAAACTCAAAGACTTCGAGTTTCAGGGAGCTCCACTACAATTCTATCAGGATCTGTCGCTAATCACCCTCCAGAAACGCCGCCATCTCCGACCCCTCCTCCAGATTCTTCAGGAGCACCAAATTCCTTACCGGTGGGGATTTCCGTTTGCTCTCATTGCTCGTAGGGATGGTCGCTCCGCTACGCTTCGCTCCTTTGCGGATTTGCCTCTCTTCTGTGACCTATTGGATGTTCCCCTGCCGGATTTAACAGACTGGGAGCTATTCTCTCCACCCCCTCCCCCACCACCGGTTTGGCAACGATTGGAGCCCAGACGACGTCATGCATCCTCCGCGGTGGTGACCACTCGGAGGCCCCGGCTGGAGACTGATCCCTGAGGAGGCTGCCCCCCCTTGAGACGTTCTCCCTTTTCTCGGTGGTGCTTTGGAATCTGCATGCCTTAATGTTATGTTTGCTTCTTTTTTTTTTTTTTTTTAGGTCTACGGGTCTCATCTATTATGCTTATTATTGGATTGTTTTAGCGGAGTGGGGCGGGGGTGGGGTTCCGGTGACTCCCCTTCCTTCCTTCTTTTTACTGGTGGTTGGGGATCCACCGCCTCCCCTCCGACCTCCTGTCCACGCTCTCCCCCCTAAGGGGATACTTGGACTGTGCGGCCATTGATCCTGATTGGACCTCTGGCTGCCCTCATTGGTCCCCAGGCGAGTGACTTAGCCTCGCCCACAAAGTATTGTTTAACTGTTTTTATTTTTACTTTGTCATTAATGATGTCTTTTGCCTCCCTCCCTCTCTTTCCCCCCCCCCTCCCTGATCTAGAGACCCTGCCTCGACTTTGGGTTCCTGTTTGTGGATTGCCCTTTTGCCTCTCCGAGGGAAACTTGCCAGCATCATGTGAGATGGGTGAGCTTATTGCAATCCGCCACTGTCCTCCAATCCTGGGTCCCAATGGTTAGGTGCGTGACAATTAATGTCAAGGGCCTGGGTTCCAACATTAAAAGGCGCCATGTCCTTAGAGAACTCCGCTCCTTACGAGCGGATGTGGCGTTTCTTCAGGAGACTCATTTTGACCGCGCTGGTACTTTTGCCTTCGCTAAGCATTATTTTCCCGTAGCTTTTTTAGGCCTTCCACAATCGACGCAGAGCTGGAGTGGCTATCCTTCTTTCTCGATCCTGCCCAATTACAGTGACGACTTCCCACATAGACCCAGGTGGCCGGTTTGTTATCTTGGAGGGGCTCCTTTATGGTGCCCCGATTGTTTTATGCAATGTCTATGCCCCCAATTCAGCGCAGATCCCGTTCTTGCGCCGGGTATTCTCCCGTCTGCGCGCTCTCCCACCATCAGCTTGGCTGGTGGGGGGAGACTTTAACATGGTCTTCTCTGAACGGGCGGATCATCTGGCGTTACCCAAGGGCCCAACCCCCCATAGGTTGGCCCAACTTGCAAGGGAGTTCCGCAGGCTGATCCGCGCCCACTCTTTGTATGACCTTTGGCGAGTGGACAATCCTACGGCGCGCTCCTACACCTTCTTTTCTCACTCTCATAACACTCACACCCGCATTGACTACTTCTTTGGAAATGCTCCTGCTCTTCGTTTGCTTAGGGACACGAACATTGGCCCTCTCACCTGGTCTGATCATGCCCCAGTCATGGTTACCTTATCTACGACTCCAGTGCCTACTCGCCAATGTCATTGGCGTCTTAACGAAACACTGCTCAAATCGCCGACCTCCCTCGAGACCCTGCGCACACACTTGATAGATTATTTTAGGGACAACTTAGGCTCGGTAGACTCTCTTGCCATTCTCTGGGAAGCCCATAAGGCGGTCATGAGAGGATGCTGTATCGCATTGGCTTCTAGGCTTAAAAGGGATAGACAGGCTCAGGAACAGCTCCTCCAAGCCCGTATTCGGTCCCTTACGACGACTTTGGCAGCGCATCCATCCCTGGGGGTTCTTCGCCGTTTGGTCCTGGCCCGGGCGGACCTCCGTGATTTGGAGACCCGCCATGTGGAACGACTTCTCCTTTATACCCGTCAGAGGTTTTTTGAACGAGGTAATAAATCTCATACCCTCCTGGCAGGAACCCTCAGGGATCATCAGGCCTCTTCCACACCACACTCTGTCCGTGACCCCGCGGGTACTCTTCAACATCACCCTGATGCTGTGGCGCTGGCGTTCCACTCTTACTACTCTAAGCTGTATGACTTACCCCCCCACGAGCACTACTCCCTGGGGATGACTCAACACTACTGGGAGACTATTTAAAGGATTGTTGTCTCCCACGCCTTCCTCCTGAGGCCTTAACCTCCCTGAACACCCCCATCACCAGGGAGGAACTAGAAGGGGTCCTGAGGGACCTCCCAAATGGGAAAGCCCCAGGCCCAGATGGGTTCACTTACAATTATTATAAGGTTTTCCAGGGTGAACTCTCTGCTCATCTATTGTCCCTCTTCAATTCCTTCCTTTCAGGTTCCCCTATACCCCCGACTATGCTCTCTTCACTACTCACATTGGTCCCTAAACCGGGTAAGGACTTGCAGGATTGTGCTAACTACCTACCGATTGCTTTGCTGAACACGGACCTGAAACTTTTCACCAAACTCTTAGCCAATAGACTGAATGCTTGGCTCCCTCTGCTTGTCCATAAGGACCAGGTGGGATTCATCCTCTGTCGTCAGGTTGGTGACAACACCAGGAGGACTGTGGATTTGGTGGAGGTGGCCAATCATTATTCTACCCCGGCCCTTCTCTTGAGCCTGGACGCTGAAAAGGCTTTTGACCGCATAAATTGGTCGTTTATGCATACTACGCTTAAGGCGTTCGGGCTTACGGGACCGTTTCTCACAGCTATCCAGGCCCTTTACTCCTTACCCTCAGCAGCAATTAAGCTTCCCCATGCATCTTCGCCCTCCTTCCCTATTCGAAATGGCACTAGGCAGGGTTGCCCCGTCACCCATCATATTTGCCCTCTGCATTGAACCGCTAGCGGCCAAGATTAGGCGAGACCCTAATATCAAGGGGATCATGGTCCAAGATAAGGAATTTAAGGTATCTCTCTTCGCGGACGATGTACTCCTCACTCTCACCTCCCCTCATACTACCCTTCCAAACTTGCTGCGCTCGCTGGAGACCTATGGTGATCTCTCAGGGTATAAGGTGAACCCCGCGAAGACTGAGGCACTCCCACTTAACATCCCACGGGACCTTCTCCTTCTCCTCCGCAGTAATTACGATTTCCAGTGGCGGGAGTCCTCTATCCGCTACCTGGGAGTCCATATATCCACCTCCTATGCGACCCTCTACTCGGCAAACTACCCGTGGTTGTTTTGTGAGCTAAGAGCCCTATTGGACAAATGGCAACCCTTGCCTATCTCACTTTTGGTGAGAATTGCTGCGGTCAAGATGACTCTCCTCCCGAAGCTACTGTATTTTTTCGAGACGCTCCCGGTCGCGATACCTTGGGGAGAATTACGGAACCTACAGAAAGCTATCTTCCAGTTTATCTGGAAAGCAAAAATACACCGAATACCTAGATCTGTTATGCTGGCGGATAGGGGGTCTGGGGGTATGGCTGTCCCACATTTGTTACATTATTACTGGGCGGCCCACTTACGCCATATCCCATTCTGGGCGGCTATGCCAGCATACACCAGATGGGTGCAGATAGGATGCATGGGTGCCAGCCATAGCTTCTCTAACGCGCTTCTGTGGGTCCCCCCCCCCACCCCCCCTGCCTCGTACCTGTTGGGCCCCATTCGGTTTACTAGATCTATCTGGTCTACCTGTTGTGCTAGATTCTCCCTGATGTCCCCGCGCTCATCTATGGTCTCCATACTATACAACCCCCTTCTCCCGGAGAGCCTGACTTCTGCCATGACTAAAGTGTGGTCTGAAGCTGGCCTTTACCGGATTGCTGATATGGTTGACCCTGGAACCTTGGAACTCAGGTCCTTTGCTCATCTTACAGCTAATCAAAACCTGCCAGGTACTGAATGGTTCCATTACTTGCAGGTGGTTCACTTTGTCCGCTCCCTCCATGGGTCTCTTAAGGTGTCACTCCCCACCGCTTTTGAAAAGATTTGCCGTGCAGGCATGTCCACTAGGGGCTTTATATCCTCTATTTACCAACTTCTTAACTCACAAACTACAGGCTCTCCTGTTAATCATCGCTATATGCTTAAATGGGAGGAGGTGGTGGGTAAACCCATCTCCCAGGAACAGTGGCGGATTGTATGGTCTCGGGCCCAGAAATCATCTCAGTGCATTACGTTTAGGGAAGCGCAGTATAAGCTGTTGATGCATTGGTATCATACTCCGGCTCTCCTTCATACTTTAAACCCATTAGTTCCTCCATGGTGCTGGCGCTGTGGAGCTGCGGTGGGTACCCTGCACCATATCTTTTGGACGTGCCCTCTCATCCTCGGTTTTTGGAGGGAGGTCAGGACTCTGACGACTGCTCTCTTTTTGCAAGAGGTTCCTCTTGACCCTCTTCTTTATCTCCTGAACCTTCCCCCCAGACACCTGAGCAATAAGTCATCCAGGCTTTTCTTGCATCTTTGTACTGCAGCTAAAACTCTCATAGCTAGAAACTGGAAGAAGGTGAGTCCCCCATCTAGTCTTGAGCTTGTGGCTAGAATGAAGGATGTGAGGAGTCTTGAATACCTGACTGCTGGCCTACATAATTCACGGGAAGCCTTTGGGGCTATTTGGGCACCCTGGGACATGTATTGTACATCACAGGGTCTCTGATCTCTAGTCCTCTCCTTCCCTCCCACCCCTTCCCTTTGGTCCTACCCTTGTCTTCTTAACCCCTCCATTCCCCCCTCCCTTGTTCACTGCTTAATTTAAATGCATATTGCTTAAGGGGGAGGAGGCAGATAGCCTCTATTTACCTCAATGCTTCCTGTTTGTTTGATTATTATTGTTTTTTTTGTTTTTTCTTTATTCCTTGTTAATGAAAAATTTTTCAATAAAATTACAGTTATATAAAAAAAAAAACGGATGGCCTATCCTTAGGCTAGGTCATGATTTCTTGATTTGCCTATGATTGCCTGGCATGTTCCCCATTTGCAAGGTACAGCGCCATACTTTTAGTAGCAGCTGTGCCTAGTACTACAAAACATTTCCATTTACTTAAATACTTCTAATACCAGTCACAGCCACCAAGTATGGGGTTGTGCCTTGTAAACACTGAAGCTCTGGGAAGTGATGTGAACCCTTTAGGCTGAGGCCACATACTGTGTGAAAGCTGCATTTATTTTTGCTCCAGACATTGCTGAGTTTTGTTTTTTTTTTGAGCCACAGTCAACAATGGCTTCAAAAGGAATGTGGAATATAAAGAAAGCCCCAGCAGCCTAGAATTCTTAACCATGCTGTTGATGCCTTTAATGCTATTAGGTCGCATGGGACTCTTTGTGGCTGTTACTCCGCCTGACCCTCAAGTCCATTATGTGAATGGAACTTTATAGTGTACACACATACACACACCCACCCACATCCACTACTCCAATAGCTTACATGGTACTGAAGGAGCACTGTAATTGGTCCGAATTTATTCATGCCAAGACCCAGACCAGAAAACTCAAATGCACACAGATAAAACTTCTACAATGCACTGTCACATGATGATTATTTGAGGCGCACAGCGCCAAAGAACAGATTATTGGTCATGCCCCACACCATTAGATCATGTAGGATATGCGCCTCACATCATCATGTGACAGCGCATTGTACTGTATAAGTTTTATCTGTGTGCATTTGAAATGCTGGCATCCACCCTCCCATGGATTGTAGGTGTGCGAGTGGATGTTTTATGGGCTCTTTTTATCATTTACTGCAATGGGGCCTGCGTCCTGCACAGCCATGTATCATGTGGTATTGGATAAGCGTGGCCTTTTTAGTAATATGTTTTTTCAAGACCCAGGCACAGCGTAACTCATGACATAATCACAATCAATAACGTTTACACTTCCCCTATCGTATCTGTTTCTTAGCATTTAATATGCTGACCATCTCTAGCTTTATCTGCTATACCGTAAGAGTGATAATTATCACTCAAGAATCATTTCTAAGGCACATCTGACAGATGGAAAATATTTCCGTCAGTATGAATAGACACTTTCAAACACTAAATGTTGCCAAAAATGATATATATATATATATATATATATATATATATATATATTTTTTTTTTTTTTTTTTTTGGTGAAAATTAATTAAATTTGTATTGTTCCCGTTAGACAGGTGCTTTTTTCCATCCATAAGACAAAAAAACAAAAAAACACATTGGTACCTCCTTTAGTTCATCCGAACCAGATTTATGGCACTCTAACTGCAGTTCTGATGAACAATAGGGTGTTCAGTTATTTCCATAATTCAGGTGCAGAATTTAAAAATAAAATAAACAAAAAATTACCTGTATTACACTCATCTGAAAGCAGCCCTAGTTATTTTTAGGAGCATTCTGCTTGGGTCATACTTTTAGCCCATAATATTGACTTATTTGAATTTTTATGAAAAATGGTGCAAAGATACAAAATTGTATGATCGTGCCTGTGTGTATAAAGCACTGAGTGACATTTTGGCAATGTGCCAGGTATGGCAGGTTAGTATAATTTATTTCTTTTGTAATTTAAAGTTACTTTGTACCTGTCAAAAGTGTGAAAATTGCCCAGAATGTCCATAACCCCAGGCAGCAAAAGGGTTAATGAACAAGGAGAATATATAGATACCTGTCCTGATACATGTGGGGCGTTCCTCCTCATACTTGTGACCATCCTTCACATATATCACATCTTCTTCATGGATTTCCTCAACTTTAATCCCGACAGATTCTTCATTCTGAATAACCACATATCTATATAAAACATATACCCTTACTTCACACCTGGGGCAATGTTTTGGTGTTTGGTGAGGTTTAATCTACCTGATGATCCTGGTGGATATCACAATTTTCCCTTGGATGACCTTCTAAATAAGAAGGGCTGGAACAATTTTCTAGTGGCTTAGCACAGTTGGATTCACCTAAAAGAAACGATCAGACAAATTTCATATTAATTTCAGGTTTATAAATAGCTTAAATGGGTTGTCCAAGAATTTCAGAATTCAAGGAGGAGGCCTGGGAAGGGGGAAAAAAAAATAAAAAAAAAAAAAAAAAAATCAAACTCTCTTGTCCCACTAATTGGCCTCAGTGGTCAGACAGTGGCAGCAGACACCGGGACGGAGGTGTATGATTTTTTTTTTTTTTTTTTTAAACTTTTAATGATTTTTATTTTAAAAAGTGATGACAGCGAGATATGCCTAATGAACATGATCTCATGTCATAATAATATATACTCTTACCCAGCGATATAAGGGGCTGGTTATTCTCCATCATGATGTCCTTGTACAGATCCTTGTGTCCTTCTAAATACTCCCACTCCTCCATGGAGAAATAGAGGGTGACATCCTCACACCTTATAGGAACCTGACAATACAATGATACAGTCATCATCCAGACATATCATCCCTTGTGTTAGTGTATAATGTCCCGCTGTCCCAGTATCGCTCACCTCTCCAGTCAGCAGCTCAATGATCTTATTGGTGAGGTCCAGGATCTTCTGTTCATTGTTTCCTTCATGTATCATAGTCGTGGTCCTCCTGCCCGACACATGTGGTTCCCAAATAGGTGTGACGTTTTTTCTGGACTTCTTTACAGGTTCATATTTCTAGTAATTAAACAGAAAATATACATATAATGTAATGTTCTATGAGCCATTTTCCTAAATGCTCCCCTCTCCAATCTACCCCGATTTCAGCAGCCAGGATCGTTTCTCCTTCCAAACGCTACACCTTGTGCCAGTCACTGCTTTCGTTGCCCACCATCACCAGCATTTTGGTGTTTTGTGCCAGAAACCCTGCTCCAAGAGAAATCACAGTGATGCTGCTCCCTTTGTGAGTATACCCTAATTTGCATGATCAGTAAAAGGGGCTTATAGCTTTGGAAAGGCAGATCTGAAAACAGATTTGGATAAACAAAACACCAAAATTCTCAGGGTGACAGATGATGCATGTTATTGGGCTTTTCAGAACTGGCAACAGGTTCTCTTTTAGAGACTGTCTGCCCCCTAACTCATACTGTAAAGTCTAAGACAGGGTTCACACTACCATTGATGTCCGTTCTGATAGTGTCCGTTAAAAAAAAAAAAAAAAAAAAAACGGACACCTATCATAACAGACATTAACAGACAGTAACTGATGTTAATGTGTCCGGTTTTTTTAACGGATCCAATTAATGGATTAGTTAAAAAAAAACAGACACATTAGCTTCAGTTAGTGTTCGTTTTTTAACACTGTCCGTTTTTTGGGTTTTTTTTTTTTGGGGGGGGGGGGGTTTCTGCTTTCTGAGCATGCACAGGAAAAAAAGTGTACATAAAATAACGGACAGTAACTGATGGCTGTCAGTTACTGTCCGTTATAAGTCCGTTACCCATAGACTTCAATGTTAAAAAAATAATGGACACTTGCTGTCCGTCAAGAATCCGTTTTTTTCAAACGGACAAAAAGTCCTGCATGTAGGATTTTTTGTCCGCGAAAAAAATAACGGACTTCTGACGGATTTGGTGTAAACGGACACAATATAAAAACCCATTGAAATAAATGGAAATTTTAACGGATTTCTGACGGTTCAGCTAGTGTCCGATGCTAAAATCTTGTAACGGACAATAGCAACAGACACTACTGACGGTCACCAACGGTAGTGTGATCGCCCCCTAAGTGTATTCTTTGTGATGCAGCTTCTGCCCGTCTCCTCTGCATCCTGCTTCTGATAGGTTTCTCCCTGTCAGTTCTTACCAGCAGGAAAGAACAGTGTGAAGCTGTATCTAACAGAAATACACAGCACATACAGATAGTACAAGCAGGTATTATGGTCTGTGGAGTTTTATAACTGTAGTTATGAACCCATACTGTATCACTGCGCCCCTGGTCCTTTAGTCAGGGCAAAGTGATATCTTCTGTGGCACTCTATACATAGGGGAACATACAGATAAACAATAAGGGTGGAACCTGGTGGAGAGAGAAGAGGTCCGAAAGCTGCTAGGAAGGATTTCATATATGATATCATCCTGTATTCCTCAAAGCTGGAGGGACTGAGCTCCTTAGACAAAGAAGAGCAAGCCTGGTGGTCAGCTTGGAGATCAAAGGGTTCAAAATGTATGGTTGCAACATGCAAGCAATCACACCGCCAAAATATTGTCGCTGAAACAGCATTATACCAAGTGTGGAAACACATATACACTCAGAATTGCTGCAATTGCCTTACTGGGTGCCCTTTGTGCTAGTGTGGTCATTTAACCGTTATGACGCCAATAAAGAGTATCTAAGGATTACTTTTGCTAATATGATGTTACTTTAGTAAGTATAGAAATCCTCACCTCTCCAGTCAACAGGTAAATAATCTCCAGAGTTAGATTTAATATCAACCCTGTGTTACTTCTCTTTTCTTCAATCATCCTCAGTGAATCAGCCCAATGACCCATAGAGTATTTCATGCTGACCCCTCGACCTGTCAGAAAGTAAAAGAACTAGATGAGAGGCCAAAAGGTTTATGTAATTTAAGGTGTAAGAGGGCCTTACTAAATGGGATTTAACAGTAAGTTTAGGCTATGTTCACATGTGAGTTGGACAGACACCAAACCAGATCCCCTTTGTCCCCATTAAATATGTAATGGAAAATCTAATTTTTTTCGGGTAACAAGAGTAGTAAAGGACCAACATTCAGTCCAAAAGTTCTCCACTGTCGCTCTTCACAGAGAAAGGACTGTTCTGACTAAAAGCCTGAAGTACTAAAGCATACCTCCAGTTAGAAACAGCTTTCCATAAATGAATAGTGCAGGTAAATACACTGCTCAAAAAAATAAAGGGAACACTAAAATACCACATCCTAGATATCAATGAATTAAATATTCCAGTTGCAAATCTTTATTCATTACATAGTGTAATGTGTCGAGAACAATAAAATACAAACATGATCAATGTAAATGAATATCCCATGGAGGTCTGGATTTGGAATGACACTCAAAATCAAAGTGGAAAATCAAATTACAGGCAGCTCCAACTTCAGTGGAAATGCCTCAAGACATGGAAATGAGACTCAGTAGTTTGTGTGGCTTCCACATGCCTATGTCACCCCCTACAATGCCTGGGCATGCTCCTGATGAGGCAGACGTTTTCCTGAGGAATCTCCTCCCAGACCTGGATTAAAGCACCAGTCAACTCCTGGACAGTCTGTGGTGCAACGTGGTGTTGATGGATGGAACGAGACATGATGTCCCAGATGTGCTCTATTGGATTCAGATCTGGGGAGTGAGCAAGCCAGTCCATAGCATCAATGCCTTCATCATGCAGGAACTGCTGACACACTTCAGCCACATGAGGCCTAGCAATTTTCATGCATCAGAAGGAACTCCCTGCCCACTGCACCTGCATATTGTCTCACAATGGGTCTGAGGATCTCATCCTGTTACCTAATGGCAGTCAGGGTACCTCTGGCTAGTACATGGAGGGCTGTGCAGCCCTCCAAAGAAATACCTTTCCACACCATTACTGACCCACTGCTAAACCGGTCATGCTGCAGAACATTCTCCTGGGCGTCTCCAGACTATGTCACATGTGCTCATTGTGAACCTGCTCTCTTCTGTGAAGAGCACCAGGGGCCAATGTCAAACCTGCCAATTTTGGTGTTCTCTGGCAAATGCCAATCACCCTGCACAGTATTGGGCTGTAAGCACAACACCCACTTGTGGACGTCGGGCCTTCATACCACCCTCATGGATTCGGTTTCTGACAGTCTGAGCAGACACATGGATGTTGGTGGCCTGCTGGAGGTCATTTTGCAGAGCTCTGGCACTGTTCCTCCTGTTCCTTCTTGCACAAAGAAGGAGGTAGCGTTCTTGTATTGTTGCCCTGCTACAGCCCCCTCCACTCTCCTGGTGTACTGGCCTGTCTCCTGGTATCTGCTCCATGCTCTGGACCCTGTGCTGACAGACACAGCTAGCCTTCTTGCCACAGCTCGCATTGATGTGCCATCCTGGGATGAGCTGCACTACCTGAGCAACTTCTGTGGGTTGTAGACACCGCCTCATGCTACCTTTAGGGGAGAGACCAATGACAAAATGCAAAAGTGAGCAAAACAGCCGCCAAAAAGGATGAGAACAGAGAAGTGGTCTGTGGTTGCTGCAGAACCCTCCTTTATACGGGTGGTCTTGCTAATCACCTATCATTTCTACCACTTGTCTGTTCCATTTGCACAACAGCAGGAGACACTGATTCACAATCACTGTTGCTTCATAACTGGACAGAAGGATTTCACAGAAGTGTCATTGACTTGGAGTTACATTGTGTTGTTTAAGTGTTCCCTTTATTTTTTTGAGCAGTGTATAAGAAACTTTGTAATATATCTTATTAAGGAGATCTGTTTCCTTCTCCACATCCGTGTGCTCGTTTCCTTAAGTTTTTACATTGGTGCTAGTTATTTTGGAGATTAGTTCCTTAAAATTAAGTTCACTTAGTTCATTATTCTCTGGTGCTGGACACTGCTGAGAACATAGATTTAGCCAATTCTACAAAGTCACTTGCTCACTGGATCAGTTCTGCTAAAACGATCAGTTAGATTTAATATGTCTGATCATTATTGTTTTTTTTATAATGTCACTTATAAACTAGCAGTCTTGTTGAACTCTGCAAAGTTGATAACATTTTCATTGTCAACCTGGAATTATTGTCAGCCAGTACAGCAAAGCATGAGATTTTAATAAGAAGATTCCTGGTTGAGTAAACAGAACTCCATTACAGCTTATAGCATGCCATTCTGTGGAGGCTGACAGGGGATATATCACGTGACAAGTGAACTAACTGAAGTAATATGCTAGGAAAACAAACCAAGAATGTCTAGTTAAATAGGGCTAGGTTCACACTAGCGTTGGTCTCAGTCGTTCGTGTCTGCATGGGTTACCCATGGATCCCATAGAGTATAATGGAGTCCGCCGGCTTTACGCCTGTTTTATACTGAAACTGGCAGAGAGAAAAGTTTTCTCTCCACCGATTATAGCCGGAATCTGCGGTGCAGTCTCCTACTGAGACTTCAACACAAATGTGAACCTAGCCTAAGATACATATGGCTGTGCACAGCAGTGACACCTATGGTGGTTAAATGGAACAGACTCATGGTGCGTGTTTTATGAGAGAGCTCACAGGCAGTGCAGCAGCACCTAGCACATTTAGCACAGAGTAGACTGGATCTCTAGACTAACCAGATGGTGATTTCATCACAAAAACAGGTGAGTTGCATAAAGCTACACAAACTCCCTTTCACTCACACAGTTTTTCTTACTTTGCTTTTTCTAGGATTAAAAACTAAAAAAGCAAGTAGTGGTGTGCCATTGAGTGAGTCTGCAGGAGCTGCTGAGCTGTATCATTCCCTCCTCCCTCTTGCTTTATTTCCTGATGATCTAAATCCCTTCACTGTGAAGATCAGTTCATTTGGAACTAATGGTTCATGAGCTACCCCAATCACTATAGTGTATACACTTATACTCTATCTACAGAATAAAGACTGAACACTGGGGGTCTGACCAGGGTTGTTCTGAATACATTAGGGACCCCCCTACTCAGTCACCATAAAATAAAAAAGACCCAAAGAATACTCACCTAACCCAGTTCTCACAGATCTGCAGGCTCCGGCTTTAATGAAGACTGCGGCTAAGTACTCATTGCGCCTCCCTGCCACAGTCATCAGCCAGATATCTACAGTCATGGCCAAAAGTTTTGAGAATGATACAAATATAAATTTTTACAAAGTCTACTGCTTCAGTTTTTCTAATGGCAATTTGCATATACTCCAGAATGTTATAAAGAGTGATCAGCTTAACAGCAATTACTTGCAAAGTCAATATTTGCCTAGAAAATGAACTTTATCCCCCAAAACACATTTCAACATCATTGCAGCCCTGCCTTAAAAGGACCACCTAACATCGTTTTAGTGATTGCTCCATTAACACAGGTGTGGGTGTTGATGAGGACAGGGCTGGAGATCAATCTGTCATGATTAAGTAAGAATGACACCACTGGACACTTTAAAAGGAGGCTGGTGCTTGCCATCATTGTTACTCTTCTGTTAACCATGGTTATCTCTAAAGAAACACGTGCAGTCATCATTGCACTGCACAAAAATGGCCTAACTGGGAAGAGTATTGCAGCTAGAAAGATTGCACCTCAGTCAACAATCTATCGCATCATCAAGAACTTCAAGGAGAGAGGTTCCATTGGTGCCAAAAAGGCTCCAGGGCGCCCAAGACCAGCAAGTGGCAGGACCGTCTCTTAAAAGTGTTTCAGCTGCGGGATCGGGCTACCAGCAGTGCAGAGCTTGCTGAGGAATGGCAGCAGGCAGGTGTGAGTGCATCTGCACGCACTGTGAGGCGGAGACTCTTGGAGCAAGGCCTGGTCTCAAGGAGGGCAGCAAAGAAGTCACTTCTCTCCAGAAAAAACATCAGGGACAGACTGATATTCTGCAAAAGGTACAGGGAGTGGACTGCTGAGGACTGGGGTAAAGTCATTTTCTCTGATGAATCCCCTTTTCGATTGTTTGGAACATCTGGAAAACAGCTTATTCGGAGAAGAAGAGGTGAGCGCTACCACCAGTCTTGTCTCATGCCAACTGTAAAGCATCCTGAAACCATTCATGTGTGGGGTTGCTTCTCAGCCAAGGGAATCGGCTCTCTCACAGTCTTGCCTAAAAACACAGCCATGAATAAAGAATGGTACCAGAATGTCCTCCAAGAGCAACTTCTCCCAACCGTCCAAGAGCAGTTTGGCGCTCAACAATGCCTTTTCCAGCATGATGGAGCACCTTGCCATACAGCAAAGGTGATAACTAAATGGCTCAGGGAACAAAACATAGAGATTTTGGGTCCATGGCCTGGAAACTCCCCAGATCTTAATCCCATTGAGAACTTGTGGTCAATCATCAAGAGACGGGTGGACAAACAAAAACCAACAAATTCAGACAAAATTAAAGCATTGATTCTGCAAGAATGGACTGCTATCAGGATTTGGTCCAGAAGTTGATTGAGAGCATGCCAGGGAGAATTGCAGAGGTCCTGAAGAAGAAGGGTCAACACTGCAAATATTGACTTGCTGCATTAACTCATTCTAACTGTCAATATAAGCTTCTGTTACTCATAATATGAATGCAATTATATTTCTGTATGTGATAAAAACATCTGACAAACACACATAAAAACCAGAGGGCAGCAGATCATGTGAAAATATAATATTTGTGTCATTCTCAAAACTTTTGGCCATGACTGTACACATCCCACAAAGTTAATGGGGGGCATTTATCTGAAGACTGGCATCATGCTCCTGGACATGGAAAAACAGTCATCTCTTGCATTGTGTCAAACTCAAATCCATGCCAGTTTATAGCTTCAGCTTCTGGCTTAAATTACATTTAATTTGCCAAAGGCCATTGCTAAAATTTGCAGCACGGTAATTCATACTGTGGATTTTGATTGCAAATTTCATGGTTTGCTATGCAAAGAGGGAAATCTGCAGCATTTCCTGAATTAAATCCACAACAAAAAAAAATACCAATTGGTGTGTTTATCCTGTTGCAGAATTCCAACGGAAACACTGCAGATTATCTGTGGCAGAAATCTGGTGCATTTCAGTCATGTGTCCATACCCCAATAGACTGGTTCAAATTCACCATTCCTATATCAGCAAATGTAAATAAAACCGACTGTACGAGCACCCTAATGTGTCATACAGCACAAAGAGGGAATGTATCTCTGTACACCAAGTTTTACATTTACACCTTGTTTATACATTTTCCACAGTCAATTCTATACAATCTACATTTCTGATGTATTTCTTTGAACATGATAAAATTACACTTACGCAGATACATTTAGACCACAACCCTCTTCACAGAAAAAACCTGGTGAGCCCCGACAGTCACATAACTAAATTCAAATAAGGCATAAACACTAAACCACCTCAAATAAGAACAAATTAAGGCAAAGTTTTTTGCACAAAGAACTATATACCAATTGTGATGGATCTCGTCTTACCGAACCCACGTTCAGCACACCTGAGATCGCTTCAATTACCTCACACCCACCTCCAGTGAGTGTTCTAGGCCGATAGGATAATACAGAACGAGCTTTCTATATTATCTATATTTCTATATTATTAATTTTATATATTTATTAACACCTAAACGAGTCGGTACTAGACACTTAACACATACAGAGAATACATGCAGCGGTTACCAAGCAAATACAAGTGGAAAGCAACATGACACGGTGCACAAAATAAAAATGGGACTAAACAGAAGAAAAGGAAATATTACCAACACAAGCCTGTGATTGGTTCTCTGGGCTCTGGATGTGAGCTCAGGGCACGTACTTAAATTCAGTCCAAAAGCAAGTGTCCGGGCATGCTATTCCAGTGGCAGCACACCCCAGATTTGGGCAGTGCTATCCGGGTGGCTTTCAGCAGAACAAAAGATAATTTCCAGAACAAGTAGATAGTCCGTTTCTCTGAGCCCATGTGGTAGGCCTCAGGGTTCTTTCTTAAGCAAGTTACAGAGCATGTGTTTCCTACATGCCGTTACATCTCTTCCAGGTCAACAAAGGGTCTCAGGCCTCAATGCTAGGCCGTCCAATTCTAGGAGTCCACACCATGACCCATCCCCACATCAACTCCAGGAACAAGAAAAAAGACAAAGACCAGCCTCTACCTGGTCTGAGACCTTTTACCTAACCTGGTCTCCTCCCTAAGCGAGGTCACCAGGAGGAGCAGCCCCAGCCCCCTTTCTACATCTCTCAGAATAATATTTCCTTAGGATTCCTCGCCCGATGACTGTAGAGTCGGCCCGGCGGTATGATAGGGTTCGTGGCAAGACCAACACGTAGACCCCAAGGATGACACCCCAATCCCCTTTGGGTAAGGAGATCAGTGTCTGGACCTTTTCCAGACTTTGAACTGTGACATGTGTGTATTCTGAGCGTGTGCCTTGACCTGATGCATCTTGGGAATTTATCCGGGCGAATGTAAGAGGTTCCCCAGGGCAGATATTGTCATAAAACCATAATCTTTTTGAAGTGTAGCTGGCTGCAGACCAGGAGTCTGGGTTGAGTTTGCTTACAGCCTTCCAATGCACTTCTCTAGGATGCCCCCTTCCTCCCGTGGAGATAATAAGGTTAGCACAGGTATGCTAATTGCGTCAGGGACAGAACAATGGGCCTTGGTTATAGAGTAGAATGACCGCATTCCAGCAGCCCCACCATTTTTGATCCTAGGCACCAACCCCCACTGTGTAGTAATATAGACCAGTAATAATATATTACATCAGAAATACTTAACTGGAGGCCTTTTATCATCACATCAATATTATAACATCAGTCAATTGCACTTAACATCAACCTGGACTAAAACCAGTTCTAACTACAGTGGGGGGGGGGAAAGTATTTAGTCAGCCACCAATTGTGCAAGTTCTCCCACTTAAAAAGATGAGAGAGGCCTGTAATTGACATCATAGGTAGACCTCAACTATGTGAGACAAAATGAGAAAACAAATCCAGAAAATCACATTGTCTGATTTTTAATCTGAATTTATTTTCAAATTATGGTGGAAAATAAGTATTTGGTCACCTACAAACAAGCAAGATTTCTGGCTCTCACAGACCTGTAACTTCTTCTTTAAGAGGCTTCTCTGTTCTCCACTCATTACCTGTAGCAATGGCACCTGTTTGACATTGTTATCAGTATAAAAGACACCTGTCCACAACCTCAAACAGTCACACTCCAAACTCCACTATGGTGAAGACCAAAGAGCTGTGGAAGGAAACTGGAAACAAAATTGTAGACCTGCACCAAGCTGGGAAGACTGAATCTGCAATAGGCAAGCAGCTTGGTGTGAAGAAATCAACTGTGGGAGCAATAATTAGAAAATGGAAGACATACAAGACCACTGATAATCTCCCTCGATCAGGGGCTCCACGCAAGATCTCACCCCGTGGGGTCAAAATGATCACAAGAACGGTGAGCAAAAATCCCAGAACCACACGGGGGAACCTAGTGAATGACCTGCAGAAAGCTGGGACTAACGTAACAAAGGCTACCGTCAGTAACACACTACGCCACCAGGGACTCAGTACATATCCGGGCCCGTCTGAAGTTTGCTAGAGAGCATTTGGATGTTCCAGAAGAGTATTGGGAGAATGTCATATGGTCAGATGAAACCAAAGTAGAACTTTTTGGTAGAAACACAACTCGTCGTGTTTGGAGGAGAGTGAATGCTGAGTTGCATCCAAAGAACACCTACCTACTGTGAAGCATGGGGGTGGCAACATCATGCTTTGGGGCTGTTTCACAGCAAAGGGACCAGTACGACTGATCTGTGTACATGAAAGAATGAATGGGGCAATGTATCGTGAGATTTTGAGTGCAAACCTCCTTCCATCAGCAAGGGCACTGAAGATGAAACGTGGCTGGGTCTTTCCGCATGAGAATGATCCCAAGCACATCACCAGGGCAACAAAGGAGTGGCTTCGTAAGAAGCATTTCAAGGTCCTGGAGTGGCCTAGCCAGTCTCCAGATCTCAACCCCATAGAAAACCTTTGGAGGGAGTTGAAAGTCCGTGTTGCCCAGCGACATGCCCCAAAACCTCACTGCTCTAGAGGAGATCTGCATGGAGGAATGGGCCAACATACCAGCAACAGTGTGTGCCAACCTTGTGAAGACTTACAGAAAACGTTTGACCTCTGTCATTGCCAACAAAGGATATATAACAAAGTATTGAGATAAACTTTTGTTATTGACCAAATACTTATTTTCCACCATAATTTTCAAATAAATTCTTTAAAAATCAGACAATGTGATTTTCTGGATTTGTTTTCTCATTTTGTCTCTCATAGTTGAGGTCTACCTATGATGTCAATTACAGGCCTCATCTTTTTAAGTGGGAGAACTTGCACAATTGGTGGCTGACTAAATCCTTTTTTTCCCCACTGTAGATATCGATATCTTGCACTGAGGAAGATAAGAGCAGCATTTCCCTTGTTTGCCTATACTTCAGTGCCATGTAAAGAGAAGGAATGCTTAAAGGGAACTTGTCACACGTGGAAAATGCATGTTATAGAGCAGGAGGGGCTGAGCAGATTGAAGTGTCTATTGTTTTGTGAGATTTTGAGTAACTTGTATAACATTCATTTACATTCTTTCTATGCTGAGAAGTCAAGGGAGAGCTCCTACTCTGTTATGTGTGTGCATACAGGAAAGGCAGTCAACCACATAGTCAGAGAAGCTGTTGAAAAACTATGTGGAAGATGTTCTCATAGGTTGTTTTTTTCTTCCTATAACAAAACTTTGTGGTCCTGAAGTTTAATTCTTGGGTTTCATGTTCGTAATGAAAATGAAGGTTACCATGACCTTAATGTTTCTGTACAGGAAAGAAAAGTTACATGCAGGCATGTGGGAATTCTTGCTGAATTGGTTCACACTAGCATTCGTCTCTCAGTCATTCGGGTCCACATGGGGACCCAAATAGATGGATAGCCCATCCGCTAAGAAAAGCGGTTACCTGTGGACACCATGGACTATAATGAAGTTCTGCAGGACTTTTCTCCCCGCCAATTTTAGACAGAATCAGCGCAGGAGTCTCCAACGCAGATGTGAACCTAACCTTCCATGATTTTCCTGCATCCAATCTCACCTCGGAGCTCTAACCTTAGGGTCCTTTCACACATGGTGATTTCAGGTCCATAATGAGCATTGACTGCTTATATAACAAGTCAATCGACATTCATTTGCAAGGCCTTCACAAGTCTCAAAGCAAACTGTATAGCAGATGAACAATCTTTAACATTATTATTTGGTCCCCATACAGTTTACAACAGAGGGCTGCTTTCCCTGATCATGGTACCCTGTAAAAGGTCCTTTAAAGGGAGTCTTTCAGCACCAAAATCACTTATATGCTGTTGTAGGGCTGGTTAGTGACATACTACACACATGCACTGCTTGACGAGAAGAGTGTGCAAGTGTATAGGTAATAGTATAATGTTGTACCGTGTTAGCCATAGAAAGTAGTGGAAGAGTGAAGAAATTAGGCGATACCTTTTAGAGGCTAACTGAATATAGTTGATAAGTAAGCTTCCGAGAGTACTAGCTTTCTTCTTCAGACATACGCTATGTCTGAAGAAGAGAGCTAGCACTCTGGAAAGCTTACTATCAAATATATTCAGTTAACCTCTAAAAAGTATCGCCTGATTTCTTCACTCTTCCACTATAGAAAACAAAGGCTCTAGTTAATATGAACATTGTGACACTAAAGCTGGGCAAATACTTGACATAGCTGTAATTCAACACTTTTCTGGCCTGACTTACCTATACATTCCAAAATCCTTTTGAAGATCCATGTCCTGTGTATGTATAAATAGTGTGAATTTTCAGTTTCTAGTATTACACCATGTCTGAAAAAGAGAGCTAGCACTCTCGAAAGCTTACTTATCAAATATACTCAGGTAGCCTCTTAAAGGTATCGCCTGATTTCTTCACTCTTCCACTAGTTTCTATGGCTAACACTGTACGACATTATACTACTTTGATTTCTATAGTCATAATATAACCACCCCAAATGTAAAACATAACAAACCAAATACACACAGTCCGCTCCTCCTGTATAATAATATTACATAGACAGGGAACCACAGTCCGCTCCTCCTGTATAATAATGTTACATAGACAGGACACCACAGTCCGCTCCTCCTGTATAATAATGTTACATAGACAGGATACACAGTCCGCTCCTCCTGTGTAATAATAATAAATAGACAGGACACCACAGTCTGCTCCTCCTGTATAATAATGTTACATACATAGGACACCACAGTCCGCTCCTCCTGTATAATAATAATAAATAGAAAGGGCACCACAGTCCGCTCCTCCTGTATAATAATATTACATACACAGGGCACCACAGTCCGCTCCTCCTGTATAATAATGTTACATACACAGGGCACCAAAGTCCGCTCCTCCTGTATAATAATATTACATAGACAGGACCCCACAGACCGCTCCTCCCGTATAATAATGTTACATAGACAGGACACCACAGTCCGCTCCTGCTGTATAATAATGTTACATAGACAGGGCACCACAGTCCGCTCCTCCTGTATAATAATGTTACATAGACAGGGCACCACAGTCCGCTCCTCCTGTATAATAATATTACATAAACAGGACACCACACTCCGCTCCTCCTGTATAATAATATTACATAGACAGGGCACCATAGTCCGCTCCTCCTGTACAATACTATTACATAGACAGGGCACCACAGTCCGCTCCTCCTGTATAATAATATTACATAGACAGGGCACCACAGTCCGCTCCTCCTGTATAATAATGTTACATACACAGGACACCACAGTCCGCTCCTCCTGTATAATAATGTTACATAGACAGGATACACAGTCCGCTCCTCCTGTATAATAATGTTACATACATAGGACACCACAGTCCGCTCCTCCTGTATAATAATGTTACATACACAGGACACCACAGTCCGCTCCTCCTGTATAATAATAATAAATAGACAGGGCACCACAGTCCGCTCCTCCTGTATAATAATATTACATAGACAGGGCACCACAGTCCGCTCCTCCTGTATAATAATATTACATAGACAGGACACCACAGTCCGCTCCTCCTGTATAATAATATTACATAGACAGGATACCACAGTCCGCTCCTCCTGTATAATAATATTACATAGACAGGACACCACAGTCCGCTCCTCCTGTATAATAATGTTACATACACAGGGAACCACAGTCCGCTCCTCCTGTATAATAATATTACATAGACAGGGCACCACAGTCCGCTCATCCTGTATAATAATATTACATAGACAGGGCACCACAGTCCGCTCCTCCTGTACAATACTATTACATAGACAGGGCACCACAGTCCACTCCTCCTGTATAATAATGTTACATAGACAGGGCACCAAAGTCCGCTCCTCCTGTATAATAATATTACATAGACAGGGCACCACAGTCCGCTCCGCCTGTATAATAATATTACATAGACAGGGCACCACAGTCCGCTCCGCCTGTATAATAATATTACATAGACAGGACACCACAGTCCGCTCCTCCTGTATAATAATGTTACATACATAGGACACCACAGTCCACTCCTCCTGTATAATAATAAATAGACAGGGCACCACAGTCCGCTCCTCCTGTATAATAATATTACATAGACAGGGCAGCACAGTCCGCTGCTCCTGTATAATATTATTACATAGACAGGGCACCACAGTCCGCTCCTCCTGTATAATAATAAATAGAAAGGGCACCACAGTCCGCTCCTCCTGTATAATAATAATAAATAGACAGGGCACCACAGTCCGCTCCTCCTGTATAATAATATTACATAGACAGGGCACCACAGTCCGCTCCTCCTGTATAATAATATTACATAGACAGGACACCACAGTCCGCTCCTCCTGTATAATAATATTACATAGACAGGATACCACAGTCCGCTCCTCCTGTATAATAATATTACATAGACAGGATACCACAGTCCGCTCCTCCTGTATAATAATGTTACATACACAGGGAACCACAGTCCGCTCCTCCTGTATAATAATATTACATAGACAGGGCACCACAGTCCGCTCCTCCTGTATAATAATAAATAGACAGGGCACCACAGTCCGCTCCTCCTGTATAATAATAATAAATATACAGGGCACCACAGTCCGCTCCTCCTGTATAATAATATTACATAGACAGGGCACCACAGTCCGCTCCACCTGTATAATAATATTACATAGACAGGGCACCACAGTCCGCTCCTCCTGTACAATACTATTACATAGACAGGGCACCACAGTCCACTCCTCCTGTATAATAATGTTACATAGACAGGGCACCAAAGTCCGCTCCTCCTGTATAATAATATTACATAGACAGGGCACCACAGTCCGCTCCGCCTGTATAATAATATTACATAGACAGGGCACCACAGTCCGCTCCGCCTGTATAATAATATTACATAGACAGGACACCACAGTCCGCTCCTCCTGTATAATAATGTTACATACATAGGACACCACAGTCCACTCCTCCTGTATAATAATAAATAGACAGGGCACCACAGTCCGCTCCTCCTGTATAATAATATTACATAGACAGGGCAGCACAGTCCGCTGCTCCTGTATAATATTATTACATAGACAGGGCACCACAGTCCGCTCCTCCTGTATAATAATAAATAGAAAGGGCACCACAGTCCGCTCCTCCTGTATAATAATATGACATAGACAGGGCACCACAGTCCGCTCCTCCTGTATAATAATATTACATAGACAGGACACCACAGTCCGCTCCTCCTGTATAATAATATTACATAGACAGGACACCACAGTCCGCTCCTCCTGTATAATAATGTTACATAGACAGGGCACCACAGTCCGCTCCTCCTGTATAATATTATTACATAGACAGGACACCACAGTCCGCTCCTCCTGTATAATAATAATAATATTACATAGACAGGACACCACAGTCCGCTCCTCCTGTATAATAATGTTACATACACAGGGCACCACAGTCCGCTCCTCCTGTACAATACTATTACATAGACAGGGCACCACAGTCCGCTCCTCCTGTACAATACTATTACATAGACAGGACACCACAGTCCGCTCCTCCTGTATAATAATGTTACATACACAGGGCACCACAGTCCGCTCCTCCTGTACAATACTATTACATAGACAGGGCACCACAGTCCGCTCCTCCTGTACAATACTATTACATAGACAGGGCACCACAGTCTACTCCTCCTGTATAATAATAAATAGACAGGGCACCACAGTCCGCTTCTCCTGTATAATAATAATAAATAGACAGGGCACCACAGTCCGCTCCCCCTGTATAATAATATTACATAGACAGGACACCACAGTCCGCTCCTCCTGTATAATATTATTACATAGACAGGGCACCACAGTCCGCTCCACCTGTATAATAATATTACATAGACAGGGCACCACAGTCCGCTCATCCTGTATAATAATATTACATAGACAGGGCACCTCAGTCCGCTCCTCCTGTATAATAATGTTACATACATAGGACACCACAGTCCGCTCCTCCTGTATAATAATGTTACATAGACAGGATACACAGTCCGCTCCTCCTGTATAATAATGTTACATACATAGGACACCACAGTCCGCTCCTCCTGTATAATAATGTTACATACACAGGACACCACAGTCCGCTCCTCCTGTATAATAATAATAAATAGACAGGGCACCACAGTCCGCTCCTCCTGTATAATAATATTACATAGACAGGGCACCACAGTCCGCTCCTCCTGTATAATAATATTACATAGACAGGACACCACAGTCCACTCCTCCTGTATAATAATATTACATAGACAGGATACCACAGTCCGCTCCTCCTGTATAATAATATTACATAGACAGGGCACCACAGTCCACTCCTCCTGTATAATAATATTACATAGACAGGGAACCACAGTCCGCTCCTCCTGTATAATAATATGACATAGACAGGATACCACAGTCCGCTCCTCCTGTATAATATTATTACATAGACAGGGCACCACAGTCCGCTCCTCCTGTATAATAATAATAAATATACAGGGCACCACAGTCCGCTCCTCCTGTATAATAATATTACATAGACAGGGCACCACAGTCCGCTCCACCTGTATAATAATATTACATAGACAGGGCACCACAGTCCGCTCCTCCTGTACAATACTATTACATAGACAGGGCACCACAGTCCACTCCTCCTGTATAATAATGTTACATAGACAGGGCACCAAAGTCCGCTCCTCCTGTATAATAATGTTACATACACAGGGCACCACAGTCCGCTCCTCCTGTACAATACTATTACATAGACAGGGCACCACAGTCCGCTCCTCCTGTACAATACTATTACATAGACAGGGCACCACAGTCTACTCCTCCTGTATAATAATAAATAGACAGGGCACCACAGTCCGCTTCTCCTGTATAATAATAATAAATAGACAGGGCACCACAGTCCGCTCCACCTGTATAATAATATTACATAGACAGGGCACCACAGTCCGCTCCTCCTGTACAATACTATTACATAGACAGGGCACCACAGTCCACTCCTCCTGTATAATAATGTTACATAGACAGGGCACCAAAGTCCGCTCCTCCTGTATAATAATATTACATAGACAGGACACCACAGTCCGCTCCTCCTGTATAACAATAAATAGACAGGGCACCACAGTCCGCTCCTGCTGTATAATAATATTACATAGACAGGACACCACAGTCCGCTCCTCCTGTATAATAATGTTACATACATAGGACACCACAGTCCACTCCTCCTGTATAATAATAAATAGACAGGGCACCACAGTCCGCTCCTCCTGTATAATAATATTACATAGACAGGGCAGCACAGTCCGCTGCTCCTGTATAATATTATTACATAGACAGGGCACCACAGTCCGCTCCTCCTGTATAATAATAAATAGAAAGGGCACCACAGTCCGCTCCTCCTGTATAATAATATGACATAGACAGGGCACCACAGTCCGCTCCTCCTGTATAATAATATTACATAGACAGGACACCACAGGCCGCTCCTCCTGTATAATAATGTTACATAGACAGGGCACCACAGTCCGCTCCTCCTGTATAATATTATTACATAGACAGGACACCACAGTCCGCTCCTCCTGTATAATAATATTACATACACAGGGCACCACAGTCCGCTCCTCCTGTACAATACTATTACATAGACAGGGCACCACAGTCCGCTCCTCCTGTACAATACTATTACATAGACAGGACACCACAGTCCGCTCCTCCTGTATAATAATGTTACATACACAGGGCACCACAGTCCGCTCCTCCTGTACAATACTATTACATAGACAGGGCACCACAGTCCGCTCCTCCTGTACAATACTATTACATAGACAGGGCACCACAGTCTACTCCTCCTGTATAATAATAAATAGACAGGGCACCACAGTCCGCTTCTCCTGTATAATAATAATAAATAGACAGGGCACCACAGTCCGCTCCCCCTGTATAATAATATTACATAGACAGGACACCACAGTCCGCTCCTCCTGTATAATATTATTACATAGACAGGGCACCACAGTCCGCTCCACCTGTATAATAATATTACATAGACAGGGCACCACAGTCCGCTCATCCTGTATAATAATATTACATAGACAGGGCACCACAGTCCGCTCCGCCTGTATAATAATATTACATAGACAGGGCACCACAGTCCGCTCCACCTGTATAATAATATTACATAGACAGGGCACCACAGTCCGCTCATCCTGTATAATAATATTACATAGACAGGACACCACAGTCCGCTCCTCCTATATAATATTATTACATAGACAGGACACCACAGTCCGCTCCTCCTGTATAACAATAAATAGACAGGGCACCACAGTCCGCTCCTCCTGTATAATAATATTACATAGATAGGGCACCACAGTCCGCTCCGCCTGTATAATAATATTACATAGACAGGGCACCACAGTCCGCTCCTCCTGTATAATAATGATACATAGACAGGGCACCACACTCCGCTCCTCCTGTATAACAATATTACAGACAGGACACCACAGTCCGCTCCTCCTGTATAATAATAAATAGAAAGGGCACCACAGTCCGCTCCTCCTGTATAATAATATGACATAGACAGGGCACCACAGTCCGCTCCTCCTGTATAATAATATTACATAGACAGGACACCACAGGCCGCTCCTCCTGTATAATAATGTTACATAGACAGGGCACCACAGTCCGCTCCTCCTGTATAATATTATTACATAGACAGGACACCACAGTCCGCTCCTCCTGTATAATAATATTACATACACAGGGCACCACAGTCCGCTCCTCCTGTACAATACTATTACATAGACAGGGCACCACAGTCCGCTCCTCCTGTACAATACTATTACATAGACAGGACACCACAGTCCGCTCCTCCTGTATAATAATGTTACATACACAGGGCACCACAGTCCGCTCCTCCTGTACAATACTATTACATAGACAGGGCACCACAGTCCGCTCCTCCTGTACAATACTATTACATAGACAGGGCACCACAGTCTACTCCTCCTGTATAATAATAAATAGACAGGGCACCACAGTCCGCTTCTCCTGTATAATAATAATAAATAGACAGGGCACCACAGTCCGCTCCACCTGTATAATAATATTACATAGACAGGGCACCACAGTCCGCTCCTCCTGTACAATACTATTACATAGACAGGGCACCACAGTCCACTCCTCCTGTATAATAATGTTACATAGACAGGGCACCAAAGTCCGCTCCTCCTGTATAATAATATTACATAGACAGGACACCACAGTCCGCTCCTCCTGTATAACAATAAATAGACAGGGCACCACAGTCCGCTCCTGCTGTATAATAATATTACATAGACAGGACACCACAGTCCGCTCCTCCTGTATAATAATGTTACATACATAGGACACCACAGTCCACTCCTCCTGTATAATAATAAATAGACAGGGCACCACAGTCCGCTCCTCCTGTATAATAATATTACATAGACAGGGCAGCACAGTCCGCTGCTCCTGTATAATATTATTACATAGACAGGGCACCACAGTCCGCTCCTCCTGTATAATAATAAATAGAAAGGGCACCACAGTCCGCTCCTCCTGTATAATAATATGACATAGACAGGGCACCACAGTCCGCTCCTCCTGTATAATAATATTACATAGACAGGACACCACAGGCCGCTCCTCCTGTATAATAATGTTACATAGACAGGGCACCACAGTCCGCTCCTCCTGTATAATATTATTACATAGACAGGACACCACAGTCCGCTCCTCCTGTATAATAATATTACATACACAGGGCACCACAGTCCGCTCCTCCTGTACAATACTATTACATAGACAGGGTACCACAGTCCGCTCCTCCTGTACAATACTATTACATAGACAGGACACCACAGTCCGCTCCTCCTGTATAATAATGTTACATACACAGGGCACCACAGTCCGCTCCTCCTGTACAATACTATTACATAGACAGGGCACCACAGTCCGCTCCTCCTGTACAATACTATTACATAGACAGGGCACCACAGTCTACTCCTCCTGTATAATAATAAATAGACAGGGCACCACAGTCCGCTTCTCCTGTATAATAATAATAAATAGACAGGGCACCACAGTCCGCTCCCCCTGTATAATAATATTACATAGACAGGACACCACAGTCCGCTCCTCCTGTATAATATTATTACATAGACAGGGCACCACAGTCCGCTCCACCTGTATAATAATATTACATAGACAGGGCACCACAGTCCGCTCATCCTGTATAATAATATTACATAGACAGGGCACCACAGTCCGCTCCGCCTGTATAATAATATTACATAGACAGGGCACCACAGTCCGCTCCACCTGTATAATAATATTACATAGACAGGGCACCACAGTCCGCTCATCCTGTATAATAATATTACATAGACAGGACACCACAGTCCGCTCCTCCTATATAATATTATTACATAGACAGGACACCACAGTCCGCTCCTCCTGTATAACAATAAATAGACAGGGCACCACAGTCCGCTCCTCCTGTATAATAATATTACATAGATAGGGCACCACAGTCCGCTCCGCCTGTATAATAATATTACATAGACAGGGCACCACAGTCCGCTCCTCCTGTATAATAATGATACATAGACAGGGCACCACACTCCGCTCCTCCTGTATAACAATATTACAGACAGGACACCACAGTCCGCTCCTCCTGTATAATAATAAATAGAAAGGGCACCACAGTCCGCTCCTCCTGTATAATAATATGACATAGACAGGGCACCACAGTCCGCTCCTCCTGTATAATAATATTACATAGACAGGACACCACAGGCCGCTCCTCCTGTATAATAATGTTACATAGACAGGGCACCACAGTCCGCTCCTCCTGTATAATATTATTACATAGACAGGACACCACAGTCCGCTCCTCCTGTATAATAATATTACATACACAGGGCACCACAGTCCGCTCCTCCTGTACAATACTATTACACAGACAGGGCACCACAGTCCGCTCCTCCTGTACAATACTATTACATAGACAGGACACCACAGTCCGCTCCTCCTGTATAATAATGTTACATACACAGGGCACCACAGTCCGCTCCTCCTGTACAATACTATTACATAGACAGGGCACCACAGTCCGCTCCTCCTGTACAATACTATTACATAGACAGGGCACCACAGTCTACTCCTCCTGTATAATAATAAATAGACAGGGCACCACAGTCCGCTTCTCCTGTATAATAATAATAAATAGACAGGGCACCACAGTCCGCTCCCCCTGTATAATAATATTACATAGACAGGACACCACAGTCCGCTCCTCCTGTATAATATTATTACATAGACAGGGCACCACAGTCCGCTCCACCTGTATAATAATATTACATAGACAGGGCACCACAGTCCGCTCCACCTGTATAATAATATTACATAGACAGGGCACCACAGTCCGCTCATCCTGTATAATAATATTACATAGACAGGGCACCACAGTCCGCTCCGCCTGTATAATAATATTACATAGACAGGGCACCACAGTCCGCTCCACCTGTATAATAATATTACATAGACAGGGCACCACAGTCCGCTCATCCTGTATAATAATATTACATAGACAGGACACCACAGTCCGCTCCTCCTATATAATATTATTACATAGACAGGACACCACAGTCTGCTCCTCCTGTATAATAATATTACATAGACAAGGCACCACAGTCCGCTCCTCCTGTATAATAATATTACATAGACAGGGCACCACAGTCTGCTCCTCCTGTATAAAAATATTACATAGACAGAGCACCACAGTCCGCTCCTCCTGTATAATACTATTACATAGACAGGATACCACAGTCCGCTCCTCCTGTATAATAATATTACATAGACAGAGCACCACAGTCCGCTCCTCCTATATATGACATGTAGTAAGAGTAAATACATTACCCGGTACCAGTCTCATCAATGTCCCTCGGCACTGGCTCTTACTCCCCGCCCCCTTACCTCTAACCCGGCAGTTGTGACACTTTATTTCCTCTGTCTAAACAAGCCGGACCACACCCCCTGCCCCTCATTGGTCAGATAGTTAATGTGTGGCAGCCATTTTCTTGTGGTCTCAATCTAACTACCGTAGAAGATGATAGTCTATTATTCCATGTGACTACAGATGAAGAGACAGCTCGTCACCTGTAATACAACGGTTACATCTAGAATGTAGTAGCCGTTGGCAGGTCCTCCCTCTAGCAACTCCAATCCAGTTACCTCACTAGTTAAAGGGACAAGAATGGAGCTGCTAGAGGGAGGACCTGCTAGAACCATCGCCAGTCTAGACTGTTCTCTACTGAAATGACTGCAATGGAGTTGGTTACAGAAGCTGTTGCCAGAAACTCCAGTCTAGTCACCTTACTACAGGCAGGCTAGAGTGGAGGGTCCATAGAGAGAGTGCTGGGAGGAAAAATATATTTCCAGGCATATGTATATGTTTGAATATAAATTATATATATTTGGTACATATACACTTTATGGATTTATGTATATATATATATATATATATATATATATATATATATGTATATATATATAGATAAAATTGTTGGTACCCATCATTTAATGAAAGAAAATCCCACAATGGTCACAGAAATAACTTGAATCTGACAAAAGTAATAATATATAACAATTCTATGAAAATGCACAAATGAAAGTCAGACATTACTTTTCAACCATGCTTCAACAGAATTTTTTTAAAAAGAAACCTCATGAAACAGGCCTGGACAGAAATGATGGTTCCCTTAACTGAATATTTTGTTGCACAACCTTTTGAGGCAATCTCTGCAATCAAACTATTCCTGTAACTGTCAATGAGACTTCTGCACCTCTCAACAGGTAGTTTGGCCACTCCTCATGAGCAAACTGCTCCAGTTGTCTCGGGTTTGAAGGGTACCTTTTCCAGACGGCATGTTTCAGCTCCTTCCAAAGATGCTCAATAGGATTTAGAATAGTCCAATGTTTTCCTTTTAGCCATTCTTGGGTGTTTTTAGCTGTGTGTTTTGGGTCATTATCCTGTTGCAAGACCGATGACCTGCGACTGAGACCAAGCTTTCTGACACTGGGCAGCACATTTCTCTCTAGAATCCCTTGATAGTCTTGAGATTTCATTGTACCCTGCACAGATTCAAGAAACCCTGTGCCAGATGCAGCAAAGCAGCCCCAGAACATAACAGAGCCTCCTCCATTTTTCACACTAGGGACAGTGTTCTTTTCAAGATATGCTTCATTTTTCCATCTATGAACATAGAGCTGATGTGCCTTGCCAAAAATTTTGATTTTTGTCTCATCTGTCCATAGGACATTCTCCCAGAAGCTTTGTGGCTTGTCAACATGTAGTTTGGCATATTCCAGGTTTGTCAGATTCAAGTTATTTCTGTGACCATTGTGGATTTTTCTTTCATTAAACGAGGGGTACCAACAATTTTGTCCACGTGTGTATATATAAAAATGAGTTTCTGTTTCTCTGTCTGTTCTTTATGCGTGACCAAACGTCCTCACCAAATTTGGTACACAGGTACATCAGGTGTCCGGGAAAATTTTAGACTGGGTCTCAGCTCTCTAGGACGTACCATTCCTGAGATACAGTATTCCCAAAAAATGACCTGCAATAGCTAATACAAGCCTGCAAGTCTTTCACTCATATTCCAACTGCCATACACACGGTCACATGTCCATTATCAGCCAATAGAAGCTCGCAGGCGCTTAGTCTCCTCAGACACACAGGTTTCCATAGCAACCAAGCTATTTATGACCTGTATTAGTCAACAGCAGTTCGCAGGTCCTTAAATATTTAGTCATGTCACGTGTATCAGCCAATATAAGTTCACATTTCATTTACCAGGTTTCCATAACAACACAACCATAAATAGACTGCACCTATACTAGACTAGGAAACTAGTAACTAGGAATGGCTGGGCCCCAAAGCGAACATTTGACATGGGACCCCCCCCCCCCCGCACAAACTGCATTCCTGCACACACTATTATGCCCCATAGTGGCCCCTGCACACCCTATCATGCCCCATAGTGGCCCCTGCACACAGTATTATGCCCCATAGTGGCCCTTGCACATACTATTATGCCCCATAGTGGCCCCTTCATATAGTATTATGCGCACTCCCCGCTACCTCTTCAATGTTGGACCAGATGTCACTTCAGCCAGGCATGCGTCGCGACGCATAATGACGTCGGTCTGGCCCACTGACATCTGAGACGTCACCAAGGAGGCCCGAAGTCTGCTGGAGCACAGGAGAGGTAAGTAACAATGTTTTTTATGTTCCCTCAACTCCTCTGGGCCTCCGATCATTATACTCTGAGGTCTGAAAAGGTGAAGCACAGGCGTCCGTGAGCAGGAGCGGGGATCAGTAAGTAAATAAGGCCTGTTACCTGCTGGTGTTACACCAGCAGGTAACGACCTATTAAATAAAAAAACATCCGGGACCCCTAATGTCCCGGGCCCTGTGGCAGCCACTACCCCAGTATTTACGCCACTGACTGGACTGCCATACTGGATGTCAGCATTCTTATAAATTGAAACGTTTTTAAACAACTCATGCCCCCTGCAGCAAAACGCATGGCTGCTGCTCGAGCTAATGAAAACTCTCAGCAGACCCAAGCCTGTTTCCAATTTGACAAGGCATTGTCAGCCACATGCACACAGCTGCGCTCCATGTTTCCATAACAACCCAGCCATTTTTCTTCACTGCTGTAGGTCAGCTTTAAAGGGACAGGGCGCTGTGGATGACACTGTTATACAAGGTCACATACAAACAGCTTTACTCCAGGTTTTCCATAACAACCGATCGCAGGTTTTTCACTGATATCCAAACTGAGATACACATGATCACATGACGCTTATGGACCAACGGAAAATCGCAGGTTCTTCAGTCTTGACATACACACATCTTTACACCAGATTTTCATAGCAACCAAACTATATATGAACATTATGAGTCAATAGTAGTTTGCAGGTCCTTAAATATTACGTCATATGACATGCATCAGCCAATATAAATTCACATTGCATTTACCGGGTTTCCATAATAACACAGCCATAAATAGACTGTACCTACAGTGCTGGCCAAAAGTATTGGCACCCCTGCAATTCTGTCAGATAATACTCAATTTCTTCCAGAAAATGATTGCAATCACAAATGCTTTGGTAATAATATCTTCATTTAATTTGTCGTCAATGGAAAACCACAAAAAGAATTGTCAAAAAGCCAAATTGGATATAATTCCACACCAAACATAAAAAAGGGGGTGGACAAAAGTATTGGCACCCTTTGAAAAATCATGTGATGCTTCTCTAATTTGTGTAATTAACAGCCCCTTTTACTTACCTGTGGCACATAGCAGGTGGTGGCAATAACTAAATCACACTTGCAGCCAGTTGAAATGGATTAAAGTTGACTCAACCTGTGTCCTTGTGTGTACCACATTGAGCATGGAGAAAAGAAAGAAGACCAAAGAACTGTCTGAGGACTTGAGAAGCAAAATTGTGAGGAAGCATGAGCAATCTCAAGGCTACAAGTCCATCTCCAAAGACCTGAATGTTCCTGTGTCTACTGTAAGGGTTAAAGCATAATTTGTATTATATTCTATGACGCAGTACACAGAAGACACAGGGTGAAATGTTCTCCATGCAGGCTAAATAGTTTAGAGATATAATATAATCTCAGAGTTTGAATATCAACAGTTCTGCTGAGAACATTTAGATAAGGTGAAAAGGAAAACATCTGGGGTGATGGGTAAATGAACAAATTTGTGTGATAACGGAACTGGAAAGACCATATATGTACATTGATCACATGACTGTTATGTAACTGAGCTTACCTTTAAAACTGTATTGAACTACACAATAAAGTAGAAACGGTTCATACACGATACCTGTGTACGTCTTGTTTCCCGAGCGCTCGAAACTGGTTATCTATTTAATTAGGATTACGGTGACATCCATCCCGGGGGAACTTAACCCCCAACAGAAATTGGCGCCCAACGTGGGGCCTCGAGATCGTCTGATGTGCAGCCGATAGAGTGCCGACCCACTCACCGATCGACTTGAGGACGGGACCAGAGGACCTCAGATAGATAAAAACAGTACTGTGAAGGTAAGCCTTTGATCTTGCCAATTAGTATATCTGAGGTTCCTGTGTGTCTATTCTCTGTATCGATGAGTGAGGTAAGCTGCTGCATGCTTATATGACATCTCGATGCCAATTGTATAGTACGGAAGAACCTAAAAGGGACATGTCACCTGTAAATGATATGGAAATTGTTTTCTTTGCTTTTTGTCTTACCTGTTTACCTGTCTACTGAGAAGGCATGTTACCTGTGTTATAAGATATAAGGCTGCAAAGAATGGGGAAAAGTTCTCTATTCTTAACCCCTAGAGTCTAGAGTTGCGGACAAGGTTCGGAACTGAGAAGCACTGAGTGATTGAAAAGTCTTTGTTTTGGAACACTAGCCTCCAGCCGTGCCTGGACGGTCAAGGTCGAATGGGACCTGAGTAGTAGCACGAAGGACTTAGTAGAATCCGCGCGAAGAAGTGCGTGTAGTGATTTGGGAGTGTTTTGGTAAGGGGACACAGGCAGAAAGTTGAGCCTGTGGAAGCCAATTGAGGCATTGCCCTGAGCACTACTCCTGAACTTGCACAAGTAGAGTAGTTCATAGAAGACAGAAGAGTCTGTCTGGGAGTTCTCACTAAGTAGTCATAAGTGACCCTCTATTGTCTAAAGGTTGCCCTAGAGGAGTGAGAGACTCATCGGCTGATTAGCTACCAGCCAAGATGGGGATGGGACCATCTAAGATATGGTACACCCCATGTGAACTAATAGAGATAGGGGAAGGGAAAGAAGTAGCCGCACAGGTAAAGAAAATCCTAAAAAGAGCAGGAATACACAAAACTGGGTTAGTAGACAGTAAGTTTTGGGATCAGTGGAGATTAGATCATGCGGGATTGATTCAGGACAATAAGTTGCAAAGAGGCATATATGGAAGGAAGGAAGCAATAGAATAGAAAAAGGCAGTGCAGAGCTCAAAGAAGGAAGGTCAAAGGGGATGATAGTTCAGGAAATAATGAATCACCCCCACCTCACTCCGAGAATCAGGCTTGAAGGGAGACATCCCCCTTCTCAGTATTATTGTTTAATATAACCCATCTTATCTCCCAGTTCTGTATGAAATATTACTTACTTTAACAAAACACTCAGAGAATCTGATATAGTGCAAAGAGAAAAACTGTCAACCATCGGTATGATGTTTATTGGATTATGTATTATATATATATATATATATATATATATATATATATACACGTCAACCTGTATTTGTAATATTCATTCTGTTTATATCAATGCCAGGATTCAACTTTTATGCTTTTTGTAAAATTAAATCCGCTTTCAGGAAATGTCCCCTAAAAAGAAGAAACTAGGATATTGTGATGTTCCACAGGGGTTCAACTTTTGGTTGGAATCCAGTGAAGAAAATTTTAAAGTTTGGCAATTTTCCCTTATGGTAACCTGAAGTACAATTCAGGGGTTTTGAACACCTGTGGTAATGACAAAAGGTGGGGTTTGGGAAATATTTGAGAATTGTACAAAAATAGTAATATGTAATTTTGGTGTCAGTATTAACTGCTATCTGCTTGAATTGTATTCCTGTATTCTGTTGTAGCGCTCTGCAGATGTTCTGCAGGGAATAACCAAAACATTAATTGACTGCCAAGTAGCTCCAAGGACGTTGTATCTGATATGATGCGCACGCAGAAAATCACAAGCTGAACATGATACTGTTACCCAGTAATGTTACATGTCAATTATTACAAAGTGAAACTTGGCTTTGGGCCTCCGGGGTCCGCAGCCTGTGTATGATGACTATTTATGCCCAAAGGGAAAATATTTTGATAAAAGTGTTAGCCTAAGGTTAAATGGAAAGTAAGGTACAATGACAATATATATGTGTAAAATATTCAAGAACATACTCAAACATATGAAATTATGTCTTGTACTATGTTATGTGAATTTATTGTCTTGCCTGTTATCACCTGAAGTAAGGTATCTGTTAAAAGAGAGAAAGGTGAATCAGTGGAAGTTTATTATGGAAGACTTCTCACTAAAACGGTGGATGCTTTAGATCAAACTGATCCTGTAGAAACCTCATTTCAGGGTTGCAGGATACTCACTAGGTATTTAGTCTCAGACACATCAGATAACATTCTTGGTACAGATGTGATGGGAGTATTAGGTTGTAACATCATGTTGCATTCATCAGGAGAAGCATATGTAAAAGTCACACATACTAACCATGAGATTTTGTGTTTGTTATCTGCCGAGTTAAGTACACCAAATTGTATTTTTGTCCTCACTGAAGAAGAAAATGTACTGTTATCCCAAGTGCCAACAGCATTATGGGCAACTGGGAAGACAGATTTAGGTAAATTGGATGTACCCCCTGTTATGGTAACCCTGAAACCTGGTGCTCAGCCACCCAGGATTAAACGATATCCTCTGACCCATGCCCAAGAGGATGCCATAGCAGTAACAATAGTCGAATTAGTGAAAGCAGAGGCATTGAAGGAATGCACTTCTGTAGCAAACACTCCTCTTTTCCCAGTGAAGAAAAAGGGAGAACCAGACACATACCGTATGGTTCATGATCTTAGGGAATTGAATAAAGTAACACTACTTGAAACCCCAGTGGTACCTAACCCACACACCTTGCTGTCAGCTGTCCCCACAGGTACCACCTGGTACAGTTGTGTAGATCTTTCCAATGCATATTTTTCTGTGCCTTTACACCCCGATTGCCAGTATTTGTTTGCATTTACATTCAGGGGTAAACAGTACACTTGGACAGTAATACCACAAGGGGCGCAAAACAGTCCTAACCAATTCACAAGGTGTCTTACACTTATGATGAGTACTTGGTATTTTCCACATGATGATGTCATTTTGTTACAATATGTTGATGACCTTCTTCTTTGTGCTCCAGACAAACCAACCTGTGAAGCAGCGACCATCAGCCTGTTGTGTTTCCTCTACCAGAACGGCTGCAAGGCCAGCAAGGACAAGTTGCAATTTTGCAAACAAAAAGTGGTATTTCTAGGACACTGTCTCGGCCAAGGTACCAAGCACCTGTCAGATGAGAGGACCAAGGTGGTGAGAGAGATGCAGGTGCCAACCTCTCATGCACAGCTACGTACCTTTTTGGGACTGGTATCCTACTGTAGGCCATGCATTAGATCTGCATCTCTGACCATGCAACCTCTGTACGATAGCCTCTCCTCAAAGCCATTCAGCCTCACACCTGAGGCCTTGGATGCGTTTTATTAGCTGAAGTTGCAGATAGTCAGTGCTCCGGCGCTAGGCCTACCTGACTATCAGAAACCTTTTCAGCTCTACGTGACTCAGATGATAGGGCATGCAACTGCAGTTCTCACACAACAACACATTACAGCTCATGGTTAGATGCTGTAAGCCAGGGGGACATCCTCCTGTGTGCGGGTTGTCCTCTCGGTACAAGCATTGCTTGACAAAAGCTCAGACATTGTCCTAGATCATATACTGGTTGTGTATACACCATGACACACTCATGACATCCATGCTATCCTCACACAGGTAGACAGACGTCACCTTTCTTTGGCACGGCAGTGCAAAATGGAATTTGCTCTGCAGTCCTCCTCAAACATCTCTTTTCAACGCTGTTTAACTTTGAATCCTGCAACTCTTCTTCCTGTAGGAGTTCATGATTCAAAAGGGGGAGTGGAAGATGAGTTTATTTTTAAACTCTCTCTCTGAAGAAGAACTGTTTGACAGCCAGCATGAACATGATTGCGTGGCTCTTATGTCACAGGAAACAGTGGGATTTGACCATGTCACGGATGTGCCATTACAAAATCCTGATTGAGATGTTTGTGGACGGCTCAAGATATCTGACAGATGAAGGCAACTTTGTTACAGGGTATGCTGTAGTCACTGAACATGACATCATAGTCCAGGAAGCTCTTCCACCACACATGTCAGCCCAAGAAGCTGAGCTTAAAGCCCTTATGGAGGCTTGTAAGGTAGCCAAAGGTAGAACAGCTAACATATACACTGACTCCAGGTATGCTTTTGGCATTGCGCATGATTATGGTCCGATATGGAGGTCAAGGAACTTCCTAACGGCCCAGGGCAAGCCAATTAAGAATGGAGATGTGGTAAGTCGACTGATGGAGGCCATACTGCTCCCAAAGCAGCTGGCAATTGTGAAAGTCAGAGCTCACGCAAAAGGAAGGGACCCTGAAAGCCGTGGAAATGAGAGAGCTGACAGAGCAGCCAAGGCTGCAGCACTACTGGCCAGAAGGGGTCCCAACCAGGTGAGCAAAATGGACATTGACCTAGCAGACCCAAAAGGGCTGTACTCAAAGATCAACAGTGTGGAAACTGAAAGATGGAAGAAAGCAGGTGCTACAGAAGGTGATGGTATGTGGAAAATGGGGGATCGATTATGTCTGCCCGCAGCAGTCTACCCCCAGATGGCTGGCTTGGCCCACGGTAAGGTGCATGCCTCTCGAAATGCCATGGAGTCATTAGTGGGTAAATTATGGTTTGCCCCAGGTTTTGGAAGAGCTGCTAGTAACCACGTAAAAGCATGTCACATATGTGCTCTACACAACCCAGGACAGATAGTTAAAACACCCACCAAGTGTACACCAAAATCCCTGTAACCATTTCAGAGGATACAGATAGATTACATACAGTTGCCTAAGTCTGGAACATACGAGTATGTATTGGTCTGTGTGGATCTGTTTTCAGGATGGCCTGAGGCCTACCCTGTGAGCAAAGCAACCGCACAAGCAACTGCCAAGAAATTGATGTCTGAACTTGTGTGTAGGTTTGGAGTGCCCAAGGTAATTGAGTCTGACAGAGGTACGCATTTCACAGGTGAGATAATGAAAGAAATAATGTCTGCACTAGGGATTGAGTAAGCTTTTCACACACCCTACCATCCTCAGAGTTCAGGCAAAGTGGAAAGGTTGAATGGTACACTTAAGTTGAAGATTCAGAAAGCCATAGCAGAGACAGGAAAGCCCTGGCCTGAATGCCTGTCTCTAGCCTTATATTCAGTAGGAACTACTCCTAACAGGAGGACAGGGTTGTCACCATTTGAAATATTGTTTGGAAGTGCGCCCAAAACAGGATTGTACTTCCCTCAGACATTACAGCTTAATTATGACAGTGTTGCCAGCTATGTACAACACTTGTGTAACAAACTGAAAGAAACACATAAACAAGTGTTCTCTTCTATTCCAGACCCTTCTGATTTTTTTCAGGAACGTATAGCTTGCAGCCTGGTGAAAAAACACTCCAGGAAATCTCTTGAACCCAGATATGATGGTCCCTTCCAGATATTGCTGACAACTGCCACCTCAGTAAAGTTGGAGGGAAAATCTACCTGGATACACGCTTCACATTGCAAGAAAGTTGAAGCGCTGAGAAGGAAATGGAATACAGTTAACCAATATGTAAAATAGGATGTTATTTTTAACCTCTTCAATGGAGAATCCATTGCAGATGGCACACAAACAGTGTGAAGGTATTCATTGAACTTGATTAAAAATAAATTCCTAAAATGGGGGAATTGTAAGGGTTAAAGCATAATTTGTATTATATTCTATGACGCAGTATACAGAAGACACAGGGTGAAATGTTCTCCATGCAGGCTAAATAGTTTAGAGATAGAATATAATCTCAGAGTCTGAATATCAACAGTTCTGCTGAGAACATTTAGATAAGGTGAAAAGGAAAACATCTGGGGTGATGGGTAAATGAACAAATTTGTGTGATAACGGAACTGGAAAGACCATATATGTACATTGATCACATGACTGTTATGTAACTGAGCTTACCTTTAAAACTGTATTGAACTACACAATAAAGTAGAAACGGTTCATACACGATACCTGTGTACGTCTTGTTTCCCGAGCGCTCGAAACTGGTTATCTATTTAATTAGGATTACGGTGACATCCATCCCGGGGGAACTTAACCCCCAACACTACCGTGCGCAGTGTCATCAAGAAGTTTAAAGCCCATGGCACTGTTGCTAACCTCCCTAGATGTGGACGGAAAAGAAAAATTGACGAGAGATTTCAACAAAAGATTGTGCGGATGGTGGCTAAAGAACCTCGACTAACATCCAAACAAGTTCTAGCTGCCCTGCAGTCCGAGGGTACAACAGTGTCAACCCGTACTATCCGTCGGTGTCTGAATGAAAAGGGACTCTATGGTAGGATACCCAGGAAGACCCCACTTCTGACCCAGAGACATAAAAAAGCCAGGCTGGAGTTTGCCAAAACTTACCTGAGAAAGCCAAAAACTTTTTGGAAGAATGTTCTCTGGTCAGATGAGACAAAAGTAGAGCTTTTTGGGAAAAGGCATCAACATAGAGTTTACAGGAAAAAAAAAAGAGGCCTTCAAAGAAAAGAACACGGTCCCTACAGTCAAACATGGCGGAGGTTCCCTGATGTTTTGGGGTTGCTTTGATGCCTCTGGCACTGGACTGCTTGACCGTGTGCATGGCATTATGAAGTCTGAAGACTACCAACAAATTTTGCGGCATAATGTAGGGCCCAGTGTGAGAAAGCTGGTTCTCCCTCAGAGGTCATGGGTCTTCCAGCAGGACAATGACCCAAAACACACTTCAAAAAGCACTAGAAAATGGTTTGAGAGAAAGCACTGGAGACTTCTAAAGTGGCCAGCAATGAGTCCAGACCTGAATCCCATAGAACACCTGTGGAGAGATCTCAAAATGGCAATTTGGAGAAGGCACCCTTCAAATCTCAGGGACCTGGAGAAGTTTGCCAAAGAAGAATGGTCTAAAATTCCAGCAGAGCATTGTAAGAAACTCATTGATGGTTACCGGAAGCGATTGTTCGCAGTTATTTTGTCTAAAGGTTGTGCTACCAAGTATTAGGCTGAGGGTGCCAATACTTTTGTCCGGCCCATTTTTGGAGTTTTGTGTAAAATGATCAATGATTTGACTTTTTTTTTCATTCTCTTTGTGTTTTTTCATTGCAAGCAAAATAAATGAAGATATTATTACCAAAGCATTTGTGATTGCAATCATTTTCTGGAAGAAATTGAGTATTATCTGACAGAATTGCAGGGGTGCCAATACTTTTGGCCAGCACTGTATACTGGACTGCCATACTGGATGTCAAGTGCAAAACTGGCCAACTCTTATGGGGCCACTACACAAACAGAAAATGAAATATACCCGTGCGAAGCCAGGTCCTTCTGCTAATATATATATATATATATATATATATATATATATATATATTTTATGAATGTATTCTTGTGTCAAAGATGTTCGGCACCTTGTACATCACATCGTGAAAATATGGTTTGAGCAGGGCAGTGACATATTTGCCTTGGCCTGACATATTTATTGTTACCCACGCCAGTTTCCTGGCATGTGAGCTGTAATGGAAATCTATGACAGTTCCTAACTGGCATAGATCTCAATTCTGAGGTATGGGTGTGCGCCTGATTTAAGAAGAGGCTTGAGCCTTAGTGCTTTCTGTAGTTGTTTTAAGTAGGTCCTCCATACAACTCCATTCTACCTGTCTCACTACTGAACTGACTAGAATGCAATTGCTGCAGGTAGGTTCATGATCTCGGTCAGTGGTGGAACTAGCAAAGACTGGGCCCCCCAGCAAACTTTTGACTTGGGGCCCTCCACGGCATAGCGCCCCCTTTTCTGGCCCCTACACAGTTTAATACCCCATTTACACACACTATAATGTCCCAAAGTGGCCTCCAGACAATATAATAGTGACCCCTCCAAACAGTATAATGTTCCACCTAGGCCCCTGCGCACAGTATAATGTCCCACCTTGGCCCCTGCACACACAGTATTATGCCCCACCGTGGCCCCTGCACATACAGTATTATGCCCCACCGTGGCCCCTGCACACAGTATTATGTCCCACAGTGGCCCCTGCACACACCATTATGCCCCATAGTAGCCCCTACACACACTATTATGTCCCATAGTGGCCCCTGCACACAGTATTATGCGCCATAGTGGCCCCTGCACACAGTATTATGCCCCAGAGTGGCCTCTTCACACAGTATTATGCCCCATAGTGGCCCCTGCACACAGTATTATGCCCCATAGTGGCCACCTTCACACAGTATTATGCCCCATTGTGGACCACCCATGAACAATTATTATACTCTGGGGTCTTTTCACAACCCAGAGTATAATGATAGCAGTGTTTGTGGGGTTTGCGGGCCAGTGGCCTTACTTATCGATCCCTGCTCACAGCCGCCTCCACTTCCGCAGAAGGGGAAGCGCAGGTGGCCGTGAGCAGGAGAGGTAAGTATATAGGGCCAGTTACCTGCTGTGGTTACTCCAGCAGGTAACGGCCTATTAAAAAAAAAAAAAAAAAAAATCAGGGGCCCACCAGGCCGCCTAATGTCCCGGGCCCTGTGGCAGCCTCTACCGCTGCTACCCCGGTATTTACGCTACTGGTCTAGGTGTATTGTGTAGTTACTATAGGTATGTCCTCCATACAACTCCATTCTAGCTCTCTCACTACTGAACTGACTAGAATAGAGTTGCTGCAGGTAGGTTCATGCTCTTGGTGTATTCTGCAGTTACTGTAAGTAGGTCCTCAATACAATTCATTATAGTGGTTTCACTACTGAACTGAATAGAATGGAGTTGCTGCAGGTAGGTTCATGGTTTCGGTGTTTTCTGTAGTTACTATAGGTAGGTCCTCCATCCAACTCCATTCTAGCTGTCTCACTACTGACCTGACAAGAATGGAGTTGCTGCAGGTAGGTTCATGGTCTTGGTGTATTCTGTAGTTACTATAGGTAGGTCCTCCATACAACTCCATTCTAGCTGTCTCACTACAGACCTGACTAGAACGGAGTTGCTACAGGTAGGTTCATGGTCTCGGTGTATCCTGTAGTTACTGTAAGTAGGTCCTCAATACAATTCATTATAGCGGTCTCACTACAGAACTGACTAGAATGGAGTTGCTGCGGATAGGTTCATAGTCTTGGTGTATTCTGTAGTTACTATAGGTAGGATCATGGTGTTGGCGTATTCTGTAGTTACTATAGGTAGGTCCTTCATACAGCAGCTACATTCTAGCTATCTCACTACTGACCTGACTAGAATGGAGTTGCTGCAGGTAGGTTCATGGTCCCTCTGTCCTCTATCATTTAGCTCGCTATGTATAAGGATGCTAAATTCTAGTGGTCTAAAAGACTAGGACCCTCTGCCCACTATAAATATCTAGTTTTGAGCAAAAGGACAAAATCCTTCTGTCCAGTAGGATTTAGCCCACTCTATATAAGGATGCTAAATTCTAGTGGGCTAAAGGACCAGGTTGGTCCCTCTTTCCATTAGAGATAGTTTAGAGCAAAAGGACCAGGTCCTTCTGTCCACTATCATTTAGCCTGCTCTGTATAAGGATGCTATATCCTAGTGGGTTAAAGGACCAGGTCTCTCTGACCACTAGATATAGCTCGTTTTGATCAAAAGAACCATATCCCTCTGCCCATTAGAAATAGTTTTGAGCAGAAGCACCAGGTCCCTCTGCCCACGGATTTAGCTTGCTCAGTATAAGGATGCCAAATCCTAATAGGCTAAAGGACCAGGTCCCTCTGCCCACTAGAAATAGCTAGTATTGAACAAAAGGACCAGGTATTGTCAGGAATGTTACATCTGTTGTTGCTTCCTTAAGGTTGCCATGACAACATAGGGAAGCTTCCTGTCCTAGACTTTTATGCCTTGATCAATCAGTGCCTGAGCAGGCCTTTATAAACCATTCCCTTATTACCCAGCTTTGCCGGCTAATTATTTTGCAATTCCAGTTTGGCTCCTGTCATTGCATTGACTACACCTATACTGACCTTTGGCTGCATTCTTGGATTCTTCTCTGTCTAGCGATTTTGTTGTGGCGTTCCCGATTGGATTTGACCTTGGCTTGTTTTCCGGTCCCGTCCTCGTCTCATGATTTGGTTTCTCGTTGCCCTCTTCAGCTGCTGACCTGGAATTAGATGACCATTCTGTGATCTCTGCTCCTATGAGTAGTGTGTGGATTTGGTGTTTGGTTCCTGCTGCAGTGCGTTTATTTGTAGTACACTTATCTGTTTTGGTGACAATTCCAGTCTTCTGATTCAGCGAAAGTCCATCTCTTCTTGCGAAGAGCTCTGGGGAAAGGCGTCGGAAGCCGGTCTTGGCTCGCAGAGGTATGTTACGTTTAGGTAGTATTTTCTACTGCTCGCAGATGTCAGCCCATTTCTGCTGCTGCTTTTCTGAAGACTACACATTTCTAACCTTGTTATTGTGGCCTTGCATCTGAATCCTAACAGGTATCTAGTTTTGAGCAGCAGGACTAGGTTTCTCTTCCAACTTAAATTTAGCCTGCTCTATATAAGGATGCTAAATCCTAGTGGGCTAAAGGACCAGGTCCCTCTGCCCACTAGTTATAGCTGGTTTTGAACAAAAGGACTAGGTCCCTCTGACCACCTGGATTTAATCAAGCTCAAGTGCCACCTTAATTAAATTAATTGCCCCCTTATATTATGTCCCTGATTCCTCTTGACATAAATACTGCTCCCTAGTGATCCTTTATATAAATGACCACCCCCTTATATTCATAATGCCCCCTAATGGAGCCTTACCGCCCTTACTTATGTTCATAATGGTCCCTTATGTTCATATGTGGTGCCCCAAAGGGGGAGACGGTGCCTGAGTGGTGGATGCTGGGCTTGGTAGTCATGGTGCAGACGTCTCCAGGCTCTCTCCCTCGGATACAGCACAGTGGTGGGGAAACACACCTAGGTGGTCGTTGTACCGGACAGGTTCCCCGGGGCACTCCCTCTGGTGAATGATGGGTGTAGTAGTGTGGCCTGGCCCCAGGAGGTACCTAAGATGGTGGTTGATGCAAGTTAGCTTCAGACACACACATGGAGGCAAGATGGATGGTGAAAGTAGTGCCAGTCTTTACTTAGGGCAAATAGCTTCCAGACAGTCAACATCAGGTTCACAGTTTATGCAGATAACTGTCTCCCTCAATATGGAGGTGCACAGCAAGTTAGTGAAGGATAGAAGAGTTCCTCTCATATATAGGAGTATGATGTACCTTGGAGTAGCACTAGGTATCCCTCCTTATGTAGGCCTGAATGCGGCCTTGTGCTCTGTAGCAGTCTAAATCCTCCTGCTCTTATAACAGACTGTGCTTGGACTCCTGAGACTTGTGGTACTCCACTCTGAACTCTGTGTTAGGGTCCTGTTGGTCCAGCAGTGGCCAAAAGTGTGGCAACCATCTTCCTCCTCAGACTACACTCCAGCTCACTACCCCACAGGCAGAACTAACCAGACTTCCCCAGTCTGCCTAAACTACACTCAAGTGTCCCCACCCCCTTTGTCCAATGAGGGCTAAGTTTTGGGCACATGTGGTGTGAGGTGCTGTGCATTAACCTTACCAGTGCTGGCACAGATGCAATAGCTGATGTAATGCTTCTTATAGACATAACATATTATATATATGCGAGAAAGGGGGGAGTGAGGTGAGAGGGAGTTAGTGAGGAAGTTACATAGCAGGAAGCTGAACCATGTAAACAAATGCAGAAGATACCAGGAGCTCCCAAAGGCAGCCAGAAATCACTCAAAACACTGTTAAAGGTATATGGGTATAACCCATTAATAGCACTAACAGACCTTTTTTAAGAAACCATTTTTTGCCCGGAAAACCCCTTTAAAGGAATACAGTACCTAGTACTTGGGTATTACACATAATATATTATATTATATAAATTACTGTCCCCCCTTATGGTCATAATTTCACTTAATGACCCCTTATGTTCTGCCTTCATAGGAAAATTTGTTATATTGCGTCATAACAGCGCCATCTACTGGTCATTTACTGTATCCTCTTTTGCAGCTCTAGCACTATGCTTTATGGGTAGTCCCAGTTTTCTACTTCCTTCCTGTGCAGTTTAGCAGCAGCCATTTTTATATGCTGTCCCAGTGTGAGGAGGCCACACTCTACGCCATTTGTACCTCATGTTCACTATCTCAAGCCTGTTTCAAGCATAGTCGGAAAGAGTGTTATATTTATGTCACTATGCCTTATTTTATTGTGTGTTTGCTACATTACATAGCTTGGAATCAGCTTGTATCATTGCCTCATGTTATACTAAACTTGAGATTATCTGTATTATATGTACTCTACAGATCTTGTTCTAAGTGCCATCACTACTTCTTATAGTTTCACCTTTCCTGTCAACTTGCAATAAAGAGAAGGTTTACAATTTTACAGCCTATTTCTTGACACGGCGACAGGAGGTTTAGCTACACACCATGCTAACGTGTATGAGGACAGTATACCTTATTTAAATGTTTGCCCCCCTCGCCCTTATGTTCACGATGGCCCCTTATATAATTGACTGCCCACCATTACTTTCAAAATACCACCTAATGGCCCCTAGATTTACATTTGGAAAGAGATTTATATTAACCCTGCAACATAGTTGCATATAGGCCGGGCATTGGGGTAGATGATGCCATCATCCACCTTCTGCACAGGGCTCTGTCTCATCTGGAGAAACCAGGGAACACGGTGAGAATAATGTTCTTTGATTTCTCCAGTGCTTTTAACACCATACAGCCCAGGTTACTGAGAGACAAGCTGGGCCTTGCTGGAGTGGACCACCACCTCTCCAACTGGATCCTAGACTGCCTCACAAATCGACCTCAATACGTGAGAGCCCAAGACTGTGTGTCAGATACCGTGATCTGTAATACGGGAGCACCTCAGGGTACGGTTCTCGCCCCTTTCCTCTTCACACTGTACACTGCAGATTTTAGGTGCAACTCATCTAGCTGCTACCTACAGAAGTATTCTGACGACTCTGCAATAGTAGGTCTCATCACAGACGATGATGACAGGGAGTACAGAGAACTGAACCGGGATTTTGTGGACTGGTGCCAGCGGTACCACCTGAAGATTAACGCGGGGAAGACCAAGGAGATGGTGGTGGACTTCCGTAAATGTAGATGTCCTCCTAAACCAGTGGACATCCTGGGGACAGGCATCAAGATTTTGAACATCTATAAGTACCTGGGTTTGCTCCTTAATAATAAGCTGGACTGGGCAGATCATATGGAGGCCCTGTACAGGAAGGGCCACAGCAGGCTCTACCTGCTTAGGAAGCTGAGAGCCTTTGGAATCCGGGGGGCACTTCTTAGGACCTTCTTCAACTCGTTAGTGGCATCAGCCATCTTCTTTGGAGTGGCCTGCTGGGGGAGCAGTATATCAACCAGGGACAGAAATAAACTTGACAAGCTGATTAGAAGGGTCAGCTCTGTCCTGGGGAGCCCACTGAACCCACTGCAGATGGTGGGTGACAAAAGGATACTGTCCGTGGTGAGCTCCATGCAGAAGAAGTCCCATCCCATGCATGAGACTGTGATAGCGCTGGGCAGTACTGTCAGTGACCGACTGCTCCACCCTAAGTGTGAGAAGGAGCGCTATCGGAAGTCTTTCCTCCCCACCGCGGTTAGGCTGTACAACCAACACCGACCTAAGCGAAGATCAATACACACAGAGAACTGAAATATCTTTCTGCCTGTTAAATCCCCCCCCCCCCCCTGCTACTTCCTATCTTTCTGTCTACTATCAATGTAATGCCTCTTACCTTGGAACATTCCTGTACATGTTGTATTTGTATTTGAATCTGCTTATCTTATCTTTGCTGCTGTAACACACTGAATTTCCCCATTGTGGGACTATTAAAGGACTATTATTATTATTATTATTAGTTTCTAAGGCTCAGAAGCAGACACATACTGCATGCCCATCCTGTTTAGCCTAGACCGCTCATAACATATATATTATACATATATCTATATATATCTAGATATAGATATATAAATATATATGTATATACTACTACACACACACAGCTATTGGGTGGCTCCTCATTTAGTCATCACAATGCAGCGGTGCAAAAACAAACCATTTCTATCCAAAAAAAAAAAGTGCTCCAATAAAAAAAGGTGAACTCCTTAAAGGATCAAATCTGGGCAAGGCTAAGGCCCCACATTGCGGAAACGCAGCGTTTGTTGTCTCTGCCGCAGAAACGGAGCAGTAAAAAAAAAAAAAAAAATGCTGCATTTTACGGTATCGGCAACGTGAATGAGATTGTGGTTAATCTCATCCACACATTGCGCAAAAAAACAAAATGAGCTTGGGAAAAGCAGCTTTTCCAAGAATGCGTGTGCGTTTTTGAAAATCGCTGCATATTAATTTTAGCGGCGGAATCAACAGCGTTTCCCCAATGAGGGGAAGGAAAAAGCAGAGAAAAACGCACCAAATGCACAGTCAAGAACACTGCGGAAAACAACCAAAAAAACACAAAGCGTTTGTGCTGGGTTTTATTTCTTCCCAAGGGCCTTTATTTGGCTATGTGGGACCTTAGCCAAAACTAGGTTTTTTGGACGGGCAACTTCACCCGTCCTGTTTTATTTTTTTTATGTACCTTTGGATGACTGTACATGCGCACAACCTAATATTCTTCTGCTGTCTTGCATGACTGTAAAACTTGAAGGAGTCATTAAACTGTCATTGCAGCCTTCAGAGATAGGCCTGTCATTGAGCTTAGAATGGCCGTTGACCTCTGCCGGTTCAATCCGCTGTTTTTTATAGGACGGTTGACAGGAGAAAGGTTAAATCCCCAAGAATAAAAGATTCAACGGCACCAGGGATTCCCAGCCAGTCTCCCACGCCGGTACTTGCCAGGCCTGAAGCTGCTTAGCGGCTGCGATCTGACGAGGGAAGGAACATTCAGCTTAGAATGGCCGTTGACCTCTGCAGCTTCAATCCGCTGCTTTTTATAGGAAGGTTGGCAGGAGAAAGCTGAGATCCAAGATGGCAGCCCCCAGAGAAAAGTAAGGCTAATTTGCATATCTTGGAACACACTGTGTGTGTAACAGTAAGGTTGTCTAGCAACCAGGCTGGCAGCAGAAATCCAAGATGGCATCCCCCAGAGAAAAAGTCATTATTGTGACACGCCCAGTGCAGCTCAGCCTTACTTTTCTCTGGGGGCTGCTGCAACATCCCAGAGTGCTACTGCTTTCATGTGTTTTTGGTGCCTCTGGGTTTTATGTTAGTATGTTCTGTCTTCTATGTTAGGTGTCACTGTTTGCAGCTTTCCCTGTTATTTTCCCCTGCAGTGTTCAAGTCTAGTCTTGGTTTTGCCCTGGCCTATCACAGGCCACTGGGTGGGGTTGTGGGAGACTCAGTCTCCACGGTAAGCCTTGGTCTGAGGGCAATCAGTCTAGTGTGAGCAGTGGAACTGTAAGAGTGTGCAGAGGTTTCCTGCCCCCACAAGCTGCACTGAGGCCAACAGTTAGCCATCACAGCCTTCAGGAGGATAACTTCGGGCCTAGTCTTCAGGTAACCAGTACCCTGTCAGCCCTCCTAGAACCAAGGCCGGGGTTTGGACACTGTATTACTACCCCCATCAAGAAGCTGCTATTCCCTTGTGATTCCCGTTGCCTAATAAAAGGCTGTTTGGTTTACCTGCATCGCTGAATCCTGAGTCGTGCCTGCATTACCAACAGGGCCCTTCCGAACACCATCACACCAGCTCAGGTAGGAGAGGTCCCCTCTTCAACTGGAAGTGCCCCGGGGGAAAGAACTACTTCCACCACCATCCGGTAGTGCTGCAGGACCCCCATCGACTTTGTCCGGCCTAGGAGTGCGACTGGAGCAGTTGGGGAGCGTGCTTGGCCTGCTAGGTGGCACAGCATCCGCCAATAATACTCCCATCCTCCAGTCTCCTCCGTCTGGGCTGCGGCAAGGCGTTTTTGGCGTAGTCGGCAGGATCAAGACTCCCGTGTCCTTATACCATCACAGACTACAGTGTCAAGATCCTTACTTCATCTCTACAACGGGTGAGCTGAAACCTTTATTGGCTATGTGAGAGACTTATCCCTGTGGATTTATACTGAGGACTCTGTGTGCCCGGAGCTGTTTGTCGCTATCTCCCTGGATTGTTTGCAAAGACTGTGGACAGTTGCAACTGTTTGCGAAGTTTAGCCACTTTATTGCAAGCCAGAGGACCGCCAGCCATTTCCAGACTGTGTAATTACTGCTGCGACATCACCGGTGTACATGAGCCCAGCCCACGAGGGGTTAACTCCAGCCTCAGATGGAGCTGCATCTTTCAAAACCAGCGCTTAGGCGGGAAAGACTGACGTCAGAGGTGCATCAGCCAAGCTCCACCCTCCTATTCGAAAAAGGACTTATCAGCAGCCGCTGACATCAGCCCTACTATAGGACAGTGTCATCGGAGATGGGCGCCGCCATCTTGGGTGAGACTATTCCCATAGACTGACTGTTCAAGTGCTGTCCTTATTTAGAAACCTGTCTGCTGTCACCATGTCAGATCATAGCGATCACAAGTCTGTTAGCCCTGCAGGGTCTCCATGGCTGCCACATCATCTGTGGTTTCCACTCCTACCTCTACGGCCACCATTATGCCGCTCACCATGCCATACTACCTGGGTGCGCCTTGGCTACCTCGATAGAAAGGGGAAGTGCATACCCTAAGGGACTTTAAGGACCACATGCAGGCCATGTTCAAGCTGTACCCCCTATCTGAGGAGCAGAAAGTGGAAATTCTGGTGGGGCAGCTGGAGGGCGCTGCTCAGAGGAAGTCAAATCCTGGCCCTCTTTCTACAAGACATCACTAGAGCAAGTGCTGCAGCGGCTTCGGGACATCTTTGAAGTCCGAACTGCGTCTAAACTGAAGATGCAGTTTTATAGCAGAAAACAACAAGTCGGTGAGTCCCTCAGAGAATTCGCCCTGTCCTTGCAAGAGACTCTCCAAGCTGTATCCCAAGTGGATCCTCGGGTGGCAGAGAACCCCAATGCTACCTTGAGAGAACAGTTTATTGAGGGTGCTGAGGATGATGCCTTAAAGAGACAGTTTCTCTCTGCCCAACACCCGGCTGTTTCCTTCCTGGACTTTAAAGAACTGGTCATACCAATACTGGGCCCTGAACACCAACCAGGGTCCCCAGCTCAGCCTGCCTCACCTGGGGCTGCTCCGACTATCACCCTGGGGCCTTACTCTCCTAAACGCCAACATGTCTACTTGTCAGCACCACAGGCCGTATCAACACCAGGGCCGTGCGATGTGGCGGATCTGAGAGAACAGGTTTCCCTGCTGGTCAGAAGTGTGGATGTCCTGACCAAGAAGCTAGAACACCTGCAGGCCGATCCTCAATCAAGGAGTGCACCACCCTCTCCTTCCAAGTCTCTGCCAGAGCTTCCCAGGGGAATTGCCTGGAGAAGACTGCCCTTTGCTACCGATGAGAAGCCAAAGAGACCCATTTGCAGGTACTGCCACAAATATGGACATATTGAGTCTCAATGCTGGCAGTTAAATGGGTTTCCCCTGAGGCCGAGGACCGCCCCTCAGGAGGAAGAACAATAGGTCCATCCAAGTGTGAAAGATCCCCAGTGCGCCAAACCGCTTTGGCCACACCCTGAGTCCTCTTTCATATAAAAACCACACTCACCGCCAGTGAATGTCGGGTTCACCAGATAAATACAAGACAAGCTTTTTAAATTTTATATATTTATTAACCCCTAACTGGGTCAGTATTAACATCTAACATATACAGATCAGAACAGATATGCAGATATATACAAGCATTAACAGTTACTAGTTACAAGATACAGTACAAATAAAATAAAAGGGATTAAAGGTGAAATGATTACTTTACCACACATATCCTGGATGTGGCTCTGTAGTCCAACACTCACACATGCTCTGTCATGTGTGAATAACCAGTGGAGGCCGTTTAGCATGTGGCATTAATACAATAATCCCGCCTGCATGCTTTTCACAGGAATCTCAGCATTAGTCTCTCTGTAATATCTCTCAGTCTCTTGTAGGTTCATCATCGTCAGCAGCAGCATTCCAACCTGCCTGCTCATAGTAGCATCTCAGTGATAGTCTCCATAGCATGATCTCCATAGCATCAACTCTATAGCATAAATCTCCATAGTTTAATCTCCATAATGTAATCTCCTCCCACAGACCTCTTACCTCATCTTTTATACCCTTTATGCCACCTCCCAGAATGAGGTCACCGGCGACAGCTGGTCTCATAGAATAATCCCCTCAAATCCAGATCTTTTGTATGTAGATGAGACCAAATGACCTGATACAATGTTATCAGCCATATCTGATCAACAGCCCAGGCTTGAACAATGCACTATTGTTTGATCACTCAGGGCTGTATAGGAATACAATGGAGCCCTATTGTTCCAGTGTTGCCACTACTGCCAATATACACCTAGGCTCATAGCTGCACACAGTATGAATAAATGGAACTAGAGAGAAATACGCTACCCAGAGACCAAAATACATCTCTGAGTTATGGCCATATTTAGGCAGAATCATCACACCTCCCCCTTTAGATGGGGCTTGCAGGAAGTGGGGGCCTACGCCCCTCTTCTGAAAGCACCTCCGCCTCCAGCTTCTCAGGTTCTGGCCCCAAGGCTCCCTCACCTTCCCCCGGGGTCCCAGCAGACTCGGGCCTTGTCAGACTCCGAGGGTGGTTGAGCGCCACGCGCCTTCAATATGTCCAGACTAGGGTCAGCTTGGACAGCATCTCTGAACTCTTGGCTGGAGTGAGACACAAGAGAGGTGCATGTTACATAGCTGCCGGCCCCTTCTGTCTCTCTAGTCTGACTAGGGACACTTCTAAGGCCCAGGCTCTGAGCCACGTACACTTGGCTACCTCCTGCCTGTTCCGGGTCCACTTTCTGAGTGCGGGCATCCCGTAGCTTTACACTCATGACCTCAGGCCCTTGGGAAACCATTCCAGAGATCCCATCCCGGCAATCTCTGCTCTCCTGGCTACCCCACACTAGCCACTAGTTGGGAGAGTTCTAGGGGATTCTGCACCTCCCCCTCTGCTTCCAAACCTAGGGGCACCTCTGGTTCTGGCACAGGTATGTTTGGACCCTGTCCTCCCTGTACTTCGGTGGGTGATGGTGATACTTTGGGCAAATGACTGAGATCATGCTTCCCCAAACCATCCCCCCACAATACATTGACAGGTAATACATTTGACATACACCCTTCTTGGATCACACCTCCAGTACCCCATGCCATCTGTACGTGGGCCATGGGCGCTCCTGGAATAGAACTGGACAGAAGAGACGTGTATGTCTCATACCAGCCGGACTCCTCCGGCTTCAAGGGAGTGAGGCTAATCATGGCGGTCTCAGCACCGACTCCAGGTGGTGTAGGCAACGGTTCGAGGGTCGGAACGCCCTCCACCCTTGTAGCACTCTGGCTGCGGGCTAACACCGCACTACCAGCAGTCCGTCCCTCACATGGATCAGTCATAAGATCCCCATAGCCTACCTGACCACCTGGCACATGGTCAGCAGTTGGGTGCTTATCGGATGCACTGGGCGAAATAGTAGAAGTTGCTTCCAGTGACTCAGAAGAGCTACCCTGTACACTTTCACAAGCATTGGCAATTACATTGACAGTACATTCATCAGCAATTGTTAATTCACCCCGGGCCTCAATGAGATTTGTGGTAGACATGTTAACAAGCTGGGAGGGAGACGCCCCCGCAGATGTAGGTGTGTCTACAGACAAGGTCTCATTGGTTCCTAGCACGGGGGTGAACCAAGCATCAATAACATTTTTGCTGAGCTGGGTTGCAGGAAGCTCGTTTGCATCTTCCCTGCTCTCAGCTGAAGGCAACTCATTAGCATTTACATTAACTGCCATGGGAATTATCTCAGAGAGGGGGTTACGGGCCCTCTCTGCAGATATGACAGACACATTATCAGCATTAATCATAGACAGTTTATCACAGTAAATTGGGTTGCTCCCCACCCCATGTTGGGACATCATAGGTCCTAAATCACTTCCCAAGAGTACCTTAGCAGGCAAATCAGTCAATAGTCCCACAGTCCGCATTCCTTTTCCTGCACCCCCATCCAGACACACAGATGGGCCACCTGTTGTGGCTTGAGAAGCAAGGAAGTTCTCAGGGTAGTTGGGGCACTCCTTCTTGAAATGTCCTGTCGGGTTACAGGCATGGCCCCAACGCACCTCCCCTTGGGGTTTGGGGAAGGTCACTAGGGCGCCCAGAGTTCTTGGGACAGGGGAGGGACCACCCGGGGCATAGTGTGTCTCACCCGGCGTGACGACATACGGCTGTGGTGAACTCCGGCCTGGCCTCTCGTTCCAACTTGAGGGACTGTGCAGGGTTGTTGGAGTTTGCGCTTGCTGGGAGAGCTCCATCCTTTTGAGCTCAAGCTGAAACTCCCTCTCGGCCTGTTGCTCAGCAGCCTGTCGTTCAGCAGCCTTCCTCTCTCTCTCTGCCTGTCGCTCAGCAGCCTCCCTCTCTCTCTCTGCCTGTCGCTCAGCAGCCTCCCTCTCTCTCTCTGCCTGTCGCTCAGCAGCCTCACGATCAGCCTGCCGTTCTCGTTCTGCGGCTTTCCCTCTCTCTCTCTGCCTGTCGCTCAGCAGCCTTCCCTCTCTCTCTCTGCCTGCCGTTCTGCGGCCTGCCGTTCTCGTTCTACAGATTCCTGAAACCAGTGCAACGCCTGCTGGTATATGTTAGGGTCCCTGGTGCTTAAATGCTGCAGAGCCATTTGCCAGACTGAAGCCATTCCCCCAGCAAGGCTGAGGCTACTGGTCCCTCCTGGTGAAGTAATCCTTGGGACCGGGCTGCTTGCCGCACTTCCTGGCCTAGCCCCAAAATCAGGACTCTGCTCGATTCTCTGCATGGCTGTGGCTGCCTCCATTTCAGCCATACGCTCAGGATCTCCAAAAGCCTGGTTCAGCAATTCTGGAGCTCTGCTTCTGAGCCCACTAGCCATCCACTGGTATTTGCCAAATAAAAGATAGGATAGAATACAAAGAGTAAGGGGGGGGGAACAGCACTGTATCAAACTTTCACTGTATCTTAATGCTTGCTTTAATACCGAGCTTGTCTCATAGGATTACCATAATCCCCAGCATGTGAGTGATATAGGTCACCAACACACGCCGTTTATCCTAAGATCCCACCATGCTGCCACCAATGTGAAAGATCCCAAGTGCGCCAAACCGCTTTGGCCACGCCCTGAGTCCTCTTTCATATAAAAACCACACTCACCGCCAGTGAATGTCGGGTTCACCAGATAAATACAAGACAAGCTTTCTAAATTTTATATATTTATTAACCCCTAACTGGGTCGGTATTAACATCTAACATATACAGATCAGAACAGATATGCAGATATATACAAGCATTAACAGTTACTAGTTACAAGATACAGTACAAATAAAATAAAAGGGATTAAAGGTGAAATGATTACTTTACCACACATATCCTGGATGTGGCTCTGTAGTCCAACACTCACACATGCTCTGTCATGTGTGAATAACCAGTGGAGGCCGTTTAGCATGTGACATTAATACAATAATCCCGCCTGCATGCTTTTTACAGGAATCTCAGCATTAGTCTCTCTGTAATATCTCTCAGTCTCTTGTAGGTTCATCATCATCATCAGCAGCATTCCAACCTGCCTACTCATAGTAGCATCTCAGTGATAGTCTCCATAGCATGATCTCCATAGCATCAACTCTATAGCATAAATCTCCATAGTGTAATCTCCATAATGTAATCTCCTCCCACAGACCTCTTACCTCATCTTTTATACCCTTTATGCCACCTCCCAGAATGAAGTCACCGGCGACAGTTGGTCTCATAGAATAATCCCCTCAAATCCAGATCTTTTGTATGTAGATGAGACCAAATGACCTGATACAATGTTATCAGCCATATCTGATCAACAGCCCAGGCTTGAACAATGCACTATTGTTTGATCACTCAGGGCTGTATAGGAATACAATGGAGCCCTATTGTTCCAGTGTTGCCACTACTGCCAATATACACCTAGGCTCATAGCTGCACACAGTATGAATAAATGGAACTAGAGAGAATTACGCTACCCAGAGACCAAAATACATCTCTGAGTTATGGCCATATTTAGGCAGAATCATCACACAAGTCACAGCCTTCCCCTAAGTACGTGGGCCCCCGTCCAGAAGTTACCATCTATATTGACGGGGTGTCACTGACTGCCCTGCTGGACACTGGCTCTCAGGTTACCACCATCCAATGAATGAATTAATTTTGGGGAGATGATCGGCTGGTGCACCCCCCGTGAGACTCCATCCATGGTGCTTGCCAGCAATGGACCGCCAGTACCTATCGCTGGGTACTGGACCCCTGATATGCAAGTTGGACGCATCAAGCTGTATGAACAGGGTGTCCTGGTCACTAACATCTGTGATGATGAAGTCCCCCCTGTGGTGTTGGGCGTGAATGTCCTGAAGAGCTGCTATGGAGAAATGCTGGAGGCCCTGCAGAGCTCACTGCCTACTGTCTCGCCTACAAAGAAGAGGGTGATACAGAAAACCATCAGTCTCCTGGCTGCTCAGCAGAAGTTTGCCAACAACAGAGGAGAAGTTTGCAGGGCCCGTGTTCAAGACAGCAGATCAGTGACTCTTCAACCTGGCACAGAGACTGTGGTGTGGTGCCAAGCATGTATGGGTGTACAGGAACAGAACTATCTGGCTCTAGTGGAACCTATGCCGCTAGAGGCCTACCCCATGCTGTTGGTCACCCGCTGTCTGTCCAAGATCACTCGAGGGGAGGTGCCAGTTCGTATCATGAACTTAAGTAATCTGCCAGTGGAATTAAAGAAACATTGCCCGGTGGCTGTGGTGTCCTATGTGGCTCCAGAAGATGATATTGAAGTTGCTGCTTCCTCTGCACGTCAGTCCTCACAGAAAGTTGTGCCCTAGCAAAAGAAAGATACTGACAAAGCCTGGTGGGAAGAATTGCATATTGGAGCCTCGTATACCCCAGCTGAACAGATTGAAGGTGTTCTCTCGGTGGTAAAGGAGTGTCAGTCGGCCTTCAGTCAACATCCACTGGACTTTGGGCACACTAAGTTCATTGAGCATACCATTCCTACTGGTGCACATCCTCCTATCAAGGAGAGGTACAGGCCCATTCCGCTGGCTAACTACCAGACTGTCAAGAAGCTGATGGCTGAAATGAAGGACGCTAATGTAATCCGTGAGAGCCACAGTCCCTGGGCTGCTCCACTGGTTCTGGCAAAGAAGAAAGATGGCGGTGTTCGATTTTGCATGGATTACAGGAAGCTGAATGCTGTCACCCACAAAGACGCCTACCCTTTACCTCATATAGAGGAGTCCCTTACAGCACTGGGAGCTGCAGCCTACTTCTCCACCTTGGACTTGATCAGCGGGTACTGGCAAGTACCCGTAGCTGCTGCTGACCGAGAGAAGACGGCCTTCACAACACCCATGGGCCTCTTTGAGTTCAACAGCATGCCTTTTGGACTCTGTAATGCTCCTGGAACCTTTGAACGCCTCATGGAGCACTGTCTGGGGCACAAGAACTTTGAGACTGTTCTGCTGTCATCATCTTCTCTAAGACGTATGAGGAGCACCTACAACATCTTACAGAAGTGTTCCAGATCCTGGCACAGCACGGGCTGAAGGTGAAACCATCCAAGTGCCACCTGCTGCAGACTCAAGTCCGCTACCTGGGGCATGTGGTCAGCGCTGAAGGGGTGAGGCCTTATCCTGAGAAAATCGCTGCTGTGGAAGATTGGCCCACACCTACTACAGTGAAAGAGGTCAGGAGCTTCCTAGGGTTTGCCGGATACTACAGGAGGTTCATCCCTAAATTTGCCCAGATTTCTGAGCCTCTGCAAGAACTGTTGAGAGGGCATCCTAAAGAGGAGCTGAGGAAGAAGATTCCTATCGAGTGGGGAGAGTGACAAGAAACCGCATTTCAGAGACTGAAACACTTGATGATTGAGTCACCGGTCCTGGGCTACCCAGATTACAGCTTACCTTTTCAGCTACACACTGATGCCAGTACCAAGGACTTAGGTGCCATCCTCTCTCAGATTCAAGATGGGAAGGAGAGAGTAATTGCCTTCGCCAGCCGGTCTCTGAAGGAAGCTGAAAGAAATGACCAGAATTACAGTTACTTCAAGCTGGAGTTCCTGGCCCTGGTGTGGGCTGTCACCGAAAAGTTCAAAGACTATCTGGTTGCTACTCCCTTTGAAGTCTACACAGACAACAAACAACCCACTAGCACACCTGGCTACCACACGAATGGGAGCTCCAGAGCAAAGATGGGCGTCACGTCTGGCCAATTACAACTTCGTGGTCAAGTACAAGTCCGGCAAAGCCAATGTCGGGGTTGACACCTTATCCCGGCTACCAACAGAGATTAGCCCTGGTGAGGAAGCGGATGAGTGGGAAGAAATGGAGATGCCAGCTTTCTATGCCCGGTTTGCCAAGCAAGCGGTTCACACCGTCAAAGTCCCAGCTGCCCCTGCTGCTCCTACACGGTCGCCGGTGAAGTCGACTCCTGAGACAAAATTATGGGTCCAGTTGCAGTCTGAAAGTAAAGTTCTGCGTGAGATATGAGACTTTCTGAGCCAAGGTATGCTGCCAACTGGACTCCGTGGAGTTCGTGCCAATACGGAGCTGTGCAAGCTGTGGAGACAGAGGAGGAAGCTGTTCCTGAGAGGAGGGCTTGTGTATAGACGTTCCACTGATCCTGTTTATGGGACCCGACTCCATCAAATTGTCGTCCCTCGATGTGATGTGGACACGGTCCTGGAAACTTATCATGACAAGTCTGGACACTTCGGGGTTCAGAAGACTGAAGCTACTATCAGAAGTCGGTTCTACTGGGTTGGTCTGAGAGATGACGTCGAGAAGTGGTACAGAGAGTGCACTGCCTGCACCCTTGCCAGGGGGAGAAAGCTGATCAGAAGGCTCCACTCCATCCTATTGAGAGCCATCACCCTCTGGAGATTGTGGCTCTGGATCACCTGAAAGTAGAACCCAGCCGCTCTGGATACACCTACGTGCTGACTATGATTGACCACTACACCAAGTTCACAGTGGCTGTACCCGTACGTGATCTATTGGCTAAGACTACTGCTAAGACCTTCTGGAAGTCTCTCCTTCTTCCCTATGGATGTCCTGAGAAGATCCTCACAGACCGGGGTTCCGCATTTGAGTCTCAGCTGTTCCTGGAACTCTGTGCCCTGTACAACTTCAAGAAGCTGCGTACAACATCTTACCATCCTCAGGGCAATGGTCTATGTGAGAAGATGTACCAGACTCTTCTTGGACCCCTCAGGACTTTGTCATCCTCCAGCTGGGCAGATTGGCCGCTACGGTTACCTGAGCTGGTCTACTAGTATAACAACCAGAAGCAGCTGTCCACCGGGTATACACCATACTACCTGATGTTCGGGAGACATGGGAATCTGCCTGTGGATGTTGTCTTGAGAGTGGCTGTTCCTGATGACATCAATCCACTGCCAAAGACCGAATGGGTGAGTGACCATCAGAGGCGTATGACTGAAGCTCATGACGTAGTAGAAGCCCATATGAAGGAGGTTTGGGACAGGCAGGAAGCAGACCATAACTTTCATGCTCAGGCTACCCCCTTACAGGTCGAGGAGAAGGTGTGGCTGAAGAACAACCACCAGACCCGCAAATTGGACTCCAGGTGGCAGGCTGAACCCTACACCATCTCTGCGCAGCCCCATCCTGATGTCTTCGTGGTGGAAAGAGAAGGGAGGAAGCCACAGGTGGTCTACCGGAATCGCTTGAAGGCGTGTTTGCAGGTGGGCCCTACTCCCTCAGTGCTGTCCCCTTCCACTGAGGGTAGTTCAGATGAAGAGATCCTTGTTCCAGAGACTGTCCCAGCCTCAGCAGTGTCAGAGAGCCTTTGCCATGGGATGCCTCCAGAATTGTACAGTGCTGTGGAATATGTTGGCGCTATATAAATAAAATGTATTATTATTATTATTATTATTAATTCTTCGTCCCTTGCCTGACCTTCCAGCTGCCTGCCAAAGGAGGAGTCCCCAGGTCACCTCCTGGGTCAGAGTTGTCTGCTGTGCCTGCTGAGGCAGAAGAACAGATGGACCTGGATGAAGCTGTTCCTGCCAGCCCTGTTCCAGCTAGCCCAGCTGTTGTCCTTAGCACTTCAGGAGAAGCCGCCCTGAAAAGATCCCAGAGAAACACCAAAGGGAAACGTCCTGCACGGTTTCTGGATTAAGGTCAGAGTTGTTCCTAACCCCAGTGCGAACTTGTGGACACTGCCCCAGTTCTCCTTATTTTCTCCAGTCCCTTTGCTCCAGGAGTGGACACTAACACACTTGTAACATGGAGTTCCTTTTGTGTCTTGTTGGGGCCCTGAGATCGGACACTAACGTACTTGTGCCTCAGGGACCTTTGTGTGTTTTTTTCCTTTTATTTTTCTGGACTTTCTAGTTGTATATATTACTTTATATATTTTTGCCGTGTTTTATTTGTTATGCTTGTTTGTCTTGTTTTGTCCGCTGTATTGCCTTCCCTAGCTTGGGCAAAGATTCGCTGAGGGTGGCTCAGGTTAAAATAGTGGGGTGTGCAGCATTCCAGAGTGCTACTGCTTTTATGTGTTTGTTTCTGGTGCATCTAGGTTTTATGTTAGTATGTTTTGTCTTCTATGTTAAGTGTCACTGTTTGCAGCTTTCCCTGTTATTTTCCCCTGCAGTGTTCAAGTCTAGCCTTGGTTAGCCCTGGCCTATCACAGACCACTGGGCGGGGTTGTGTGAGACTCCGTCTCCACGGTAACCCTTGGTCTGAGGGCAGTCTAGTGTGAGTAGTGGAACTGTAAGGGTGTGCAGAGGTTTCCTGCCCCCACAAGCTGCACTGAGGCCAACAGCCAGCCATCACAGCCTTCAGGAGGATAACTTCGGGCCTAGTCTTCAGGTAACCAGTACCTTGTCAGCCCTCCTAGAACCAAGGCCGGGGTTTGGACACTGTATTACTACCCCCATCAAGAAGCTGCTATTTCCTTGTGATTCCTGTTGCCAAATAAAAGGCTGTTTGGTTTACCTGCATCACTGAATCTTGAGTCGTGCCTGCATTACCAACAGGGCCCTTCCGAACACCACCACACCGGCCCAGGTGGGGGCAGGACGGGGGGGGGGGGGGGCCCCCCCCCCCCGGGGGGGGGGGGGGGGGGGGGGGGGGGGGGGGGGGGGGGGGGGCGCGCGGGGGGGGGGGGCCCCCCCCCCCCCCCCCCCCCCCCCCCATCCTCCGGTCTCCTCCGTCTGGGTTGCGGCACTGCCATCTTGGATTTCTGCTGCCAACTTTCTCTTATCATCAAATTGCTTCCATTTGCAGCCACCAGAGGGAGACAACAGCATGCAAAATTCAGAAGAGGTGTGTGCCCGTGCTGTTGACATTGCCTATAATATTGATATTCTTTTATTTTGTCTTTTTTTGTGCTTTTTTGCCTCTGTTCTTAAGACCAACCTGCCTTGAATTTCACTATTAGGGTTCGGCGTCTACCTTGAGGCATTGTCCCCAAATGTTGCAGAAAGAAATAAAGCGGGAATGATGTTGCTAAAAAGGATTTACATTTAGAAAGAGATTTATATTAACCCTGCAACATTGTTTCTAAGGCTCAAAACCTCATGAGGTACGAGCCCATTTCCCATCCTTTCCAATTCTAAATTGACAGTCCGAATCAAGGCCTGGATCAACTTCCCAACATCAAATATATAGGAAGAACTAGGTGTAATATTGCTGCGCTCAAGAGAAACCTCCCAGGATGACTCTCTTCTAACCGCTCATACCATATATATTATATATATACACTACTACACACACAGCTATTGGGTGGCTCCTCATTTAGTCATCACAATGCAGCGGTGCAAAAACAAACCATTTCTATCCAAAAAAAAAAAAAAGGGCTCCAATAAAAAAAGATGAACTCCTTAAAGGATAAAATCTGGGCAAGGCTAAGGCCCCCACATTGCGGCGCGCGTTTGTCTCTGCCGCGGAAACGGAGCAGTAAAAAAAACGCTGCATTTTATGGTATCGGCAACGTGAATGAGATTGTGGTTAATCTCATCCACACATTGCGCAAAAAAACAAAATGAGCTTGGGAAAAGCAGCTTTTCCAAGAACGCGTGTGCGTTTTTGAAAAACGCTGCATATTAATTTTAGCGCTGGAATCACCAGAGTTTCCCCAATGAGGGGAAGGAAAAAGCAGAGAAAAATGCACCAAATGCACAGTCAAGAACACTGCGGAAAACAACCAAAAAAATGCAAAGTGTTTGTGCTGTTTTGTTTTTTTTTTCTTCCCAAGGGCCTTTATTTGGCTTTATTTGGCTATGTGGGACCTTAGCCAAAACTAGGTTTTTTGGACGGACAACTTCACCCATCCTGTTTTATTTTTTTTATGTACCTTTTAATGACTGAACATGCTCACAACCTATTATTCTTCTGCTGTCATGCATGACTGTAAAACTTGAAGGAGTCATTAAACTGTCATTGCAGCCTTCAGAGATAGGCCTGTCATTGAGCTTAGAATGGCCGTTGACCTCTTCCGGTTCAATCCGCTGTTTTTTATAGGACGGTTGGCAGGAGAAAGCTTAAATCTCCAAGAATAAAAAAAGTCAACAGCACCAGGGATTCCCAGCCAGTCTCCCACGCTGGTACTTGCCAGGCCTGAAGCTGCTGCGATCTGACGAGTGCAGGCACATTCAGCTTAGAATGGCCGTTGACCTCTGCTGGTTCATTCCGTTGCTTTTTAGAAATAGTCAGTCTTCTTGTGACACGCCCAGTGCAGCTCAGCCTTACTTTTCTCTGGGGGCTGCCATCTTGGATTTCTGCTGCCATCTTCCTCTTTTCATCAAATTGCTTCCATTTGCAGCCACCAGAGGGAGACAACAGCATGCAAAATTCAGAAGAGGTGTGTGCCCGTGCTGCTGACATTGCCTATAATATTGATATTCTTTTATTTTGTCTTTTTTTGTGCTTTTTTGCCTCTGTTCTTAACACCTACCTGCCTTGAATTTCACTATTAGGATTCGGCGTCTACCTTGAGGCATTGTCCCCAAATGTTGCAGAAACAAATAAAGTGGGAATGATGTTGCTAAAAAGGATTTACATTTAGAAAGAGAGTTATATTAACCCTGCAACATTGTTTCTAAGGCTTAGAAGCAGACACATACTGCATGCCCATCCTGTTTAGCCGCCTAACATCTTAGCCTGCAACAGCTCCAGAGAAAGGCTAAAACCTCATGAGGTACGAGCCCATTTCCCATGGTGGTACACGCCCCAATATGCTCCTATTAAGTAATATATCTTAAACTTATAAATAAATAATAGACAGACACTTTAACTTTTGGCTTAATAGGCCGCGATGCGTTTATTATTATGGGGTTACCCAAATATATAAATAATTATAAATAATCAATAAATAAATAAATTATAATAATAATGATAATCAATATAATAATCAATAAATAATGTGAACCAATAACTAAAAGTCCATGAAACAAGTCCTCCCAGCATTAGCTGGGAGACTAAAATTCCCCACAAGCCATGTCCATCAAACAACATAACATCCTTAACATTTAAACCAGAAGAACAATGTTTACTTTTTGAAACTAACTCGCTAATACGCAACGCACTAAAAAAGGCTAAAACAAACGATACTCTAAATAACACTAACTCATAACTATCTACACAAATACGCTCCAAGACTAACCACAATTTAAACAACAATTCTGCTGACACTGGCATTCTTGTATCCTGAATTTGATGGGACTTCCTATAACCTTTTAGAACTTGCTTAACTATATAAAAACTGTATAGCGATTTAGCACCACTTAACCTTAAAAAGAAAGCGATCCCAGCCAATATCTTGTGAATGGATGAAAAGGCCAGATTCTTGTTCATTAGATCACACAGGAGTAACAGAATCAAAGACAAATCAATCATCAAGTAATCAACATCTAAATTATTACAAAATTTCAACCAGCTCATTCATGCGGCTGAATAATCGGCCCATGTTCGAGGAGCAACAGAACATTTAATATTGTGAGCAATTAAATCCAAATTATGTCCCATAAATGCTTTGGACAAGGGATTCCTTCCAAATCCGCTCCTGGAGCCAGATCCCGAAAACGCTCCCACTGAAATCAAGATAATGAATCCGCTATAACATTGCTTTTACCTTCCACATACCTAGCTATTAACCATATATTAGCATTCATGCAATAAAGCACTAAGTGTCTTAGTAATTGCACAACAGTATCGGATTTGGAAGACAAAGTATTGATGGCAAAAACGACACCCTTATTGTCGGTGTGTAATATGATTCTTTTACCAGAAAATTGTGAACCCCAAATTACCATAGCGACTAGAACAGGAAAAAGTTCTAACAGTACTATATTCTTTACCACTCCATTATCAATCCAAGTGTGCGGCCATTGCTCTGCCGACTAACTTCCATTAAAATATGCACCATAGCCTAAACTACCAGCAGCATCCGTGAATAAATTTAATGTATGAGAATCAATAAACTCCTGCTGCCAACAGTTACAACCATTGAACTTAGTTAAAAATTCCAACCATATGCATAAATCTTCTTTCAAACTTTTTGTAAGCCTAATATGCGCTCTAGGGGATTTCAAACCCATTGTAGCAAAATAAAGCCGCTTTGAAAAAACTCTTCCCATAGGGATAATTCTACATGCAAAATTAAGCATGCCCAGCAGGGATTGCATTTCCTTCAAAGTGGTTTTAGATTTAGATAACATCGTGATTAACAGGCATTTAATTTTCTCAATTTTTTCTTTTGACAATCTGAATTCCATACGTTCAGAATCAATTACTATACCTAAAAATTCTATAACACAACAAGGATGAACAGTTTTTTCTTGCGCAACAGGAATACCAAATAAATCACATATTTCAAAGAACTTATTTAACAACAAACTACAACTGTTAGGGAGCGTTCATACTACCGTTGGTGTCCGTCAGTAGTGTCCGTTGCTATTGTCCTTTACAAGATTTTAGCAACGGACACTAGTTGAACCGTCAGAAATCCGTTAAAATTTCCATTCATTTCAATGGGTTTTTATATTGTGTCCGTTAGTGTCTGTTTACACCCAATCCGTCAGAAGTCTATTATTTTTTCGCGGACAAAAAATCCTACATGCAGGACTTTTTGTCCATTTGAAAAAAACGGATTCTTGACGGACAGCAAGTGTCCGTTATTTTTTTTACATTGAAGTCTATGAGTAACGGACTTATAATGGACAGTAACTGATAGCCATCAGTTACTGTCCGTTATTTTATGTCCGTTTACTTTCCCTGCGCATGCTCAGAGAGGAGAAACAAACAACAAAAAAAAACTAACAGTGTTAAAGAGGTCATTTCGTGTCCTCAGGTACATGCGGTTTTACATACCGCTAGAAAGCTGACAGCGTGCTGAATTCAGTACACTGCCGACTTTCCCGGTATGTGCCCCGGGGCTGGAAATATCAGCGGTGTAAGTTACATGTTTTACTGTTAGAAGGGCGCTGAGAGGAACTCCCTCCCTGACACTTCACTTCATTCAGAGACTTGTACTGAGGGGGCGTTCCTCACAGCTTGAGCGTCATCACTGGGCTGTGAGGAACGCCCCCTCTCTCTGTTCTTGTCTATAGTGCTGTACTGTCAGAGGGGGCGTTCCTTACTGCCCGGGCGATGACGCTGAGCTGTGAGGAACGCCCCCTCAGTACAAGTCTATGAACGAAGAGAAGTGTCAGGGAGGGAGTTCCTCGCAGCGCCCTTCAAACAGTAAAACATGTTAACTTACACCACCGATATCTCCAGCCCTGGGGCACATCCCGGGAAAGCCAGCAGTGCGCTGAATTCAGCGCGCTGTCGGCTTTCTAGCGGTATGTGACATGAAAGGTCCTCTTTAAAAAACGGACACTACCTGATGATAACATCAGTTAGTGTCCGTTATGATAGGTGTCCGTTTTTTTTTTTTAACGGACACCTTCATAACGGACTCCAACGGTAGTGTGAACCCTGCCTTAGAATCAGAACTACTAATAAACAAAAAGTCGTCTAAATAGTGGAGAATTTTTCCCACAGGTATTTCAAACTCAATGACCCAGTGCAGAAAGGTAGAAGATGCCTCAAAGTACTTACAGGACATAGAAAAGCCCATGGGGAGGCATTTGTCAAAATAATATTGGTCCTTGAATTGAAAACCTAATGAGTTAGAGCCCTTTGGGTTTACTGGCAATAACCTGAAAGCTGACTTAATGTCAGCTTTTGCTAATAGTGCACCCTGTCCACAAGCACGCAACAAAGAAAGTGCTTGATCGAACGAAGCATATTTAACCGCTGCTTCAGACTCACTCACCATGTCATTCAGAGACTCACGATGCGGATAAGACAGGCGGTGAATGAGTCTGAACTCACCTGGATCCTTCTTTGGAACTATGCCCAAAGGGGATAACCTAAAATTTTTAAAGGGGGGAAAATCAAAAGGACCTGCAATTCTACCACTGATTAACTCTTTGACTAACTTAATCCTGACAATTTCTTCGTGCAAAGAAATTGATTTTAAGTTTGGTACCCATGTACAACCAACACCGTCAAATTCAGGAACATGAAAACCTTCATTAAAACCAGAATAAATCAAATTAGCTTTCGCCTGGTCTGGGTATATTTTTAGCCAGGGCAGCATTCTTTGCAGCTTCACTGGCGTCGTGGCTTTTGGAAATCTGCTCCTTTGTGCTCTGCTGCTGTTCTCCAGATTGGTTATTCTTTTTATAACATCTGGACATTGGATGAGTGCCCCCGCAAAAGGAGCTCTCATGCTTATACCGACAGTTATGAATCCATTTACATGCAGCCTCATTATAGGCAAAGCAGACCCCTTTACGCATAGTAGTTGTACTGGAGCTGCTTGGCCTATTCGATGAAGTTCTCTGTGGCAACATTAGGTTTAACCATAAACCAACATCCTTCACACCCCATTTAAGTGATGGGTACACCGCCAATTTCTGTCTAAAAAACTCGTCATAATTGTACCAGGCCATGCCACCAAAATTGTGGTATGCCTCCAGCACAATATCTATATGCTGAAACAGCCCGGTACAAAGAGCAGGGGAACGCTCCCCTAGCACAGCAGCATATATGAAAAAGGCCTGAAGCCAATTATTAAATGAACGCGGCATAATACGCTTCCTATCTTCCTCAGACTTTTCATCCTTTTTGTCACTGCGTACCACATGCTTTTTGGCCAATGGCAGCAATGACAAAACTTCAACATATTCTAACTTCCAAATTTTTTTCCTTCACAGTACTGCTGAGGTGAAAACCCAATGGAGACACTTCGTAACTAATGGCCTCCTTAACACAGGTTTACACCACCCCAGCACCTTTATTTAACAATGGGACATTTGTACAAAAACTATTTACAACAGAACTAGAACTAACAGGGATACTAGGAACAACGCTAGGCGGTTTAACCCAAGCCCCAGCTACAGAATTAGAAACATTAGCTTCAGCAAAATCATTTAACAAAGCTAAGAACTTAGATAAAACAGTATTAGGGACAGACATGGATGGTCTCACGCTTCTAACGTGCTTCTCGGTCCAGTCCAGAAGCTTGGTTCAGCAGTCTATAATCCTCTGCACACAGGCCAGCATCCCTGGCCCCGGTTTCAAAGTTCCCCCGTTGGGCCTCCTGTGTAGACGAAGAAGGTCTGGCTGCTTCCCTTTGCCTGCTCTTCCTCCTCTCATCCGACTGGCTCCTGTAGCGCTGCTAGCTTCTGCTCCCGGCTGCCGACGCTGCCCTCCAGTTCGTCTGCGAACTCTCCTCTTCCACTCCAGACCTATGACGCTGGCGCTCAACTGATAAATCCTTAGAACAAACCGGAAGCGCCGCTTTAACCTGCGCTCCCGGCTGTTCCCTTCAGACGACGCCCTTCTTCTTTGAGTGACAGGGGACGTCGTGTATACAGAGCGGCTCCTCCTAGACCGCTTTGCCGGCAGAGGTAAATCTTCTTTTGGCCAGCCTTCCTCTACCGCCGGCCGGCCGGAGATTGACAGCGGAAAACGGACCTCCCCTTCTCCCTGCTTCTCCATCTTCCGGCGCTGCATTATCTTCTGGCTGCCGCAGGCACCGACGGAACCATTCTTCGCCCCCGGCAGCTTCAGCCCGATTAATCAGCTGCCGAAGAAGATCCTCCATCCCTCTCTGCTGATCCTGGAGCTGCTCCATATCGTGACCACGGTGGGACCGACACCTCAGCTGGTAACGCCTCTCTTTTAAATGTTGATTTTCCCGCCGTCTGGCACAGCTGTCCAATCAGCTGTTAAGGGTTGCTGCTGGGCAGATTAACCTCTGTCAAATTTCCCGACGCTACGCTCAGCTGACCAATCAGCTGACAGAAGCTGCTGCTGGGCAGAACAATGGAAAAACCTAGAACCTGCTCATGACCACCACAGCTGACCTGAGATTGACCTTCAATAAACTAGAGAAAATGAGGTAAGTAAACCACATAAAAACCATTTAATTCTGAGAAAAAAACACCAACTAAATTAATAAATAAAAGGATATCTGGAGCTGGTACGGTATCCCCATGGGCCCCCATCCAAAAACTCCTGAGGGCTTATTCATCCTTTCCAAGTCGCCAAAAAACTGACAGTCCGAATCAAGGCCCAGAACAACTCCCCAACACCAAATAAATAAGAAGAACTAGGTTTAATATTTTGGGCCCCGAAAAAAAACCCCCGGGGTGTTGGTGCCCCCCCCGCCCGGGGGCCCTTTGGGGGGGCGGGGGGGGGGGGGTAGGAACATTCAGCTTAGAATGAGCGTTGACTTCTGCCGCTTCAATCCGCTGCTTTTTATAAGAAGGTTTAGGGACGGGAACATTTCTCTTGAGAAGAGCACCAGTGAAGGTGTGTAGAGTTTTATACTGCCTTTTGCCCTCTACTAAGCATCTACATATCACAAAACATTATAGGAAAAGGAGCTGGAAAGCTCATGCGCCCTCTGTAACAGATCTTCAATTTGCTTTTGACTCACTGAGTCTTGAAACAGCAAAGGGGATTTTAGCCAAACCATTTTCACTTATCTGCATACAACGCCGTTCCGGGATTTTTGCTCCTTATCAGCGCAGAGCAAAGTGAACTAGCTGGCTTTGTGGGAGGAAATGAGTGGCTTAGCGACAGGAACAGCTCTCCTTGAGGAGAGCACCAGTGAAGGTGTGTAGAGTTTTAAATTTATAGGAAGGTTGGCAGGAGAAAGCTGAGATCCAAGATGGCAGCCCCCAGAGAAAAGTAAGGCTAATTTGCATACCTTGGAACACACTGGGTGTGTAACAGTAAGGTTGTCTAGCAACCAGGCTGGCAGCAGAAATCCAAGATGGCAGCCCCCAGAGAAATAGTCAGTCTTCTTGTGACACGCCCAGTGCAGCTCAGCCTTACTTTTCTCTGGGGGCTGCCATCTTGGATTTCTGCTGCCAACTTTCTCTTATCATCAAATTGCTTCCATTTGCAGCCACCAGAGGGAGACAACAGCATGCAAAATTCAGAAGAGGTGTGTGCCCGTGCTGTTGACATTGCCTATAATATTGATATTCTTTTATTTTGTCTTTTTTTGTGCTTTTTTGCCTCTGTTCTTAAGACCAACCTGCCTTGAATTTCACTATTAGGGTTCGGCGTCTACCTTGAGGCATTGTCCCCAAATGTTGCAGAAAGAAATAAAGCGGGAATGATGTTGCTAAAAAGGATTTACATTTAGAAAGAGATTTATATTAACCCTGCAACATTGTTTCTAAGGCTCAAAACCTCATGAGGTACGAGCCCATTTCCCATCCTTTCCAATTCTAAATTGACAGTCCGAATCAAGGCCTGGATCAACTTCCCAACATCAAATATATAGGAAGAACTAGGTGTAATATTGCTGCGCTCAAGAGAAACCTCCCAGGATGACTCTCTTCTAACCGCTCATACCATATATATTATATATATATACACTACTACACACACAGCTATTGGGTGGCTCCTCATTTAGTCATCACAATGCAGCGGTGCAAAATCAAACCATTTCTATCCAAAAAAAAAAAGTACTTCAATAAAAAAAGGTGAACTCCTTAAAGTATCAAATCTGGGCAAGGCTAAGGCCCCACATTGCGGAAACGCAGCGTTTGTCTCTGTCGCGGAAACGGAGCAATAAAAAAAATGCTGCATTTTACGGTATCGGCAACGTGAATGAGATTGTGGTTAATCTCATCCACACATTGCGCAAAAAAACAAAATGAGTTTGGGAAAAGGAGCTTTTCCAATAACGCATGTGCGTTTTTGAAAAACGCTGCATATTAATTTTAGCGCCGGAAACACCAGAGTTTCCCCAATGAGGGGAAGGAAAAAGCAGAGAAAAACGCACCAAATGCACAGTCAAGAACACTGCGGAAAACAACCCAAAAAATGCAAAGCGTTTGTGCTGTTTTGTTTTTTTTTTTCTTCCCAAAGGGCCTGTATTTGGCTTTATTTGGCTATGTGGGACCTTAGCCAAAACTAGGTTTTTTGGACGGACAACTTCACCCATCCTGTTTTATTTTTTTTATGTACCTTTTAATGACTGTACATGCGCACAACCTATTATTCTTCTGCTGACATGCATGACTGTAAAACTTGAAGGAGTCATTAAACTATCATTGCAGCCTTCAGAGATAGACCTGTCATTCAGCTTAGAATGGCCGTTGACCTCTGCCGGTTCAGTCCGCTGTTTTTTATAAGACGGTTGGCAGGAGAAAGCTTAAATCCCCAAGAATAAAAGATTCAACGGCACCAGGGATTCCCAGCCAGTCTCCCACGCCGGTACTTGCCAGGCCTGAAGCTACTTAGCGGCTGCGATCTGACGAGGGTAGGAACATTCAGCTTAGAATGAGCGTTGACTTCTGCCGCTTCAATCCGCTGCTTTTTATAAGAAGGTTTAGGGACGGGAACATTTCTCTTGAGAAGAGCACCAGTGAAGGTGTGTAGAGTTTTATACTGCCTTTTGCCCTCTACTAAGCATCTACATATCACAAAACATTATAGGAAAAGGAGCTGGAAAGCTCATGCGCCCTCTGTAACAGATCTTCAATTTGCTTTTGACTCACTGAGTCTTGAAACAGCAAAGGGGATTTTAGCCAAACCATTTTCACTTATCTGCATACAACGCCGTTCCGGGATTTTTGCTCCTTATCAGCGCAGAGCAAAGTGAACTAGCTGGCTTTGTGGGAGGAAATGAGTGGCTTAGCGACAGGAACAGCTCTCCTTGAGGAGAGCACCAGTGAAGGTGTGTAGAGTTTTAAATTTATAGGAAGGTTGGCAGGAGAAAGCTGAGATCCAAGATGGCAGCCCCCAGAGAAAAGTAAGGCTAATTTGCATACCTTGGAACACACTGGGTGTGTAACAGTAAGGTTGTCTAGCAACCAGGCTGGCAGCAGAAATCCAAGATGGCAGCCCCCAGAGAAATAGTCAGTCTTCTTGTGACACGCCCAGTGCAGCTCAGCCTTACTTTTCTCTGGGGGCTGCCATCTTGGATTTCTGCTGCCAACTTTCTCTTATCATCAAATTGCTTCCATTTGCAGCCACCAGAGGGAGACAACAGCATGCAAAATTCAGAAGAGGTGTGTGCCCGTGCTGTTGACATTGCCTATAATATTGATATTCTTTTATTTTGTCTTTTTTTGTGCTTTTTTGCCTCTGTTCTTAAGACCAACCTGCCTTGAATTTCACTATTAGGGTTCGGCGTCTACCTTGAGGCATTGTCCCCAAATGTTGCAGAAAGAAATAAAGCGGGAATGATGTTGCTAAAAAGGATTTACATTTAGAAAGAGATTTATATTAACCCTGCAACATTGTTTCTAAGGCTCAAAACCTCATGAGGTACGAGCCCATTTCCCATCCTTTCCAATTCTAAATTGACAGTCCGAATCAAGGCCTGGATCAACTTCCCAACATCAAATATATAGGAAGAACTAGGTGTAATATTGCTGCGCTCAAGAGAAACCTCCCAGGATGACTCTCTTCTAACCGCTCATACCATATATATTATATATATATACACTACTACACACACAGCTATTGGGTGGCTCCTCATTTAGTCATCACAATGCAGCGGTGCAAAATCAAACCATTTCTATCCAAAAAAAAAAAGTACTTCAATAAAAAAAGGTGAACTCCTTAAAGTATCAAATCTGGGCAAGGCTAAGGCCCCACATTGCGGAAACGCAGCGTTTGTCTCTGTCGCGGAAACGGAGCAATAAAAAAAATGCTGCATTTTACGGTATCGGCAACGTGAATGAGATTGTGGTTAATCTCATCCACACATTGCGCAAAAAAACAAAATGAGTTTGGGAAAAGGAGCTTTTCCAATAACGCATGTGCGTTTTTGAAAAACGCTGCATATTAATTTTAGCGCCGGAAACACCAGAGTTTCCCCAATGAGGGGAAGGAAAAAGCAGAGAAAAACGCACCAAATGCACAGTCAAGAACACTGCGGAAAACAACCCAAAAAATGCAAAGCGTTTGTGCTGTTTTGTTTTTTTTTTCTTCCCAAAGGGCCTGTATTTGGCTTTATTTGGCTATGTGGGACCTTAGCCAAAACTAGGTTTTTTGGACGGACAACTTCACCCATCCTGTTTTATTTTTTTTATGTACCTTTTAATGACTGTACATGCGCACAACCTATTATTCTTCTGCTGACATGCATGACTGTAAAACTTGAAGGAGTCATTAAACTATCATTGCAGCCTTCAGAGATAGACCTGTCATTCAGCTTAGAATGGCCGTTGACCTCTGCCGGTTCAGTCCGCTGTTTTTTATAAGACGGTTGGCAGGAGAAAGCTTAAATCCCCAAGAATAAAAGATTCAACGGCACCAGGGATTCCCAGCCAGTCTCCCACGCCGGTACTTGCCAGGCCTGAAGCTACTTAGCGGCTGCGATCTGACGAGGGTAGGAACATTCAGCTTAGAATGAGCGTTGACTTCTGCCGCTTCAATCCGCTGCTTTTTATAAGAAGGTTTAGGGACGGGAACATTTCTCTTGAGAAGAGCACCAGTGAAGGTGTGTAGAGTTTTATACTGCCTTTTGCCCTCTACTAAGCATCTACATATCACAAAACATTATAGGAAAAGGAGCTGGAAAGCTCATGCGCCCTCTGTAACAGATCTTCAATTTGCTTTTGACTCACTGAGTCTTGAAACAGCAAAGGGGATTTTAGCCAAACCATTTTCACTTATCTGCATACAACGCCGTTCCGGGATTTTTGCTCCTTATCAGCGCAGAGCAAAGTGAACTAGCTGGCTTTGTGGGAGGAAATGAGTGGCTTAGCGACAGGAACAGCTCTCCTTGAGGAGAGCACCAGTGAAGGTGTGTAGAGTTTTAAATTTATAGGAAGGTTGGCAGGAGAAAGCTGAGATCCAAGATGGCAGCCCCCAGAGAAAAGTAAGGCTAATTTGCATACCTTGGAACACACTGGGTGTGTAACAGTAAGGTTGTCTAGCAACCAGGCTGGCAGCAGAAATCCAAGATGGCAGCCCCCAGAGAAATAGTCAGTCTTCTTGTGACACGCCCAGTGCAGCTCAGCCTTACTTTTCTCTGGGGGCTGCCATCTTGGATTTCTGCTGCCAACTTTCTCTTATCATCAAATTGCTTCCATTTGCAGCCACCAGAGGGAGACAACAGCATGCAAAATTCAGAAGAGGTGTGTGCCCGTGCTGTTGACATTGCCTATAATATTGATATTCTTTTATTTTGTCTTTTTTTGTGCTTTTTTGCCTCTGTTCTTAAGACCAACCTGCCTTGAATTTCACTATTAGGGTTCGGCGTCTACCTTGAGGCATTGTCCCCAAATGTTGCAGAAAGAAATAAAGCGGGAATGATGTTGCTAAAAAGGATTTACATTTAGAAAGAGATTTATATTAACCCTGCAACATTGTTTCTAAGGCTCAAAACCTCATGAGGTACGAGCCCATTTCCCATCCTTTCCAATTCTAAATTGACAGTCCGAATCAAGGCCTGGATCAACTTCCCAACATCAAATATATAGGAAGAACTAGGTGTAATATTGCTGCGCTCAAGAGAAACCTCCCAGGATGACTCTCTTCTAACCGCTCATACCATATATATTATATATATATACACTACTACACACACAGCTATTGGGTGGCTCCTCATTTAGTCATCACAATGCAGCGGTGCAAAATCAAACCATTTCTATCCAAAAAAAAAAAGTACTTCAATAAAAAAAGGTGAACTCCTTAAAGTATCAAATCTGGGCAAGGCTAAGGCCCCACATTGCGGAAACGCAGCGTTTGTCTCTGTCGCGGAAACGGAGCAATAAAAAAAATGCTGCATTTTACGGTATCGGCAACGTGAATGAGATTGTGGTTAATCTCATCCACACATTGCGCAAAAAAACAAAATGAGTTTGGGAAAAGGAGCTTTTCCAATAACGCATGTGCGTTTTTGAAAAACGCTGCATATTAATTTTAGCGCCGGAAACACCAGAGTTTCCCCAATGAGGGGAAGGAAAAAGCAGAGAAAAACGCACCAAATGCACAGTCAAGAACACTGCGGAAAACAACCCAAAAAATGCAAAGCGTTTGTGCTGTTTTGTTTTTTTTTCTTCCCAAAGGGCCTGTATTTGGCTTTATTTGGCTATGTGGGACCTTAGCCAAAACTAGGTTTTTTGGACGGACAACTTCACCCATCCTGTTTTATTTTTTTTATGTACCTTTTAATGACTGTACATGCGCACAACCTATTATTCTTCTGCTGACATGCATGACTGTAAAACTTGAAGGAGTCATTAAACTATCATTGCAGCCTTCAGAGATAGACCTGTCATTCAGCTTAGAATGGCCGTTGACCTCTGCCGGTTCAGTCCGCTGTTTTTTATAAGACGGTTGGCAGGAGAAAGCTTAAATCCCCAAGAATAAAAGATTCAACGGCACCAGGGATTCCCAGCCAGTCTCCCACGCCGGTACTTGCCAGGCCTGAAGCTACTTAGCGGCTGCGATCTGACGAGGGTAGGAACATTCAGCTTAGAATGAGCGTTGACTTCTGCCGCTTCAATCCGCTGCTTTTTATAAGAAGGTTTAGGGACGGGAACATTTCTCTTGAGAAGAGCACCAGTGAAGGTGTGTAGAGTTTTATACTGCCTTTTGCCCTCTACTAAGCATCTACATATCACAAAACATTATAGGAAAAGGAGCTGGAAAGCTCATGCGCCCTCTGTAACAGATCTTCAATTTGCTTTTGACTCACTGAGTCTTGAAACAGCAAAGGGGATTTTAGCCAAACCATTTTCACTTATCTGCATACAACGCCGTTCCGGGATTTTTGCTCCTTATCAGCGCAGAGCAAAGTGAACTAGCTGGCTTTGTGGGAGGAAATGAGTGGCTTAGCGACAGGAACAGCTCTCCTTGAGGAGAGCACCAGTGAAGGTGTGTAGAGTTTTAAATTTATAGGAAGGTTGGCAGGAGAAAGCTGAGATCCAAGATGGCAGCCCCCAGAGAAAAGTAAGGCTAATTTGCATACCTTGGAACACACTGGGTGTGTAACAGTAAGGTTGTCTAGCAACCAGGCTGGCAGCAGAAATCCAAGATGGCAGCCCCCAGAGAAATAGTCAGTCTTCTTGTGACACGCCCAGTGCAGCTCAGCCTTACTTTTCTCTGGGGGCTGCCATCTTGGATTTCTGCTGCCAACTTTCTCTTATCATCAAATTGCTTCCATTTGCAGCCACCAGAGGGAGACAACAGCATGCAAAATTCAGAAGAGGTGTGTGCCCGTGCTGTTGACATTGCCTATAATATTGATATTCTTTTATTTTGTCTTTTTTTGTGCTTTTTTGCCTCTGTTCTTAAGACCAACCTGCCTTGAATTTCACTATTAGGGTTCGGCGTCTACCTTGAGGCATTGTCCCCAAATGTTGCAGAAAGAAATAAAGCGGGAATGATGTTGCTAAAAAGGATTTACATTTAGAAAGAGATTTATATTAACCCTGCAACATTGTTTCTAAGGCTCAAAACCTCATGAGGTACGAGCCCATTTCCCATCCTTTCCAATTCTAAATTGACAGTCCGAATCAAGGCCTGGATCAACTTCCCAACATCAAATATATAGGAAGAACTAGGTGTAATATTGCTGCGCTCAAGAGAAACCTCCCAGGATGACTCTCTTCTAACCGCTCATACCATATATATTATATATATATACACTACTACACACACAGCTATTGGGTGGCTCCTCATTTAGTCATCACAATGCAGCGGTGCAAAATCAAACCATTTCTATCCAAAAAAAAAAAGTACTTCAATAAAAAAAGGTGAACTCCTTAAAGTATCAAATCTGGGCAAGGCTAAGGCCCCACATTGCGGAAACGCAGCGTTTGTCTCTGTCGCGGAAACGGAGCAATAAAAAAAATGCTGCATTTTACGGTATCGGCAACGTGAATGAGATTGTGGTTAATCTCATCCACACATTGCGCAAAAAAACAAAATGAGTTTGGGAAAAGGAGCTTTTCCAATAACGCATGTGCGTTTTTGAAAAACGCTGCATATTAATTTTAGCGCCGGAAACACCAGAGTTTCCCCAATGAGGGGAAGGAAAAAGCAGAGAAAAACGCACCAAATGCACAGTCAAGAACACTGCGGAAAACAACCCAAAAAATGCAAAGCGTTTGTGCTGTTTTGTTTTTTTTTCTTCCCAAAGGGCCTGTATTTGGCTTTATTTGGCTATGTGGGACCTTAGCCAAAACTAGGTTTTTTGGACGGACAACTTCACCCATCCTGTTTTATTTTTTTTATGTACCTTTTAATGACTGTACATGCGCACAACCTATTATTCTTCTGCTGACATGCATGACTGTAAAACTTGAAGGAGTCATTAAACTATCATTGCAGCCTTCAGAGATAGACCTGTCATTCAGCTTAGAATGGCCGTTGACCTCTGCCGGTTCAGTCCGCTGTTTTTTATAAGACGGTTGGCAGGAGAAAGCTTAAATCCCCAAGAATAAAAGATTCAACGGCACCAGGGATTCCCAGCCAGTCTCCCACGCCGGTACTTGCCAGGCCTGAAGCTACTTAGCGGCTGCGATCTGACGAGGGTAGGAACATTCAGCTTAGAATGAGCGTTGACTTCTGCCGCTTCAATCCGCTGCTTTTTATAAGAAGGTTTAGGGACGGGAACATTTCTCTTGAGAAGAGCACCAGTGAAGGTGTGTAGAGTTTTATACTGCCTTTTGCCCTCTACTAAGCATCTACATATCACAAAACATTATAGGAAAAGGAGCTGGAAAGCTCATGCGCCCTCTGTAACAGATCTTCAATTTGCTTTTGACTCACTGAGTCTTGAAACAGCAAAGGGGATTTTAGCCAAACCATTTTCACTTATCTGCATACAACGCCGTTCCGGGATTTTTGCTCCTTATCAGCGCAGAGCAAAGTGAACTAGCTGGCTTTGTGGGAGGAAATGAGTGGCTTAGCGACAGGAACAGCTCTCCTTGAGGAGAGCACCAGTGAAGGTGTGTAGAGTTTTAAATTTATAGGAAGGTTGGCAGGAGAAAGCTGAGATCCAAGATGGCAGCCCCCAGAGAAAAGTAAGGCTAATTTGCATACCTTGGAACACACTGGGTGTGTAACAGTAAGGTTGTCTAGCAACCAGGCTGGCAGCAGAAATCCAAGATGGCAGCCCCCAGAGAAATAGTCAGTCTTCTTGTGACACGCCCAGTGCAGCTCAGCCTTACTTTTCTCTGGGGGCTGCCATCTTGGATTTCTGCTGCCAACTTTCTCTTATCATCAAATTGCTTCCATTTGCAGCCACCAGAGGGAGACAACAGCATGCAAAATTCAGAAGAGGTGTGTGCCCGTGCTGTTGACATTGCCTATAATATTGATATTCTTTTATTTTGTCTTTTTTTGTGCTTTTTTGCCTCTGTTCTTAAGACCAACCTGCCTTGAATTTCACTATTAGGGTTCGGCGTCTACCTTGAGGCATTGTCCCCAAATGTTGCAGAAAGAAATAAAGCGGGAATGATGTTGCTAAAAAGGATTTACATTTAGAAAGAGATTTATATTAACCCTGCAACATTGTTTCTAAGGCTCAAAACCTCATGAGGTACGAGCCCATTTCCCATCCTTTCCAATTCTAAATTGACAGTCCGAATCAAGGCCTGGATCAACTTCCCAACATCAAATATATAGGAAGAACTAGGTGTAATATTGCTGCGCTCAAGAGAAACCTCCCAGGATGACTCTCTTCTAACCGCTCATACCATATATATTATATATATATACACTACTACACACACAGCTATTGGGTGGCTCCTCATTTAGTCATCACAATGCAGCGGTGCAAAATCAAACCATTTCTATCCAAAAAAAAAAAGTACTTCAATAAAAAAAGGTGAACTCCTTAAAGTATCAAATCTGGGCAAGGCTAAGGCCCCACATTGCGGAAACGCAGCGTTTGTCTCTGTCGCGGAAACGGAGCAATAAAAAAAATGCTGCATTTTACGGTATCGGCAACGTGAATGAGATTGTGGTTAATCTCATCCACACATTGCGCAAAAAAACAAAATGAGTTTGGGAAAAGGAGCTTTTCCAATAACGCATGTGCGTTTTTGAAAAACGCTGCATATTAATTTTAGCGCCGGAAACACCAGAGTTTCCCCAATGAGGGGAAGGAAAAAGCAGAGAAAAACGCACCAAATGCACAGTCAAGAACACTGCGGAAAACAACCCAAAAAATGCAAAGCGTTTGTGCTGTTTTGTTTTTTTTTCTTCCCAAAGGGCCTGTATTTGGCTTTATTTGGCTATGTGGGACCTTAGCCAAAACTAGGTTTTTTGGACGGACAACTTCACCCATCCTGTTTTATTTTTTTTATGTACCTTTTAATGACTGTACATGCGCACAACCTATTATTCTTCTGCTGACATGCATGACTGTAAAACTTGAAGGAGTCATTAAACTATCATTGCAGCCTTCAGAGATAGACCTGTCATTCAGCTTAGAATGGCCGTTGACCTCTGCCGGTTCAGTCCGCTGTTTTTTATAAGACGGTTGGCAGGAGAAAGCTTAAATCCCCAAGAATAAAAGATTCAACGGCACCAGGGATTCCCAGCCAGTCTCCCACGCCGGTACTTGCCAGGCCTGAAGCTACTTAGCGGCTGCGATCTGACGAGGGTAGGAACATTCAGCTTAGAATGAGCGTTGACTTCTGCCGCTTCAATCCGCTGCTTTTTATAAGAAGGTTTAGGGACGGGAACATTTCTCTTGAGAAGAGCACCAGTGAAGGTGTGTAGAGTTTTATACTGCCTTTTGCCCTCTACTAAGCATCTACATATCACAAAACATTATAGGAAAAGGAGCTGGAAAGCTCATGCGCCCTCTGTAACAGATCTTCAATTTGCTTTTGACTCACTGAGTCTTGAAACAGCAAAGGGGATTTTAGCCAAACCATTTTCACTTATCTGCATACAACGCCGTTCCGGGATTTTTGCTCCTTATCAGCGCAGAGCAAAGTGAACTAGCTGGCTTTGTGGGAGGAAATGAGTGGCTTAGCGACAGGAACAGCTCTCCTTGAGGAGAGCACCAGTGAAGGTGTGTAGAGTTTTAAATTTATAGGAAGGTTGGCAGGAGAAAGCTGAGATCCAAGATGGCAGCCCCCAGAGAAAAGTAAGGCTAATTTGCATACCTTGGAACACACTGGGTGTGTAACAGTAAGGTTGTCTAGCAACCAGGCTGGCAGCAGAAATCCAAGATGGCAGCCCCCAGAGAAATAGTCAGTCTTCTTGTGACACGCCCAGTGCAGCTCAGCCTTACTTTTCTCTGGGGGCTGCCATCTTGGATTTCTGCTGCCAACTTTCTCTTATCATCAAATTGCTTCCATTTGCAGCCACCAGAGGGAGACAACAGCATGCAAAATTCAGAAGAGGTGTGTGCCCGTGCTGTTGACATTGCCTATAATATTGATATTCTTTTATTTTGTCTTTTTTTGTGCTTTTTTGCCTCTGTTCTTAAGACCAACCTGCCTTGAATTTCACTATTAGGGTTCGGCGTCTACCTTGAGGCATTGTCCCCAAATGTTGCAGAAAGAAATAAAGCGGGAATGATGTTGCTAAAAAGGATTTACATTTAGAAAGAGATTTATATTAACCCTGCAACATTGTTTCTAAGGCTCAAAACCTCATGAGGTACGAGCCCATTTCCCATCCTTTCCAATTCTAAATTGACAGTCCGAATCAAGGCCTGGATCAACTTCCCAACATCAAATATATAGGAAGAACTAGGTGTAATATTGCTGCGCTCAAGAGAAACCTCCCAGGATGACTCTCTTCTAACCGCTCATACCATATATATTATATATATATACACTACTACACACACAGCTATTGGGTGGCTCCTCATTTAGTCATCACAATGCAGCGGTGCAAAATCAAACCATTTCTATCAAAAAAAAAAAGTACTTCAATAAAAAAAGGTGAACTCCTTAAAGTATCAAATCTGGGCAAGGCTAAGGCCCCACATTGCGGAAACGCAGCGTTTGTCTCTGTCGCGGAAACGGAGCAATAAAAAAAATGCTGCATTTTACGGTATCGGCAACGTGAATGAGATTGTGGTTAATCTCATCCACACATTGCGCAAAAAAACAAAATGAGTTTGGGAAAAGGAGCTTTTCCAATAACGCATGTGCGTTTTTGAAAAACGCTGCATATTAATTTTAGCGCCGGAAACACCAGAGTTTCCCCAATGAGGGGAAGGAAAAAGCAGAGAAAAACGCACCAAATGCACAGTCAAGAACACTGCGGAAAACAACCCAAAAAATGCAAAGCGTTTGTGCTGTTTTGTTTTTTTTTCTTCCCAAAGGGCCTGTATTTGGCTTTATTTGGCTATGTGGGACCTTAGCCAAAACTAGGTTTTTTGGACGGACAACTTCACCCATCCTGTTTTATTTTTTTTATGTACCTTTTAATGACTGTACATGCGCACAACCTATTATTCTTCTGCTGACATGCATGACTGTAAAACTTGAAGGAGTCATTAAACTATCATTGCAGCCTTCAGAGATAGACCTGTCATTCAGCTTAGAATGGCCGTTGACCTCTGCCGGTTCAGTCCGCTGTTTTTTATAAGACGGTTGGCAGGAGAAAGCTTAAATCCCCAAGAATAAAAGATTCAACGGCACCAGGGATTCCCAGCCAGTCTCCCACGCCGGTACTTGCCAGGCCTGAAGCTACTTAGCGGCTGCGATCTGACGAGGGTAGGAACATTCAGCTTAGAATGAGCGTTGACTTCTGCCGCTTCAATCCGCTGCTTTTTATAAGAAGGTTTAGGGACGGGAACATTTCTCTTGAGAAGAGCACCAGTGAAGGTGTGTAGAGTTTTATACTGCCTTTTGCCCTCTACTAAGCATCTACATATCACAAAACATTATAGGAAAAGGAGCTGGAAAGCTCATGCGCCCTCTGTAACAGATCTTCAATTTGCTTTTGACTCACTGAGTCTTGAAACAGCAAAGGGGATTTTAGCCAAACCATTTTCACTTATCTGCATACAACGCCGTTCCGGGATTTTTGCTCCTTATCAGCGCAGAGCAAAGTGAACTAGCTGGCTTTGTGGGAGGAAATGAGTGGCTTAGCGACAGGAACAGCTCTCCTTGAGGAGAGCACCAGTGAAGGTGTGTAGAGTTTTAAATTTATAGGAAGGTTGGCAGGAGAAAGCTGAGATCCAAGATGGCAGCCCCCAGAGAAAAGTAAGGCTAATTTGCATACCTTGGAACACACTGGGTGTGTAACAGTAAGGTTGTCTAGCAACCAGGCTGGCAGCAGAAATCCAAGATGGCAGCCCCCAGAGAAATAGTCAGTCTTCTTGTGACACGCCCAGTGCAGCTCAGCCTTACTTTTCTCTGGGGGCTGCCATCTTGGATTTCTGCTGCCAACTTTCTCTTATCATCAAATTGCTTCCATTTGCAGCCACCAGAGGGAGACAACAGCATGCAAAATTCAGAAGAGGTGTGTGCCCGTGCTGTTGACATTGCCTATAATATTGATATTCTTTTATTTTGTCTTTTTTTGTGCTTTTTTGCCTCTGTTCTTAAGACCAACCTGCCTTGAATTTCACTATTAGGGTTCGGCGTCTACCTTGAGGCATTGTCCCCAAATGTTGCAGAAAGAAATAAAGCGGGAATGATGTTGCTAAAAAGGATTTACATTTAGAAAGAGATTTATATTAACCCTGCAACATTGTTTCTAAGGCTCAAAACCTCATGAGGTACGAGCCCATTTCCCATCCTTTCCAATTCTAAATTGACAGTCCGAATCAAGGCCTGGATCAACTTCCCAACATCAAATATATAGGAAGAACTAGGTGTAATATTGCTGCGCTCAAGAGAAACCTCCCAGGATGACTCTCTTCTAACCGCTCATACCATATATATTATATATATATACACTACTACACACACAGCTATTGGGTGGCTCCTCATTTAGTCATCACAATGCAGCGGTGCAAAATCAAACCATTTCTATCCAAAAAAAAAAAGTACTTCAATAAAAAAAGGTGAACTCCTTAAAGTATCAAATCTGGGCAAGGCTAAGGCCCCACATTGCGGAAACGCAGCGTTTGTCTCTGTCGCGGAAACGGAGCAATAAAAAAAATGCTGCATTTTACGGTATCGGCAACGTGAATGAGATTGTGGTTAATCTCATCCACACATTGCGCAAAAAAACAAAATGAGTTTGGGAAAAGGAGCTTTTCCAATAACGCATGTGCGTTTTTGAAAAACGCTGCATATTAATTTTAGCGCCGGAAACACCAGAGTTTCCCCAATGAGGGGAAGGAAAAAGCAGAGAAAAACGCACCAAATGCACAGTCAAGAACACTGCGGAAAACAACCCAAAAAATGCAAAGCGTTTGTGCTGTTTTGTTTTTTTTTTCTTCCCAAAGGGCCTGTATTTGGCTTTATTTGGCTATGTGGGACCTTAGCCAAAACTAGGTTTTTTGGACGGACAACTTCACCCATCCTGTTTTATTTTTTTTATGTACCTTTTAATGACTGTACATGCGCACAACCTATTATTCTTCTGCTGACATGCATGACTGTAAAACTTGAAGGAGTCATTAAACTATCATTGCAGCCTTCAGAGATAGACCTGTCATTCAGCTTAGAATGGCCGTTGACCTCTGCCGGTTCAGTCCGCTGTTTTTTATAAGACGGTTGGCAGGAGAAAGCTTAAATCCCCAAGAATAAAAGATTCAACGGCACCAGGGATTCCCAGCCAGTCTCCCACGCCGGTACTTGCCAGGCCTGAAGCTACTTAGCGGCTGCGATCTGACGAGGGTAGGAACATTCAGCTTAGAATGAGCGTTGACTTCTGCCGCTTCAATCCGCTGCTTTTTATAAGAAGGTTTAGGGACGGGAACATTTCTCTTGAGAAGAGCACCAGTGAAGGTGTGTAGAGTTTTATACTGCCTTTTGCCCTCTACTAAGCATCTACATATCACAAAACATTATAGGAAAAGGAGCTGGAAAGCTCATGCGCCCTCTGTAACAGATCTTCAATTTGCTTTTGACTCACTGAGTCTTGAAACAGCAAAGGGGATTTTAGCCAAACCATTTTCACTTATCTGCATACAACGCCGTTCCGGGATTTTTGCTCCTTATCAGCGCAGAGCAAAGTGAACTAGCTGGCTTTGTGGGAGGAAATGAGTGGCTTAGCGACAGGAACAGCTCTCCTTGAGGAGAGCACCAGTGAAGGTGTGTAGAGTTTTAAATTTATAGGAAGGTTGGCAGGAGAAAGCTGAGATCCAAGATGGCAGCCCCCAGAGAAAAGTAAGGCTAATTTGCATACCTTGGAACACACTGGGTGTGTAACAGTAAGGTTGTCTAGCAACCAGGCTGGCAGCAGAAATCCAAGATGGCAGCCCCCAGAGAAATAGTCAGTCTTCTTGTGACACGCCCAGTGCAGCTCAGCCTTACTTTTCTCTGGGGGCTGCCATCTTGGATTTCTGCTGCCAACTTTCTCTTATCATCAAATTGCTTCCATTTGCAGCCACCAGAGGGAGACAACAGCATGCAAAATTCAGAAGAGGTGTGTGCCCGTGCTGTTGACATTGCCTATAATATTGATATTCTTTTATTTTGTCTTTTTTTGTGCTTTTTTGCCTCTGTTCTTAAGACCAACCTGCCTTGAATTTCACTATTAGGGTTCGGCGTCTACCTTGAGGCATTGTCCCCAAATGTTGCAGAAAGAAATAAAGCGGGAATGATGTTGCTAAAAAGGATTTACATTTAGAAAGAGATTTATATTAACCCTGCAACATTGTTTCTAAGGCTCAAAACCTCATGAGGTACGAGCCCATTTCCCATCCTTTCCAATTCTAAATTGACAGTCCGAATCAAGGCCTGGATCAACTTCCCAACATCAAATATATAGGAAGAACTAGGTGTAATATTGCTGCGCTCAAGAGAAACCTCCCAGGATGACTCTCTTCTAACCGCTCATACCATATATATTATATATATATACACTACTACACACACAGCTATTGGGTGGCTCCTCATTTAGTCATCACAATGCAGCGGTGCAAAATCAAACCATTTCTATCCAAAAAAAAAAAGTACTTCAATAAAAAAAGGTGAACTCCTTAAAGTATCAAATCTGGGCAAGGCTAAGGCCCCACATTGCGGAAACGCAGCGTTTGTCTCTGTCGCGGAAACGGAGCAATAAAAAAAATGCTGCATTTTACGGTATCGGCAACGTGAATGAGATTGTGGTTAATCTCATCCACACATTGCGCAAAAAAACAAAATGAGTTTGGGAAAAGGAGCTTTTCCAATAACGCATGTGCGTTTTTGAAAAACGCTGCATATTAATTTTAGCGCCGGAAACACCAGAGTTTCCCCAATGAGGGGAAGGAAAAAGCAGAGAAAAACGCACCAAATGCACAGTCAAGAACACTGCGGAAAACAACCCAAAAAATGCAAAGCGTTTGTGCTGTTTTGTTTTTTTTTCTTCCCAAAGGGCCTGTATTTGGCTTTATTTGGCTATGTGGGACCTTAGCCAAAACTAGGTTTTTTGGACGGACAACTTCACCCATCCTGTTTTATTTTTTTTATGTACCTTTTAATGACTGTACATGCGCACAACCTATTATTCTTCTGCTGACATGCATGACTGTAAAACTTGAAGGAGTCATTAAACTATCATTGCAGCCTTCAGAGATAGACCTGTCATTCAGCTTAGAATGGCCGTTGACCTCTGCCGGTTCAGTCCGCTGTTTTTTATAAGACGGTTGGCAGGAGAAAGCTTAAATCCCCAAGAATAAAAGATTCAACGGCACCAGGGATTCCCAGCCAGTCTCCCACGCCGGTACTTGCCAGGCCTGAAGCTACTTAGCGGCTGCGATCTGACGAGGGTAGGAACATTCAGCTTAGAATGAGCGTTGACTTCTGCCGCTTCAATCCGCTGCTTTTTATAAGAAGGTTTAGGGACGGGAACATTTCTCTTGAGAAGAGCACCAGTGAAGGTGTGTAGAGTTTTATACTGCCTTTTGCCCTCTACTAAGCATCTACATATCACAAAACATTATAGGAAAAGGAGCTGGAAAGCTCATGCGCCCTCTGTAACAGATCTTCAATTTGCTTTTGACTCACTGAGTCTTGAAACAGCAAAGGGGATTTTAGCCAAACCATTTTCACTTATCTGCATACAACGCCGTTCCGGGATTTTTGCTCCTTATCAGCGCAGAGCAAAGTGAACTAGCTGGCTTTGTGGGAGGAAATGAGTGGCTTAGCGACAGGAACAGCTCTCCTTGAGGAGAGCACCAGTGAAGGTGTGTAGAGTTTTAAATTTATAGGAAGGTTGGCAGGAGAAAGCTGAGATCCAAGATGGCAGCCCCCAGAGAAAAGTAAGGCTAATTTGCATACCTTGGAACACACTGGGTGTGTAACAGTAAGGTTGTCTAGCAACCAGGCTGGCAGCAGAAATCCAAGATGGCAGCCCCCAGAGAAATAGTCAGTCTTCTTGTGACACGCCCAGTGCAGCTCAGCCTTACTTTTCTCTGGGGGCTGCCATCTTGGATTTCTGCTGCCAACTTTCTCTTATCATCAAATTGCTTCCATTTGCAGCCACCAGAGGGAGACAACAGCATGCAAAATTCAGAAGAGGTGTGTGCCCGTGCTGTTGACATTGCCTATAATATTGATATTCTTTTATTTTGTCTTTTTTTGTGCTTTTTTGCCTCTGTTCTTAAGACCAACCTGCCTTGAATTTCACTATTAGGGTTCGGCGTCTACCTTGAGGCATTGTCCCCAAATGTTGCAGAAAGAAATAAAGCGGGAATGATGTTGCTAAAAAGGATTTACATTTAGAAAGAGATTTATATTAACCCTGCAACATTGTTTCTAAGGCTCAAAACCTCATGAGGTACGAGCCCATTTCCCATCCTTTCCAATTCTAAATTGACAGTCCGAATCAAGGCCTGGATCAACTTCCCAACATCAAATATATAGGAAGAACTAGGTGTAATATTGCTGCGCTCAAGAGAAACCTCCCAGGATGACTCTCTTCTAACCGCTCATACCATATATATTATATATATATACACTACTACACACACAGCTATTGGGTGGCTCCTCATTTAGTCATCACAATGCAGCGGTGCAAAATCAAACCATTTCTATCCAAAAAAAAAAAGTACTTCAATAAAAAAAGGTGAACTCCTTAAAGTATCAAATCTGGGCAAGGCTAAGGCCCCACATTGCGGAAACGCAGCGTTTGTCTCTGTCGCGGAAACGGAGCAATAAAAAAAATGCTGCATTTTACGGTATCGGCAACGTGAATGAGATTGTGGTTAATCTCATCCACACATTGCGCAAAAAAACAAAATGAGTTTGGGAAAAGGAGCTTTTCCAATAACGCATGTGCGTTTTTGAAAAACGCTGCATATTAATTTTAGCGCCGGAAACACCAGAGTTTCCCCAATGAGGGGAAGGAAAAAGCAGAGAAAAACGCACCAAATGCACAGTCAAGAACACTGCGGAAAACAACCCAAAAAATGCAAAGCGTTTGTGCTGTTTTTTGTTTTTTTTTCTTCCCAAAGGGCCTGTATTTGGCTTTATTTGGCTATGTGGGACCTTAGCCAAAACTAGGTTTTTTGGACGGACAACTTCACCCATCCTGTTTTATTTTTTTTATGTACCTTTTAATGACTGTACATGCGCACAACCTATTATTCTTCTGCTGACATGCATGACTGTAAAACTTGAAGGAGTCATTAAACTATCATTGCAGCCTTCAGAGATAGACCTGTCATTCAGCTTAGAATGGCCGTTGACCTCTGCCGGTTCAGTCCGCTGTTTTTTATAAGACGGTTGGCAGGAGAAAGCTTAAATCCCCAAGAATAAAAGATTCAACGGCACCAGGGATTCCCAGCCAGTCTCCCACGCCGGTACTTGCCAGGCCTGAAGCTACTTAGCGGCTGCGATCTGACGAGGGTAGGAACATTCAGCTTAGAATGAGCGTTGACTTCTGCCGCTTCAATCCGCTGCTTTTTATAAGAAGGTTTAGGGACGGGAACATTTCTCTTGAGAAGAGCACCAGTGAAGGTGTGTAGAGTTTTATACTGCCTTTTGCCCTCTACTAAGCATCTACATATCACAAAACATTATAGGAAAAGGAGCTGGAAAGCTCATGCGCCCTCTGTAACAGATCTTCAATTTGCTTTTGACTCACTGAGTCTTGAAACAGCAAAGGGGATTTTAGCCAAACCATTTTCACTTATCTGCATACAACGCCGTTCCGGGATTTTTGCTCCTTATCAGCGCAGAGCAAAGTGAACTAGCTGGCTTTGTGGGAGGAAATGAGTGGCTTAGCGACAGGAACAGCTCTCCTTGAGGAGAGCACCAGTGAAGGTGTGTAGAGTTTTAAATTTATAGGAAGGTTGGCAGGAGAAAGCTGAGATCCAAGATGGCAGCCCCCAGAGAAAAGTAAGGCTAATTTGCATACCTTGGAACACACTGGGTGTGTAACAGTAAGGTTGTCTAGCAACCAGGCTGGCAGCAGAAATCCAAGATGGCAGCCCCCAGAGAAATAGTCAGTCTTCTTGTGACACGCCCAGTGCAGCTCAGCCTTACTTTTCTCTGGGGGCTGCCATCTTGGATTTCTGCTGCCAACTTTCTCTTATCATCAAATTGCTTCCATTTGCAGCCACCAGAGGGAGACAACAGCATGCAAAATTCAGAAGAGGTGTGTGCCCGTGCTGTTGACATTGCCTATAATATTGATATTCTTTTATTTTGTCTTTTTTTGTGCTTTTTTGCCTCTGTTCTTAAGACCAACCTGCCTTGAATTTCACTATTAGGGTTCGGCGTCTACCTTGAGGCATTGTCCCCAAATGTTGCAGAAAGAAATAAAGCGGGAATGATGTTGCTAAAAAGGATTTACATTTAGAAAGAGATTTATATTAACCCTGCAACATTGTTTCTAAGGCTCAAAACCTCATGAGGTACGAGCCCATTTCCCATCCTTTCCAATTCTAAATTGACAGTCCGAATCAAGGCCTGGATCAACTTCCCAACATCAAATATATAGGAAGAACTAGGTGTAATATTGCTGCGCTCAAGAGAAACCTCCCAGGATGACTCTCTTCTAACCGCTCATACCATATATATTATATATATATACACTACTACACACACAGCTATTGGGTGGCTCCTCATTTAGTCATCACAATGCAGCGGTGCAAAATCAAACCATTTCTATCCAAAAAAAAAAAGTACTTCAATAAAAAAAGGTGAACTCCTTAAAGTATCAAATCTGGGCAAGGCTAAGGCCCCACATTGCGGAAACGCAGCGTTTGTCTCTGTCGCGGAAACGGAGCAATAAAAAAAATGCTGCATTTTACGGTATCGGCAACGTGAATGAGATTGTGGTTAATCTCATCCACACATTGCGCAAAAAAACAAAATGAGTTTGGGAAAAGGAGCTTTTCCAATAACGCATGTGCGTTTTTGAAAAACGCTGCATATTAATTTTAGCGCCGGAAACACCAGAGTTTCCCCAATGAGGGGAAGGAAAAAGCAGAGAAAAACGCACCAAATGCACAGTCAAGAACACTGCGGAAAACAACCCAAAAAATGCAAAGCGTTTGTGCTGTTTTGTTTTTTTTTCTTCCCAAAGGGCCTGTATTTGGCTTTATTTGGCTATGTGGGACCTTAGCCAAAACTAGGTTTTTTGGACGGACAACTTCACCCATCCTGTTTTATTTTTTTTATGTACCTTTTAATGACTGTACATGCGCACAACCTATTATTCTTCTGCTGACATGCATGACTGTAAAACTTGAAGGAGTCATTAAACTATCATTGCAGCCTTCAGAGATAGACCTGTCATTCAGCTTAGAATGGCCGTTGACCTCTGCCGGTTCAGTCCGCTGTTTTTTATAAGACGGTTGGCAGGAGAAAGCTTAAATCCCCAAGAATAAAAGATTCAACGGCACCAGGGATTCCCAGCCAGTCTCCCACGCCGGTACTTGCCAGGCCTGAAGCTACTTAGCGGCTGCGATCTGACGAGGGTAGGAACATTCAGCTTAGAATGAGCGTTGACTTCTGCCGCTTCAATCCGCTGCTTTTTATAAGAAGGTTTAGGGACGGGAACATTTCTCTTGAGAAGAGCACCAGTGAAGGTGTGTAGAGTTTTATACTGCCTTTTGCCCTCTACTAAGCATCTACATATCACAAAACATTATAGGAAAAGGAGCTGGAAAGCTCATGCGCCCTCTGTAACAGATCTTCAATTTGCTTTTGACTCACTGAGTCTTGAAACAGCAAAGGGGATTTTAGCCAAACCATTTTCACTTATCTGCATACAACGCCGTTCCGGGATTTTTGCTCCTTATCAGCGCAGAGCAAAGTGAACTAGCTGGCTTTGTGGGAGGAAATGAGTGGCTTAGCGACAGGAACAGCTCTCCTTGAGGAGAGCACCAGTGAAGGTGTGTAGAGTTTTAAATTTATAGGAAGGTTGGCAGGAGAAAGCTGAGATCCAAGATGGCAGCCCCCAGAGAAAAGTAAGGCTAATTTGCATACCTTGGAACACACTGGGTGTGTAACAGTAAGGTTGTCTAGCAACCAGGCTGGCAGCAGAAATCCAAGATGGCAGCCCCCAGAGAAATAGTCAGTCTTCTTGTGACACGCCCAGTGCAGCTCAGCCTTACTTTTCTCTGGGGGCTGCCATCTTGGATTTCTGCTGCCAACTTTCTCTTATCATCAAATTGCTTCCATTTGCAGCCACCAGAGGGAGACAACAGCATGCAAAATTCAGAAGAGGTGTGTGCCCGTGCTGTTGACATTGCCTATAATATTGATATTCTTTTATTTTGTCTTTTTTTGTGCTTTTTTGCCTCTGTTCTTAAGACCAACCTGCCTTGAATTTCACTATTAGGGTTCGGCGTCTACCTTGAGGCATTGTCCCCAAATGTTGCAGAAAGAAATAAAGCGGGAATGATGTTGCTAAAAAGGATTTACATTTAGAAAGAGATTTATATTAACCCTGCAACATTGTTTCTAAGGCTCAAAACCTCATGAGGTACGAGCCCATTTCCCATCCTTTCCAATTCTAAATTGACAGTCCGAATCAAGGCCTGGATCAACTTCCCAACATCAAATATATAGGAAGAACTAGGTGTAATATTGCTGCGCTCAAGAGAAACCTCCCAGGATGACTCTCTTCTAACCGCTCATACCATATATATATATATATATATACACTACTACACACACAGCTATTGGGTGGCTCCTCATTTAGTCATCACAATGCAGCGGTGCAAAATCAAACCATTTCTATCCAAAAAAAAAAAGTACTTCAATAAAAAAAGGTGAACTCCTTAAAGTATCAAATCTGGGCAAGGCTAAGGCCCCACATTGCGGAAACGCAGCGTTTGTCTCTGTCGCGGAAACGGAGCAATAAAAAAAATGCTGCATTTTACGGTATCGGCAACGTGAATGAGATTGTGGTTAATCTCATCCACACATTGCGCAAAAAAACAAAATGAGTTTGGGAAAAGGAGCTTTTCCAATAACGCATGTGCGTTTTTGAAAAACGCTGCATATTAATTTTAGCGCCGGAAACACCAGAGTTTCCCCAATGAGGGGAAGGAAAAAGCAGAGAAAAACGCACCAAATGCACAGTCAAGAACACTGCGGAAAACAACCCAAAAAATGCAAAGCGTTTGTGCTGTTTTGTTTTTTTTTTCTTCCCAAAGGGCCTGTATTTGGCTTTATTTGGCTATGTGGGACCTTAGCCAAAACTAGGTTTTTTGGACGGACAACTTCACCCATCCTGTTTTATTTTTTTTATGTACCTTTTAATGACTGTACATGCGCACAACCTATTATTCTTCTGCTGACATGCATGACTGTAAAACTTGAAGGAGTCATTAAACTATCATTGCAGCCTTCAGAGATAGACCTGTCATTCAGCTTAGAATGGCCGTTGACCTCTGCCGGTTCAGTCCGCTGTTTTTTATAAGACGGTTGGCAGGAGAAAGCTTAAATCCCCAAGAATAAAAGATTCAACGGCACCAGGGATTCCCAGCCAGTCTCCCACGCCGGTACTTGCCAGGCCTGAAGCTACTTAGCGGCTGCGATCTGACGAGGGTAGGAACATTCAGCTTAGAATGAGCGTTGACTTCTGCCGCTTCAATCCGCTGCTTTTTATAAGAAGGTTTAGGGACGGGAACATTTCTCTTGAGAAGAGCACCAGTGAAGGTGTGTAGAGTTTTATACTGCCTTTTGCCCTCTACTAAGCATCTACATATCACAAAACATTATAGGAAAAGGAGCTGGAAAGCTCATGCGCCCTCTGTAACAGATCTTCAATTTGCTTTTGACTCACTGAGTCTTGAAACAGCAAAGGGGATTTTAGCCAAACCATTTTCACTTATCTGCATACAACGCCGTTCCGGGATTTTTGCTCCTTATCAGCGCAGAGCAAAGTGAACTAGCTGGCTTTGTGGGAGGAAATGAGTGGCTTAGCGACAGGAACAGCTCTCCTTGAGGAGAGCACCAGTGAAGGTGTGTAGAGTTTTAAATTTATAGGAAGGTTGGCAGGAGAAAGCTGAGATCCAAGATGGCAGCCCCCAGAGAAAAGTAAGGCTAATTTGCATACCTTGGAACACACTGGGTGTGTAACAGTAAGGTTGTCTAGCAACCAGGCTGGCAGCAGAAATCCAAGATGGCAGCCCCCAGAGAAATAGTCAGTCTTCTTGTGACACGCCCAGTGCAGCTCAGCCTTACTTTTCTCTGGGGGCTGCCATCTTGGATTTCTGCTGCCAACTTTCTCTTATCATCAAATTGCTTCCATTTGCAGCCACCAGAGGGAGACAACAGCATGCAAAATTCAGAAGAGGTGTGTGCCCGTGCTGTTGACATTGCCTATAATATTGATATTCTTTTATTTTGTCTTTTTTTGTGCTTTTTTGCCTCTGTTCTTAAGACCAACCTGCCTTGAATTTCACTATTAGGGTTCGGCGTCTACCTTGAGGCATTGTCCCCAAATGTTGCAGAAAGAAATAAAGCGGGAATGATGTTGCTAAAAAGGATTTACATTTAGAAAGAGATTTATATTAACCCTGCAACATTGTTTCTAAGGCTCAAAACCTCATGAGGTACGAGCCCATTTCCCATCCTTTCCAATTCTAAATTGACAGTCCGAATCAAGGCCTGGATCAACTTCCCAACATCAAATATATAGGAAGAACTAGGTGTAATATTGCTGCGCTCAAGAGAAACCTCCCAGGATGACTCTCTTCTAACCGCTCATACCATATATATTATATATATATACACTACTACACACACAGCTATTGGGTGGCTCCTCATTTAGTCATCACAATGCAGCGGTGCAAAATCAAACCATTTCTATCCAAAAAAAAAAAGTACTTCAATAAAAAAAGGTGAACTCCTTAAAGTATCAAATCTGGGCAAGGCTAAGGCCCCACATTGCGGAAACGCAGCGTTTGTCTCTGTCGCGGAAACGGAGCAATAAAAAAAATGCTGCATTTTACGGTATCGGCAACGTGAATGAGATTGTGGTTAATCTCATCCACACATTGCGCAAAAAAACAAAATGAGTTTGGGAAAAGGAGCTTTTCCAATAACGCATGTGCGTTTTTGAAAAACGCTGCATATTAATTTTAGCGCCGGAAACACCAGAGTTTCCCCAATGAGGGGAAGGAAAAAGCAGAGAAAAACGCACCAAATGCACAGTCAAGAACACTGCGGAAAACAACCCAAAAAATGCAAAGCGTTTGTGCTGTTGTTTTTTTTTTTTTCTTCCCAAAGGGCCTGTATTTGGCTTTATTTGGCTATGTGGGACCTTAGCCAAAACTAGGTTTTTTGGACGGACAACTTCACCCATCCTGTTTTATTTTTTTTATGTACCTTTTAATGACTGTACATGCGCACAACCTATTATTCTTCTGCTGACATGCATGACTGTAAAACTTGAAGGAGTCATTAAACTATCATTGCAGCCTTCAGAGATAGACCTGTCATTCAGCTTAGAATGGCCGTTGACCTCTGCCGGTTCAGTCCGCTGTTTTTTATAAGACGGTTGGCAGGAGAAAGCTTAAATCCCCAAGAATAAAAGATTCAACGGCACCAGGGATTCCCAGCCAGTCTCCCACGCCGGTACTTGCCAGGCCTGAAGCTACTTAGCGGCTGCGATCTGACGAGGGTAGGAACATTCAGCTTAGAATGAGCGTTGACTTCTGCCGCTTCAATCCGCTGCTTTTTATAAGAAGGTTTAGGGACGGGAACATTTCTCTTGAGAAGAGCACCAGTGAAGGTGTGTAGAGTTTTATACTGCCTTTTGCCCTCTACTAAGCATCTACATATCACAAAACATTATAGGAAAAGGAGCTGGAAAGCTCATGCGCCCTCTGTAACAGATCTTCAATTTGCTTTTGACTCACTGAGTCTTGAAACAGCAAAGGGGATTTTAGCCAAACCATTTTCACTTATCTGCATACAACGCCGTTCCGGGATTTTTGCTCCTTATCAGCGCAGAGCAAAGTGAACTAGCTGGCTTTGTGGGAGGAAATGAGTGGCTTAGCGACAGGAACAGCTCTCCTTGAGGAGAGCACCAGTGAAGGTGTGTAGAGTTTTAAATTTATAGGAAGGTTGGCAGGAGAAAGCTGAGATCCAAGATGGCAGCCCCCAGAGAAAAGTAAGGCTAATTTGCATACCTTGGAACACACTGGGTGTGTAACAGTAAGGTTGTCTAGCAACCAGGCTGGCAGCAGAAATCCAAGATGGCAGCCCCCAGAGAAATAGTCAGTCTTCTTGTGACACGCCCAGTGCAGCTCAGCCTTACTTTTCTCTGGGGGCTGCCATCTTGGATTTCTGCTGCCAACTTTCTCTTATCATCAAATTGCTTCCATTTGCAGCCACCAGAGGGAGACAACAGCATGCAAAATTCAGAAGAGGTGTGTGCCCGTGCTGTTGACATTGCCTATAATATTGATATTCTTTTATTTTGTCTTTTTTTGTGCTTTTTTGCCTCTGTTCTTAAGACCAACCTGCCTTGAATTTCACTATTAGGGTTCGGCGTCTACCTTGAGGCATTGTCCCCAAATGTTGCAGAAAGAAATAAAGCGGGAATGATGTTGCTAAAAAGGATTTACATTTAGAAAGAGATTTATATTAACCCTGCAACATTGTTTCTAAGGCTCAAAACCTCATGAGGTACGAGCCCATTTCCCATCCTTTCCAATTCTAAATTGACAGTCCGAATCAAGGCCTGGATCAACTTCCCAACATCAAATATATAGGAAGAACTAGGTGTAATATTGCTGCGCTCAAGAGAAACCTCCCAGGATGACTCTCTTCTAACCGCTCATACCATATATATTATATATATATACACTACTACACACACAGCTATTGGGTGGCTCCTCATTTAGTCATCACAATGCAGCGGTGCAAAATCAAACCATTTCTATCCAAAAAAAAAAAGTACTTCAATAAAAAAAGGTGAACTCCTTAAAGTATCAAATCTGGGCAAGGCTAAGGCCCCACATTGCGGAAACGCAGCGTTTGTCTCTGTCGCGGAAACGGAGCAATAAAAAAAATGCTGCATTTTACGGTATCGGCAACGTGAATGAGATTGTGGTTAATCTCATCCACACATTGCGCAAAAAAACAAAATGAGTTTGGGAAAAGGAGCTTTTCCAATAACGCATGTGCGTTTTTGAAAAACGCTGCATATTAATTTTAGCGCCGGAAACACCAGAGTTTCCCCAATGAGGGGAAGGAAAAAGCAGAGAAAAACGCACCAAATGCACAGTCAAGAACACTGCGGAAAACAACCCAAAAAATGCAAAGCGTTTGTGCTGTTTTTTTTTTTTTTCTTCCCAAAGGGCCTGTATTTGGCTTTATTTGGCTATGTGGGACCTTAGCCAAAACTAGGTTTTTTGGACGGACAACTTCACCCATCCTGTTTTATTTTTTTTATGTACCTTTTAATGACTGTACATGCGCACAACCTATTATTCTTCTGCTGACATGCATGACTGTAAAACTTGAAGGAGTCATTAAACTATCATTGCAGCCTTCAGAGATAGACCTGTCATTCAGCTTAGAATGGCCGTTGACCTCTGCCGGTTCAGTCCGCTGTTTTTTATAAGACGGTTGGCAGGAGAAAGCTTAAATCCCCAAGAATAAAAGATTCAACGGCACCAGGGATTCCCAGCCAGTCTCCCACGCCGGTACTTGCCAGGCCTGAAGCTACTTAGCGGCTGCGATCTGACGAGGGTAGGAACATTCAGCTTAGAATGAGCGTTGACTTCTGCCGCTTCAATCCGCTGCTTTTTATAAGAAGGTTTAGGGACGGGAACATTTCTCTTGAGAAGAGCACCAGTGAAGGTGTGTAGAGTTTTATACTGCCTTTTGCCCTCTACTAAGCATCTACATATCACAAAACATTATAGGAAAAGGAGCTGGAAAGCTCATGCGCCCTCTGTAACAGATCTTCAATTTGCTTTTGACTCACTGAGTCTTGAAACAGCAAAGGGGATTTTAGCCAAACCATTTTCACTTATCTGCATACAACGCCGTTCCGGGATTTTTGCTCCTTATCAGCGCAGAGCAAAGTGAACTAGCTGGCTTTGTGGGAGGAAATGAGTGGCTTAGCGACAGGAACAGCTCTCCTTGAGGAGAGCACCAGTGAAGGTGTGTAGAGTTTTAAATTTATAGGAAGGTTGGCAGGAGAAAGCTGAGATCCAAGATGGCAGCCCCCAGAGAAAAGTAAGGCTAATTTGCATACCTTGGAACACACTGGGTGTGTAACAGTAAGGTTGTCTAGCAACCAGGCTGGCAGCAGAAATCCAAGATGGCAGCCCCCAGAGAAATAGTCAGTCTTCTTGTGACACGCCCAGTGCAGCTCAGCCTTACTTTTCTCTGGGGGCTGCCATCTTGGATTTCTGCTGCCAACTTTCTCTTATCATCAAATTGCTTCCATTTGCAGCCACCAGAGGGAGACAACAGCATGCAAAATTCAGAAGAGGTGTGTGCCCGTGCTGTTGACATTGCCTATAATATTGATATTCTTTTATTTTGTCTTTTTTTGTGCTTTTTTGCCTCTGTTCTTAAGACCAACCTGCCTTGAATTTCACTATTAGGGTTCGGCGTCTACCTTGAGGCATTGTCCCCAAATGTTGCAGAAAGAAATAAAGCGGGAATGATGTTGCTAAAAAGGATTTACATTTAGAAAGAGATTTATATTAACCCTGCAACATTGTTTCTAAGGCTCAAAACCTCATGAGGTACGAGCCCATTTCCCATCCTTTCCAATTCTAAATTGACAGTCCGAATCAAGGCCTGGATCAACTTCCCAACATCAAATATATAGGAAGAACTAGGTGTAATATTGCTGCGCTCAAGAGAAACCTCCCAGGATGACTCTCTTCTAACCGCTCATACCATATATATTATATATATATACACTACTACACACACAGCTATTGGGTGGCTCCTCATTTAGTCATCACAATGCAGCGGTGCAAAATCAAACCATTTCTATCCAAAAAAAAAAAGTACTTCAATAAAAAAAGGTGAACTCCTTAAAGTATCAAATCTGGGCAAGGCTAAGGCCCCACATTGCGGAAACGCAGCGTTTGTCTCTGTCGCGGAAACGGAGCAATAAAAAAAATGCTGCATTTTACGGTATCGGCAACGTGAATGAGATTGTGGTTAATCTCATCCACACATTGCGCAAAAAAACAAAATGAGTTTGGGAAAAGGAGCTTTTCCAATAACGCATGTGCGTTTTTGAAAAACGCTGCATATTAATTTTAGCGCCGGAAACACCAGAGTTTCCCCAATGAGGGGAAGGAAAAAGCAGAGAAAAACGCACCAAATGCACAGTCAAGAACACTGCGGAAAACAACCCAAAAAATGCAAAGCGTTTGTGCTGTTTTGTTTTTTTTTCTTCCCAAAGGGCCTGTATTTGGCTTTATTTGGCTATGTGGGACCTTAGCCAAAACTAGGTTTTTTGGACGGACAACTTCACCCATCCTGTTTTATTTTTTTTATGTACCTTTTAATGACTGTACATGCGCACAACCTATTATTCTTCTGCTGACATGCATGACTGTAAAACTTGAAGGAGTCATTAAACTATCATTGCAGCCTTCAGAGATAGACCTGTCATTCAGCTTAGAATGGCCGTTGACCTCTGCCGGTTCAGTCCGCTGTTTTTTATAAGACGGTTGGCAGGAGAAAGCTTAAATCCCCAAGAATAAAAGATTCAACGGCACCAGGGATTCCCAGCCAGTCTCCCACGCCGGTACTTGCCAGGCCTGAAGCTACTTAGCGGCTGCGATCTGACGAGGGTAGGAACATTCAGCTTAGAATGAGCGTTGACTTCTGCCGCTTCAATCCGCTGCTTTTTATAAGAAGGTTTAGGGACGGGAACATTTCTCTTGAGAAGAGCACCAGTGAAGGTGTGTAGAGTTTTATACTGCCTTTTGCCCTCTACTAAGCATCTACATATCACAAAACATTATAGGAAAAGGAGCTGGAAAGCTCATGCGCCCTCTGTAACAGATCTTCAATTTGCTTTTGACTCACTGAGTCTTGAAACAGCAAAGGGGATTTTAGCCAAACCATTTTCACTTATCTGCATACAACGCCGTTCCGGGATTTTTGCTCCTTATCAGCGCAGAGCAAAGTGAACTAGCTGGCTTTGTGGGAGGAAATGAGTGGCTTAGCGACAGGAACAGCTCTCCTTGAGGAGAGCACCAGTGAAGGTGTGTAGAGTTTTAAATTTATAGGAAGGTTGGCAGGAGAAAGCTGAGATCCAAGATGGCAGCCCCCAGAGAAAAGTAAGGCTAATTTGCATACCTTGGAACACACTGGGTGTGTAACAGTAAGGTTGTCTAGCAACCAGGCTGGCAGCAGAAATCCAAGATGGCAGCCCCCAGAGAAATAGTCAGTCTTCTTGTGACACGCCCAGTGCAGCTCAGCCTTACTTTTCTCTGGGGGCTGCCATCTTGGATTTCTGCTGCCAACTTTCTCTTATCATCAAATTGCTTCCATTTGCAGCCACCAGAGGGAGACAACAGCATGCAAAATTCAGAAGAGGTGTGTGCCCGTGCTGTTGACATTGCCTATAATATTGATATTCTTTTATTTTGTCTTTTTTTGTGCTTTTTTGCCTCTGTTCTTAAGACCAACCTGCCTTGAATTTCACTATTAGGGTTCGGCGTCTACCTTGAGGCATTGTCCCCAAATGTTGCAGAAAGAAATAAAGCGGGAATGATGTTGCTAAAAAGGATTTACATTTAGAAAGAGATTTATATTAACCCTGCAACATTGTTTCTAAGGCTCAAAACCTCATGAGGTACGAGCCCATTTCCCATCCTTTCCAATTCTAAATTGACAGTCCGAATCAAGGCCTGGATCAACTTCCCAACATCAAATATATAGGAAGAACTAGGTGTAATATTGCTGCGCTCAAGAGAAACCTCCCAGGATGACTCTCTTCTAACCGCTCATACCATATATATTATATATATATACACTACTACACACACAGCTATTGGGTGGCTCCTCATTTAGTCATCACAATGCAGCGGTGCAAAATCAAACCATTTCTATCCAAAAAAAAAAAGTACTTCAATAAAAAAAGGTGAACTCCTTAAAGTATCAAATCTGGGCAAGGCTAAGGCCCCACATTGCGGAAACGCAGCGTTTGTCTCTGTCGCGGAAACGGAGCAATAAAAAAAATGCTGCATTTTACGGTATCGGCAACGTGAATGAGATTGTGGTTAATCTCATCCACACATTGCGCAAAAAAACAAAATGAGTTTGGGAAAAGGAGCTTTTCCAATAACGCATGTGCGTTTTTGAAAAACGCTGCATATTAATTTTAGCGCCGGAAACACCAGAGTTTCCCCAATGAGGGGAAGGAAAAAGCAGAGAAAAACGCACCAAATGCACAGTCAAGAACACTGCGGAAAACAACCCAAAAAATGCAAAGCGTTTGTGCTGTTTTTTGTTTTTTTTTCTTCCCAAAGGGCCTGTATTTGGCTTTATTTGGCTATGTGGGACCTTAGCCAAAACTAGGTTTTTTGGACGGACAACTTCACCCATCCTGTTTTATTTTTTTTATGTACCTTTTAATGACTGTACATGCGCACAACCTATTATTCTTCTGCTGACATGCATGACTGTAAAACTTGAAGGAGTCATTAAACTATCATTGCAGCCTTCAGAGATAGACCTGTCATTCAGCTTAGAATGGCCGTTGACCTCTGCCGGTTCAGTCCGCTGTTTTTTATAAGACGGTTGGCAGGAGAAAGCTTAAATCCCCAAGAATAAAAGATTCAACGGCACCAGGGATTCCCAGCCAGTCTCCCACGCCGGTACTTGCCAGGCCTGAAGCTACTTAGCGGCTGCGATCTGACGAGGGTAGGAACATTCAGCTTAGAATGAGCGTTGACTTCTGCCGCTTCAATCCGCTGCTTTTTATAAGAAGGTTTAGGGACGGGAACATTTCTCTTGAGAAGAGCACCAGTGAAGGTGTGTAGAGTTTTATACTGCCTTTTGCCCTCTACTAAGCATCTACATATCACAAAACATTATAGGAAAAGGAGCTGGAAAGCTCATGCGCCCTCTGTAACAGATCTTCAATTTGCTTTTGACTCACTGAGTCTTGAAACAGCAAAGGGGATTTTAGCCAAACCATTTTCACTTATCTGCATACAACGCCGTTCCGGGATTTTTGCTCCTTATCAGCGCAGAGCAAAGTGAACTAGCTGGCTTTGTGGGAGGAAATGAGTGGCTTAGCGACAGGAACAGCTCTCCTTGAGGAGAGCACCAGTGAAGGTGTGTAGAGTTTTAAATTTATAGGAAGGTTGGCAGGAGAAAGCTGAGATCCAAGATGGCAGCCCCCAGAGAAAAGTAAGGCTAATTTGCATACCTTGGAACACACTGGGTGTGTAACAGTAAGGTTGTCTAGCAACCAGGCTGGCAGCAGAAATCCAAGATGGCAGCCCCCAGAGAAATAGTCAGTCTTCTTGTGACACGCCCAGTGCAGCTCAGCCTTACTTTTCTCTGGGGGCTGCCATCTTGGATTTCTGCTGCCAACTTTCTCTTATCATCAAATTGCTTCCATTTGCAGCCACCAGAGGGAGACAACAGCATGCAAAATTCAGAAGAGGTGTGTGCCCGTGCTGTTGACATTGCCTATAATATTGATATTCTTTTATTTTGTCTTTTTTTGTGCTTTTTTGCCTCTGTTCTTAAGACCAACCTGCCTTGAATTTCACTATTAGGGTTCGGCGTCTACCTTGAGGCATTGTCCCCAAATGTTGCAGAAAGAAATAAAGCGGGAATGATGTTGCTAAAAAGGATTTACATTTAGAAAGAGATTTATATTAACCCTGCAACATTGTTTCTAAGGCTCAAAACCTCATGAGGTACGAGCCCATTTCCCATCCTTTCCAATTCTAAATTGACAGTCCGAATCAAGGCCTGGATCAACTTCCCAACATCAAATATATAGGAAGAACTAGGTGTAATATTGCTGCGCTCAAGAGAAACCTCCCAGGATGACTCTCTTCTAACCGCTCATACCATATATATTATATATATATACACTACTACACACACAGCTATTGGGTGGCTCCTCATTTAGTCATCACAATGCAGCGGTGCAAAATCAAACCATTTCTATCCAAAAAAAAAAAGTACTTCAATAAAAAAAGGTGAACTCCTTAAAGTATCAAATCTGGGCAAGGCTAAGGCCCCACATTGCGGAAACGCAGCGTTTGTCTCTGTCGCGGAAACGGAGCAATAAAAAAAATGCTGCATTTTACGGTATCGGCAACGTGAATGAGATTGTGGTTAATCTCATCCACACATTGCGCAAAAAAACAAAATGAGTTTGGGAAAAGGAGCTTTTCCAATAACGCATGTGCGTTTTTGAAAAACGCTGCATATTAATTTTAGCGCCGGAAACACCAGAGTTTCCCCAATGAGGGGAAGGAAAAAGCAGAGAAAAACGCACCAAATGCACAGTCAAGAACACTGCGGAAAACAACCCAAAAAATGCAAAGCGTTTGTGCTGTTTTGTTTTTTTTTCTTCCCAAAGGGCCTGTATTTGGCTTTATTTGGCTATGTGGGACCTTAGCCAAAACTAGGTTTTTTGGACGGACAACTTCACCCATCCTGTTTTATTTTTTTTATGTACCTTTTAATGACTGTACATGCGCACAACCTATTATTCTTCTGCTGACATGCATGACTGTAAAACTTGAAGGAGTCATTAAACTATCATTGCAGCCTTCAGAGATAGACCTGTCATTCAGCTTAGAATGGCCGTTGACCTCTGCCGGTTCAGTCCGCTGTTTTTTATAAGACGGTTGGCAGGAGAAAGCTTAAATCCCCAAGAATAAAAGATTCAACGGCACCAGGGATTCCCAGCCAGTCTCCCACGCCGGTACTTGCCAGGCCTGAAGCTACTTAGCGGCTGCGATCTGACGAGGGTAGGAACATTCAGCTTAGAATGAGCGTTGACTTCTGCCGCTTCAATCCGCTGCTTTTTATAAGAAGGTTTAGGGACGGGAACATTTCTCTTGAGAAGAGCACCAGTGAAGGTGTGTAGAGTTTTATACTGCCTTTTGCCCTCTACTAAGCATCTACATATCACAAAACATTATAGGAAAAGGAGCTGGAAAGCTCATGCGCCCTCTGTAACAGATCTTCAATTTGCTTTTGACTCACTGAGTCTTGAAACAGCAAAGGGGATTTTAGCCAAACCATTTTCACTTATCTGCATACAACGCCGTTCCGGGATTTTTGCTCCTTATCAGCGCAGAGCAAAGTGAACTAGCTGGCTTTGTGGGAGGAAATGAGTGGCTTAGCGACAGGAACAGCTCTCCTTGAGGAGAGCACCAGTGAAGGTGTGTAGAGTTTTAAATTTATAGGAAGGTTGGCAGGAGAAAGCTGAGATCCAAGATGGCAGCCCCCAGAGAAAAGTAAGGCTAATTTGCATACCTTGGAACACACTGGGTGTGTAACAGTAAGGTTGTCTAGCAACCAGGCTGGCAGCAGAAATCCAAGATGGCAGCCCCCAGAGAAATAGTCAGTCTTCTTGTGACACGCCCAGTGCAGCTCAGCCTTACTTTTCTCTGGGGGCTGCCATCTTGGATTTCTGCTGCCAACTTTCTCTTATCATCAAATTGCTTCCATTTGCAGCCACCAGAGGGAGACAACAGCATGCAAAATTCAGAAGAGGTGTGTGCCCGTGCTGTTGACATTGCCTATAATATTGATATTCTTTTATTTTGTCTTTTTTTGTGCTTTTTTGCCTCTGTTCTTAAGACCAACCTGCCTTGAATTTCACTATTAGGGTTCGGCGTCTACCTTGAGGCATTGTCCCCAAATGTTGCAGAAAGAAATAAAGCGGGAATGATGTTGCTAAAAAGGATTTACATTTAGAAAGAGATTTATATTAACCCTGCAACATTGTTTCTAAGGCTCAAAACCTCATGAGGTACGAGCCCATTTCCCATCCTTTCCAATTCTAAATTGACAGTCCGAATCAAGGCCTGGATCAACTTCCCAACATCAAATATATAGGAAGAACTAGGTGTAATATTGCTGCGCTCAAGAGAAACCTCCCAGGATGACTCTCTTCTAACCGCTCATACCATATATATTATATATATATACACTACTACACACACAGCTATTGGGTGGCTCCTCATTTAGTCATCACAATGCAGCGGTGCAAAATCAAACCATTTCTATCCAAAAAAAAAAAGTACTTCAATAAAAAAAGGTGAACTCCTTAAAGTATCAAATCTGGGCAAGGCTAAGGCCCCACATTGCGGAAACGCAGCGTTTGTCTCTGTCGCGGAAACGGAGCAATAAAAAAAATGCTGCATTTTACGGTATCGGCAACGTGAATGAGATTGTGGTTAATCTCATCCACACATTGCGCAAAAAAACAAAATGAGTTTGGGAAAAGGAGCTTTTCCAATAACGCATGTGCGTTTTTGAAAAACGCTGCATATTAATTTTAGCGCCGGAAACACCAGAGTTTCCCCAATGAGGGGAAGGAAAAAGCAGAGAAAAACGCACCAAATGCACAGTCAAGAACACTGCGGAAAACAACCCAAAAAATGCAAAGCGTTTGTGTTCTGTTTTTTTTTTTTCTTCCCAAAGGGCCTGTATTTGGCTTTATTTGGCTATGTGGGACCTTAGCCAAAACTAGGTTTTTTGGACGGACAACTTCACCCATCCTGTTTTATTTTTTTTATGTACCTTTTAATGACTGTACATGCGCACAACCTATTATTCTTCTGCTGACATGCATGACTGTAAAACTTGAAGGAGTCATTAAACTATCATTGCAGCCTTCAGAGATAGACCTGTCATTCAGCTTAGAATGGCCGTTGACCTCTGCCGGTTCAGTCCGCTGTTTTTTATAAGACGGTTGGCAGGAGAAAGCTTAAATCCCCAAGAATAAAAGATTCAACGGCACCAGGGATTCCCAGCCAGTCTCCCACGCCGGTACTTGCCAGGCCTGAAGCTACTTAGCGGCTGCGATCTGACGAGGGTAGGAACATTCAGCTTAGAATGAGCGTTGACTTCTGCCGCTTCAATCCGCTGCTTTTTATAAGAAGGTTTAGGGACGGGAACATTTCTCTTGAGAAGAGCACCAGTGAAGGTGTGTAGAGTTTTATACTGCCTTTTGCCCTCTACTAAGCATCTACATATCACAAAACATTATAGGAAAAGGAGCTGGAAAGCTCATGCGCCCTCTGTAACAGATCTTCAATTTGCTTTTGACTCACTGAGTCTTGAAACAGCAAAGGGGATTTTAGCCAAACCATTTTCACTTATCTGCATACAACGCCGTTCCGGGATTTTTGCTCCTTATCAGCGCAGAGCAAAGTGAACTAGCTGGCTTTGTGGGAGGAAATGAGTGGCTTAGCGACAGGAACAGCTCTCCTTGAGGAGAGCACCAGTGAAGGTGTGTAGAGTTTTAAATTTATAGGAAGGTTGGCAGGAGAAAGCTGAGATCCAAGATGGCAGCCCCCAGAGAAAAGTAAGGCTAATTTGCATACCTTGGAACACACTGGGTGTGTAACAGTAAGGTTGTCTAGCAACCAGGCTGGCAGCAGAAATCCAAGATGGCAGCCCCCAGAGAAATAGTCAGTCTTCTTGTGACACGCCCAGTGCAGCTCAGCCTTACTTTTCTCTGGGGGCTGCCATCTTGGATTTCTGCTGCCAACTTTCTCTTATCATCAAATTGCTTCCATTTGCAGCCACCAGAGGGAGACAACAGCATGCAAAATTCAGAAGAGGTGTGTGCCCGTGCTGTTGACATTGCCTATAATATTGATATTCTTTTATTTTGTCTTTTTTTGTGCTTTTTTGCCTCTGTTCTTAAGACCAACCTGCCTTGAATTTCACTATTAGGGTTCGGCGTCTACCTTGAGGCATTGTCCCCAAATGTTGCAGAAAGAAATAAAGCGGGAATGATGTTGCTAAAAAGGATTTACATTTAGAAAGAGATTTATATTAACCCTGCAACATTGTTTCTAAGGCTCAAAACCTCATGAGGTACGAGCCCATTTCCCATCCTTTCCAATTCTAAATTGACAGTCCGAATCAAGGCCTGGATCAACTTCCCAACATCAAATATATAGGAAGAACTAGGTGTAATATTGCTGCGCTCAAGAGAAACCTCCCAGGATGACTCTCTTCTAACCGCTCATACCATATATATTATATATATATACACTACTACACACACAGCTATTGGGTGGCTCCTCATTTAGTCATCACAATGCAGCGGTGCAAAATCAAACCATTTCTATCCAAAAAAAAAAAGTACTTCAATAAAAAAAGGTGAACTCCTTAAAGTATCAAATCTGGGCAAGGCTAAGGCCCCACATTGCGGAAACGCAGCGTTTGTCTCTGTCGCGGAAACGGAGCAATAAAAAAAATGCTGCATTTTACGGTATCGGCAACGTGAATGAGATTGTGGTTAATCTCATCCACACATTGCGCAAAAAAACAAAATGAGTTTGGGAAAAGGAGCTTTTCCAATAACGCATGTGCGTTTTTGAAAAACGCTGCATATTAATTTTAGCGCCGGAAACACCAGAGTTTCCCCAATGAGGGGAAGGAAAAAGCAGAGAAAAACGCACCAAATGCACAGTCAAGAACACTGCGGAAAACAACCCAAAAAATGCAAAGCGTTTGTGCTGTTTTGTTTTTTTTTTCTTCCCAAAGGGCCTGTATTTGGCTTTATTTGGCTATGTGGGACCTTAGCCAAAACTAGGTTTTTTGGACGGACAACTTCACCCATCCTGTTTTATTTTTTTTATGTACCTTTTAATGACTGTACATGCGCACAACCTATTATTCTTCTGCTGACATGCATGACTGTAAAACTTGAAGGAGTCATTAAACTATCATTGCAGCCTTCAGAGATAGACCTGTCATTCAGCTTAGAATGGCCGTTGACCTCTGCCGGTTCAGTCCGCTGTTTTTTATAAGACGGTTGGCAGGAGAAAGCTTAAATCCCCAAGAATAAAAGATTCAACGGCACCAGGGATTCCCAGCCAGTCTCCCACGCCGGTACTTGCCAGGCCTGAAGCTACTTAGCGGCTGCGATCTGACGAGGGTAGGAACATTCAGCTTAGAATGAGCGTTGACTTCTGCCGCTTCAATCCGCTGCTTTTTATAAGAAGGTTTAGGGACGGGAACATTTCTCTTGAGAAGAGCACCAGTGAAGGTGTGTAGAGTTTTATACTGCCTTTTGCCCTCTACTAAGCATCTACATATCACAAAACATTATAGGAAAAGGAGCTGGAAAGCTCATGCGCCCTCTGTAACAGATCTTCAATTTGCTTTTGACTCACTGAGTCTTGAAACAGCAAAGGGGATTTTAGCCAAACCATTTTCACTTATCTGCATACAACGCCGTTCCGGGATTTTTGCTCCTTATCAGCGCAGAGCAAAGTGAACTAGCTGGCTTTGTGGGAGGAAATGAGTGGCTTAGCGACAGGAACAGCTCTCCTTGAGGAGAGCACCAGTGAAGGTGTGTAGAGTTTTAAATTTATAGGAAGGTTGGCAGGAGAAAGCTGAGATCCAAGATGGCAGCCCCCAGAGAAAAGTAAGGCTAATTTGCATACCTTGGAACACACTGGGTGTGTAACAGTAAGGTTGTCTAGCAACCAGGCTGGCAGCAGAAATCCAAGATGGCAGCCCCCAGAGAAATAGTCAGTCTTCTTGTGACACGCCCAGTGCAGCTCAGCCTTACTTTTCTCTGGGGGCTGCCATCTTGGATTTCTGCTGCCAACTTTCTCTTATCATCAAATTGCTTCCATTTGCAGCCACCAGAGGGAGACAACAGCATGCAAAATTCAGAAGAGGTGTGTGCCCGTGCTGTTGACATTGCCTATAATATTGATATTCTTTTATTTTGTCTTTTTTTGTGCTTTTTTGCCTCTGTTCTTAAGACCAACCTGCCTTGAATTTCACTATTAGGGTTCGGCGTCTACCTTGAGGCATTGTCCCCAAATGTTGCAGAAAGAAATAAAGCGGGAATGATGTTGCTAAAAAGGATTTACATTTAGAAAGAGATTTATATTAACCCTGCAACATTGTTTCTAAGGCTCAAAACCTCATGAGGTACGAGCCCATTTCCCATCCTTTCCAATTCTAAATTGACAGTCCGAATCAAGGCCTGGATCAACTTCCCAACATCAAATATATAGGAAGAACTAGGTGTAATATTGCTGCGCTCAAGAGAAACCTCCCAGGATGACTCTCTTCTAACCGCTCATACCATATATATTATATATATATACACTACTACACACACAGCTATTGGGTGGCTCCTCATTTAGTCATCACAATGCAGCGGTGCAAAATCAAACCATTTCTATCCAAAAAAAAAAAGTACTTCAATAAAAAAAGGTGAACTCCTTAAAGTATCAAATCTGGGCAAGGCTAAGGCCCCACATTGCGGAAACGCAGCGTTTGTCTCTGTCGCGGAAACGGAGCAATAAAAAAAATGCTGCATTTTACGGTATCGGCAACGTGAATGAGATTGTGGTTAATCTCATCCACACATTGCGCAAAAAAACAAAATGAGTTTGGGAAAAGGAGCTTTTCCAATAACGCATGTGCGTTTTTGAAAAACGCTGCATATTAATTTTAGCGCCGGAAACACCAGAGTTTCCCCAATGAGGGGAAGGAAAAAGCAGAGAAAAACGCACCAAATGCACAGTCAAGAACACTGCGGAAAACAACCCAAAAAATGCAAAGCGTTTGTGCTGTTTTGTTTTTTTTTCTTCCCAAAGGGCCTGTATTTGGCTTTATTTGGCTATGTGGGACCTTAGCCAAAACTAGGTTTTTTGGACGGACAACTTCACCCATCCTGTTTTATTTTTTTTATGTACCTTTTAATGACTGTACATGCGCACAACCTATTATTCTTCTGCTGACATGCATGACTGTAAAACTTGAAGGAGTCATTAAACTATCATTGCAGCCTTCAGAGATAGACCTGTCATTCAGCTTAGAATGGCCGTTGACCTCTGCCGGTTCAGTCCGCTGTTTTTTATAAGACGGTTGGCAGGAGAAAGCTTAAATCCCCAAGAATAAAAGATTCAACGGCACCAGGGATTCCCAGCCAGTCTCCCACGCCGGTACTTGCCAGGCCTGAAGCTACTTAGCGGCTGCGATCTGACGAGGGTAGGAACATTCAGCTTAGAATGAGCGTTGACTTCTGCCGCTTCAATCCGCTGCTTTTTATAAGAAGGTTTAGGGACGGGAACATTTCTCTTGAGAAGAGCACCAGTGAAGGTGTGTAGAGTTTTATACTGCCTTTTGCCCTCTACTAAGCATCTACATATCACAAAACATTATAGGAAAAGGAGCTGGAAAGCTCATGCGCCCTCTGTAACAGATCTTCAATTTGCTTTTGACTCACTGAGTCTTGAAACAGCAAAGGGGATTTTAGCCAAACCATTTTCACTTATCTGCATACAACGCCGTTCCGGGATTTTTGCTCCTTATCAGCGCAGAGCAAAGTGAACTAGCTGGCTTTGTGGGAGGAAATGAGTGGCTTAGCGACAGGAACAGCTCTCCTTGAGGAGAGCACCAGTGAAGGTGTGTAGAGTTTTAAATTTATAGGAAGGTTGGCAGGAGAAAGCTGAGATCCAAGATGGCAGCCCCCAGAGAAAAGTAAGGCTAATTTGCATACCTTGGAACACACTGGGTGTGTAACAGTAAGGTTGTCTAGCAACCAGGCTGGCAGCAGAAATCCAAGATGGCAGCCCCCAGAGAAATAGTCAGTCTTCTTGTGACACGCCCAGTGCAGCTCAGCCTTACTTTTCTCTGGGGGCTGCCATCTTGGATTTCTGCTGCCAACTTTCTCTTATCATCAAATTGCTTCCATTTGCAGCCACCAGAGGGAGACAACAGCATGCAAAATTCAGAAGAGGTGTGTGCCCGTGCTGTTGACATTGCCTATAATATTGATATTCTTTTATTTTGTCTTTTTTTGTGCTTTTTTGCCTCTGTTCTTAAGACCAACCTGCCTTGAATTTCACTATTAGGGTTCGGCGTCTACCTTGAGGCATTGTCCCCAAATGTTGCAGAAAGAAATAAAGCGGGAATGATGTTGCTAAAAAGGATTTACATTTAGAAAGAGATTTATATTAACCCTGCAACATTGTTTCTAAGGCTCAAAACCTCATGAGGTACGAGCCCATTTCCCATCCTTTCCAATTCTAAATTGACAGTCCGAATCAAGGCCTGGATCAACTTCCCAACATCAAATATATAGGAAGAACTAGGTGTAATATTGCTGCGCTCAAGAGAAACCTCCCAGGATGACTCTCTTCTAACCGCTCATACCATATATATTATATATATATACACTACTACACACACAGCTATTGGGTGGCTCCTCATTTAGTCATCACAATGCAGCGGTGCAAAATCAAACCATTTCTATCCAAAAAAAAAGTACTTCAATAAAAAGGGAACTCCAGCAACGGGGGCGGCCCCGGGGGGGAAAGCCAAAAAGGGAACCCTTAAAGTATCAAATCTGGGCAAGGCTAAGGCCCCACATTGCGGAAACGCAGCGTTTGTCTCTGTCGCGGAAACGGAGCAATAAAAAAAATGCTGCATTTTACGGTATCGGCAACGTGAATGAGATTGTGGTTAATCTCATCCACACATTGCGCAAAAAAACAAAATGAGTTTGGGAAAAGGAGCTTTTCCAATAACGCATGTGCGTTTTTGAAAAACGCTGCATATTAATTTTAGCGCCGGAAACACCAGAGTTTCCCCAATGAGGGGAAGGAAAAAGCAGAGAAAAACGCACCAAATGCACAGTCAAGAACACTGCGGAAAACAACCCAAAAAATGCAAAGCGTTTGTGCTGTTTTGTTTTTTTTTCTTCCCAAAGGGCCTGTATTTGGCTTTATTTGGCTATGTGGGACCTTAGCCAAAACTAGGTTTTTTGGACGGACAACTTCACCCATCCTGTTTTATTTTTTTTATGTACCTTTTAATGACTGTACATGCGCACAACCTATTATTCTTCTGCTGACATGCATGACTGTAAAACTTGAAGGAGTCATTAAACTATCATTGCAGCCTTCAGAGATAGACCTGTCATTCAGCTTAGAATGGCCGTTGACCTCTGCCGGTTCAGTCCGCTGTTTTTTATAAGACGGTTGGCAGGAGAAAGCTTAAATCCCCAAGAATAAAAGATTCAACGGCACCAGGGATTCCCAGCCAGTCTCCCACGCCGGTACTTGCCAGGCCTGAAGCTACTTAGCGGCTGCGATCTGACGAGGGTAGGAACATTCAGCTTAGAATGAGCGTTGACTTCTGCCGCTTCAATCCGCTGCTTTTTATAAGAAGGTTTAGGGACGGGAACATTTCTCTTGAGAAGAGCACCAGTGAAGGTGTGTAGAGTTTTATACTGCCTTTTGCCCTCTACTAAGCATCTACATATCACAAAACATTATAGGAAAAGGAGCTGGAAAGCTCATGCGCCCTCTGTAACAGATCTTCAATTTGCTTTTGACTCACTGAGTCTTGAAACAGCAAAGGGGATTTTAGCCAAACCATTTTCACTTATCTGCATACAACGCCGTTCCGGGATTTTTGCTCCTTATCAGCGCAGAGCAAAGTGAACTAGCTGGCTTTGTGGGAGGAAATGAGTGGCTTAGCGACAGGAACAGCTCTCCTTGAGGAGAGCACCAGTGAAGGTGTGTAGAGTTTTAAATTTATAGGAAGGTTGGCAGGAGAAAGCTGAGATCCAAGATGGCAGCCCCCAGAGAAAAGTAAGGCTAATTTGCATACCTTGGAACACACTGGGTGTGTAACAGTAAGGTTGTCTAGCAACCAGGCTGGCAGCAGAAATCCAAGATGGCAGCCCCCAGAGAAATAGTCAGTCTTCTTGTGACACGCCCAGTGCAGCTCAGCCTTACTTTTCTCTGGGGGCTGCCATCTTGGATTTCTGCTGCCAACTTTCTCTTATCATCAAATTGCTTCCATTTGCAGCCACCAGAGGGAGACAACAGCATGCAAAATTCAGAAGAGGTGTGTGCCCGTGCTGTTGACATTGCCTATAATATTGATATTCTTTTATTTTGTCTTTTTTTGTGCTTTTTTGCCTCTGTTCTTAAGACCAACCTGCCTTGAATTTCACTATTAGGGTTCGGCGTCTACCTTGAGGCATTGTCCCCAAATGTTGCAGAAAGAAATAAAGCGGGAATGATGTTGCTAAAAAGGATTTACATTTAGAAAGAGATTTATATTAACCCTGCAACATTGTTTCTAAGGCTCAAAACCTCATGAGGTACGAGCCCATTTCCCATCCTTTCCAATTCTAAATTGACAGTCCGAATCAAGGCCTGGATCAACTTCCCAACATCAAATATATAGGAAGAACTAGGTGTAATATTGCTGCGCTCAAGAGAAACCTCCCAGGATGACTCTCTTCTAACCGCTCATACCATATATATTATATATATATACACTACTACACACACAGCTATTGGGTGGCTCCTCATTTAGTCATCACAATGCAGCGGTGCAAAATCAAACCATTTCTATCCAAAAAAAAAAAGTACTTCAATAAAAAAAGGTGAACTCCTTAAAGTATCAAATCTGGGCAAGGCTAAGGCCCCACATTGCGGAAACGCAGCGTTTGTCTCTGTCGCGGAAACGGAGCAATAAAAAAAATGCTGCATTTTACGGTATCGGCAACGTGAATGAGATTGTGGTTAATCTCATCCACACATTGCGCAAAAAAACAAAATGAGTTTGGGAAAAGGAGCTTTTCCAATAACGCATGTGCGTTTTTGAAAAACGCTGCATATTAATTTTAGCGCCGGAAACACCAGAGTTTCCCCAATGAGGGGAAGGAAAAAGCAGAGAAAAACGCACCAAATGCACAGTCAAGAACACTGCGGAAAACAACCCAAAAAATGCAAAGCGTTTGTGCTGTTTTGTTTTTTTTTTCTTCCCAAAGGGCCTGTATTTGGCTTTATTTGGCTATGTGGGACCTTAGCCAAAACTAGGTTTTTTGGACGGACAACTTCACCCATCCTGTTTTATTTTTTTTATGTACCTTTTAATGACTGTACATGCGCACAACCTATTATTCTTCTGCTGACATGCATGACTGTAAAACTTGAAGGAGTCATTAAACTATCATTGCAGCCTTCAGAGATAGACCTGTCATTCAGCTTAGAATGGCCGTTGACCTCTGCCGGTTCAGTCCGCTGTTTTTTATAAGACGGTTGGCAGGAGAAAGCTTAAATCCCCAAGAATAAAAGATTCAACGGCACCAGGGATTCCCAGCCAGTCTCCCACGCCGGTACTTGCCAGGCCTGAAGCTACTTAGCGGCTGCGATCTGACGAGGGTAGGAACATTCAGCTTAGAATGAGCGTTGACTTCTGCCGCTTCAATCCGCTGCTTTTTATAAGAAGGTTTAGGGACGGGAACATTTCTCTTGAGAAGAGCACCAGTGAAGGTGTGTAGAGTTTTATACTGCCTTTTGCCCTCTACTAAGCATCTACATATCACAAAACATTATAGGAAAAGGAGCTGGAAAGCTCATGCGCCCTCTGTAACAGATCTTCAATTTGCTTTTGACTCACTGAGTCTTGAAACAGCAAAGGGGATTTTAGCCAAACCATTTTCACTTATCTGCATACAACGCCGTTCCGGGATTTTTGCTCCTTATCAGCGCAGAGCAAAGTGAACTAGCTGGCTTTGTGGGAGGAAATGAGTGGCTTAGCGACAGGAACAGCTCTCCTTGAGGAGAGCACCAGTGAAGGTGTGTAGAGTTTTAAATTTATAGGAAGGTTGGCAGGAGAAAGCTGAGATCCAAGATGGCAGCCCCCAGAGAAAAGTAAGGCTAATTTGCATACCTTGGAACACACTGGGTGTGTAACAGTAAGGTTGTCTAGCAACCAGGCTGGCAGCAGAAATCCAAGATGGCAGCCCCCAGAGAAATAGTCAGTCTTCTTGTGACACGCCCAGTGCAGCTCAGCCTTACTTTTCTCTGGGGGCTGCCATCTTGGATTTCTGCTGCCAACTTTCTCTTATCATCAAATTGCTTCCATTTGCAGCCACCAGAGGGAGACAACAGCATGCAAAATTCAGAAGAGGTGTGTGCCCGTGCTGTTGACATTGCCTATAATATTGATATTCTTTTATTTTGTCTTTTTTTGTGCTTTTTTGCCTCTGTTCTTAAGACCAACCTGCCTTGAATTTCACTATTAGGGTTCGGCGTCTACCTTGAGGCATTGTCCCCAAATGTTGCAGAAAGAAATAAAGCGGGAATGATGTTGCTAAAAAGGATTTACATTTAGAAAGAGATTTATATTAACCCTGCAACATTGTTTCTAAGGCTCAAAACCTCATGAGGTACGAGCCCATTTCCCATCCTTTCCAATTCTAAATTGACAGTCCGAATCAAGGCCTGGATCAACTTCCCAACATCAAATATATAGGAAGAACTAGGTGTAATATTGCTGCGCTCAAGAGAAACCTCCCAGGATGACTCTCTTCTAACCGCTCATACCATATATATTATATATATATACACTACTACACACACAGCTATTGGGTGGCTCCTCATTTAGTCATCACAATGCAGCGGTGCAAAATCAAACCATTTCTATCCAAAAAAAAAAAGTACTTCAATAAAAAAAGGTGAACTCCTTAAAGTATCAAATCTGGGCAAGGCTAAGGCCCCACATTGCGGAAACGCAGCGTTTGTCTCTGTCGCGGAAACGGAGCAATAAAAAAAATGCTGCATTTTACGGTATCGGCAACGTGAATGAGATTGTGGTTAATCTCATCCACACATTGCGCAAAAAAACAAAATGAGTTTGGGAAAAGGAGCTTTTCCAATAACGCATGTGCGTTTTTGAAAAACGCTGCATATTAATTTTAGCGCCGGAAACACCAGAGTTTCCCCAATGAGGGGAAGGAAAAAGCAGAGAAAAACGCACCAAATGCACAGTCAAGAACACTGCGGAAAACAACCCAAAAAATGCAAAGCGTTTGTGCTGTTTTGTTTTTTTTTTCTTCCCAAAGGGCCTGTATTTGGCTTTATTTGGCTATGTGGGACCTTAGCCAAAACTAGGTTTTTTGGACGGACAACTTCACCCATCCTGTTTTATTTTTTTTATGTACCTTTTAATGACTGTACATGCGCACAACCTATTATTCTTCTGCTGACATGCATGACTGTAAAACTTGAAGGAGTCATTAAACTATCATTGCAGCCTTCAGAGATAGACCTGTCATTCAGCTTAGAATGGCCGTTGACCTCTGCCGGTTCAGTCCGCTGTTTTTTATAAGACGGTTGGCAGGAGAAAGCTTAAATCCCCAAGAATAAAAGATTCAACGGCACCAGGGATTCCCAGCCAGTCTCCCACGCCGGTACTTGCCAGGCCTGAAGCTACTTAGCGGCTGCGATCTGACGAGGGTAGGAACATTCAGCTTAGAATGAGCGTTGACTTCTGCCGCTTCAATCCGCTGCTTTTTATAAGAAGGTTTAGGGACGGGAACATTTCTCTTGAGAAGAGCACCAGTGAAGGTGTGTAGAGTTTTATACTGCCTTTTGCCCTCTACTAAGCATCTACATATCACAAAACATTATAGGAAAAGGAGCTGGAAAGCTCATGCGCCCTCTGTAACAGATCTTCAATTTGCTTTTGACTCACTGAGTCTTGAAACAGCAAAGGGGATTTTAGCCAAACCATTTTCACTTATCTGCATACAACGCCGTTCCGGGATTTTTGCTCCTTATCAGCGCAGAGCAAAGTGAACTAGCTGGCTTTGTGGGAGGAAATGAGTGGCTTAGCGACAGGAACAGCTCTCCTTGAGGAGAGCACCAGTGAAGGTGTGTAGAGTTTTAAATTTATAGGAAGGTTGGCAGGAGAAAGCTGAGATCCAAGATGGCAGCCCCCAGAGAAAAGTAAGGCTAATTTGCATACCTTGGAACACACTGGGTGTGTAACAGTAAGGTTGTCTAGCAACCAGGCTGGCAGCAGAAATCCAAGATGGCAGCCCCCAGAGAAATAGTCAGTCTTCTTGTGACACGCCCAGTGCAGCTCAGCCTTACTTTTCTCTGGGGGCTGCCATCTTGGATTTCTGCTGCCAACTTTCTCTTATCATCAAATTGCTTCCATTTGCAGCCACCAGAGGGAGACAACAGCATGCAAAATTCAGAAGAGGTGTGTGCCCGTGCTGTTGACATTGCCTATAATATTGATATTCTTTTATTTTGTCTTTTTTTGTGCTTTTTTGCCTCTGTTCTTAAGACCAACCTGCCTTGAATTTCACTATTAGGGTTCGGCGTCTACCTTGAGGCATTGTCCCCAAATGTTGCAGAAAGAAATAAAGCGGGAATGATGTTGCTAAAAAGGATTTACATTTAGAAAGAGATTTATATTAACCCTGCAACATTGTTTCTAAGGCTCAAAACCTCATGAGGTACGAGCCCATTTCCCATCCTTTCCAATTCTAAATTGACAGTCCGAATCAAGGCCTGGATCAACTTCCCAACATCAAATATATAGGAAGAACTAGGTGTAATATTGCTGCGCTCAAGAGAAACCTCCCAGGATGACTCTCTTCTAACCGCTCATACCATATATATTATATATATATACACTACTACACACACAGCTATTGGGTGGCTCCTCATTTAGTCATCACAATGCAGCGGTGCAAAATCAAACCATTTCTATCCAAAAAAAAAAAGTACTTCAATAAAAAAAGGTGAACTCCTTAAAGTATCAAATCTGGGCAAGGCTAAGGCCCCACATTGCGGAAACGCAGCGTTTGTCTCTGTCGCGGAAACGGAGCAATAAAAAAAATGCTGCATTTTACGGTATCGGCAACGTGAATGAGATTGTGGTTAATCTCATCCACACATTGCGCAAAAAAACAAAATGAGTTTGGGAAAAGGAGCTTTTCCAATAACGCATGTGCGTTTTTGAAAAACGCTGCATATTAATTTTAGCGCCGGAAACACCAGAGTTTCCCCAATGAGGGGAAGGAAAAAGCAGAGAAAAACGCACCAAATGCACAGTCAAGAACACTGCGGAAAACAACCCAAAAAATGCAAAGCGTTTGTGCTGTTTTGTTTTTTTTTTCTTCCCAAAGGGCCTGTATTTGGCTTTATTTGGCTATGTGGGACCTTAGCCAAAACTAGGTTTTTTGGACGGACAACTTCACCCATCCTGTTTTATTTTTTTTATGTACCTTTTAATGACTGTACATGCGCACAACCTATTATTCTTCTGCTGACATGCATGACTGTAAAACTTGAAGGAGTCATTAAACTATCATTGCAGCCTTCAGAGATAGACCTGTCATTCAGCTTAGAATGGCCGTTGACCTCTGCCGGTTCAGTCCGCTGTTTTTTATAAGACGGTTGGCAGGAGAAAGCTTAAATCCCCAAGAATAAAAGATTCAACGGCACCAGGGATTCCCAGCCAGTCTCCCACGCCGGTACTTGCCAGGCCTGAAGCTACTTAGCGGCTGCGATCTGACGAGGGTAGGAACATTCAGCTTAGAATGAGCGTTGACTTCTGCCGCTTCAATCCGCTGCTTTTTATAAGAAGGTTTAGGGACGGGAACATTTCTCTTGAGAAGAGCACCAGTGAAGGTGTGTAGAGTTTTATACTGCCTTTTGCCCTCTACTAAGCATCTACATATCACAAAACATTATAGGAAAAGGAGCTGGAAAGCTCATGCGCCCTCTGTAACAGATCTTCAATTTGCTTTTGACTCACTGAGTCTTGAAACAGCAAAGGGGATTTTAGCCAAACCATTTTCACTTATCTGCATACAACGCCGTTCCGGGATTTTTGCTCCTTATCAGCGCAGAGCAAAGTGAACTAGCTGGCTTTGTGGGAGGAAATGAGTGGCTTAGCGACAGGAACAGCTCTCCTTGAGGAGAGCACCAGTGAAGGTGTGTAGAGTTTTAAATTTATAGGAAGGTTGGCAGGAGAAAGCTGAGATCCAAGATGGCAGCCCCCAGAGAAAAGTAAGGCTAATTTGCATACCTTGGAACACACTGGGTGTGTAACAGTAAGGTTGTCTAGCAACCAGGCTGGCAGCAGAAATCCAAGATGGCAGCCCCCAGAGAAATAGTCAGTCTTCTTGTGACACGCCCAGTGCAGCTCAGCCTTACTTTTCTCTGGGGGCTGCCATCTTGGATTTCTGCTGCCAACTTTCTCTTATCATCAAATTGCTTCCATTTGCAGCCACCAGAGGGAGACAACAGCATGCAAAATTCAGAAGAGGTGTGTGCCCGTGCTGTTGACATTGCCTATAATATTGATATTCTTTTATTTTGTCTTTTTTTGTGCTTTTTTGCCTCTGTTCTTAAGACCAACCTGCCTTGAATTTCACTATTAGGGTTCGGCGTCTACCTTGAGGCATTGTCCCCAAATGTTGCAGAAAGAAATAAAGCGGGAATGATGTTGCTAAAAAGGATTTACATTTAGAAAGAGATTTATATTAACCCTGCAACATTGTTTCTAAGGCTCAAAACCTCATGAGGTACGAGCCCATTTCCCATCCTTTCCAATTCTAAATTGACAGTCCGAATCAAGGCCTGGATCAACTTCCCAACATCAAATATATAGGAAGAACTAGGTGTAATATTGCTGCGCTCAAGAGAAACCTCCCAGGATGACTCTCTTCTAACCGCTCATACCATATATATTATATATATATACACTACTACACACACAGCTATTGGGTGGCTCCTCATTTAGTCATCACAATGCAGCGGTGCAAAATCAAACCATTTCTATCCAAAAAAAAAAAGTACTTCAATAAAAAAAGGTGAACTCCTTAAAGTATCAAATCTGGGCAAGGCTAAGGCCCCACATTGCGGAAACGCAGCGTTTGTCTCTGTCGCGGAAACGGAGCAATAAAAAAAATGCTGCATTTTACGGTATCGGCAACGTGAATGAGATTGTGGTTAATCTCATCCACACATTGCGCAAAAAAACAAAATGAGTTTGGGAAAAGGAGCTTTTCCAATAACGCATGTGCGTTTTTGAAAAACGCTGCATATTAATTTTAGCGCCGGAAACACCAGAGTTTCCCCAATGAGGGGAAGGAAAAAGCAGAGAAAAACGCACCAAATGCACAGTCAAGAACACTGCGGAAAACAACCCAAAAAATGCAAAGCGTTTGTGCTGTTTTGTTTTTTTTTTCTTCCCAAAGGGCCTGTATTTGGCTTTATTTGGCTATGTGGGACCTTAGCCAAAACTAGGTTTTTTGGACGGACAACTTCACCCATCCTGTTTTATTTTTTTTATGTACCTTTTAATGACTGTACATGCGCACAACCTATTATTCTTCTGCTGACATGCATGACTGTAAAACTTGAAGGAGTCATTAAACTATCATTGCAGCCTTCAGAGATAGACCTGTCATTCAGCTTAGAATGGCCGTTGACCTCTGCCGGTTCAGTCCGCTGTTTTTTATAAGACGGTTGGCAGGAGAAAGCTTAAATCCCCAAGAATAAAAGATTCAACGGCACCAGGGATTCCCAGCCAGTCTCCCACGCCGGTACTTGCCAGGCCTGAAGCTACTTAGCGGCTGCGATCTGACGAGGGTAGGAACATTCAGCTTAGAATGAGCGTTGACTTCTGCCGCTTCAATCCGCTGCTTTTTATAAGAAGGTTTAGGGACGGGAACATTTCTCTTGAGAAGAGCACCAGTGAAGGTGTGTAGAGTTTTATACTGCCTTTTGCCCTCTACTAAGCATCTACATATCACAAAACATTATAGGAAAAGGAGCTGGAAAGCTCATGCGCCCTCTGTAACAGATCTTCAATTTGCTTTTGACTCACTGAGTCTTGAAACAGCAAAGGGGATTTTAGCCAAACCATTTTCACTTATCTGCATACAACGCCGTTCCGGGATTTTTGCTCCTTATCAGCGCAGAGCAAAGTGAACTAGCTGGCTTTGTGGGAGGAAATGAGTGGCTTAGCGACAGGAACAGCTCTCCTTGAGGAGAGCACCAGTGAAGGTGTGTAGAGTTTTAAATTTATAGGAAGGTTGGCAGGAGAAAGCTGAGATCCAAGATGGCAGCCCCCAGAGAAAAGTAAGGCTAATTTGCATACCTTGGAACACACTGGGTGTGTAACAGTAAGGTTGTCTAGCAACCAGGCTGGCAGCAGAAATCCAAGATGGCAGCCCCCAGAGAAATAGTCAGTCTTCTTGTGACACGCCCAGTGCAGCTCAGCCTTACTTTTCTCTGGGGGCTGCCATCTTGGATTTCTGCTGCCAACTTTCTCTTATCATCAAATTGCTTCCATTTGCAGCCACCAGAGGGAGACAACAGCATGCAAAATTCAGAAGAGGTGTGTGCCCGTGCTGTTGACATTGCCTATAATATTGATATTCTTTTATTTTGTCTTTTTTTGTGCTTTTTTGCCTCTGTTCTTAAGACCAACCTGCCTTGAATTTCACTATTAGGGTTCGGCGTCTACCTTGAGGCATTGTCCCCAAATGTTGCAGAAAGAAATAAAGCGGGAATGATGTTGCTAAAAAGGATTTACATTTAGAAAGAGATTTATATTAACCCTGCAACATTGTTTCTAAGGCTCAAAACCTCATGAGGTACGAGCCCATTTCCCATCCTTTCCAATTCTAAATTGACAGTCCGAATCAAGGCCTGGATCAACTTCCCAACATCAAATATATAGGAAGAACTAGGTGTAATATTGCTGCGCTCAAGAGAAACCTCCCAGGATGACTCTCTTCTAACCGCTCATACCATATATATTATATATATATACACTACTACACACACAGCTATTGGGTGGCTCCTCATTTAGTCATCACAATGCAGCGGTGCAAAATCAAACCATTTCTATCCAAAAAAAAAAAGTACTTCAATAAAAAAAGGTGAACTCCTTAAAGTATCAAATCTGGGCAAGGCTAAGGCCCCACATTGCGGAAACGCAGCGTTTGTCTCTGTCGCGGAAACGGAGCAATAAAAAAAATGCTGCATTTTACGGTATCGGCAACGTGAATGAGATTGTGGTTAATCTCATCCACACATTGCGCAAAAAAACAAAATGAGTTTGGGAAAAGGAGCTTTTCCAATAACGCATGTGCGTTTTTGAAAAACGCTGCATATTAATTTTAGCGCCGGAAACACCAGAGTTTCCCCAATGAGGGGAAGGAAAAAGCAGAGAAAAACGCACCAAATGCACAGTCAAGAACACTGCGGAAAACAACCCAAAAAATGCAAAGCGTTTGTGCTGTTTTGTTTTTTTTTCTTCCCAAAGGGCCTGTATTTGGCTTTATTTGGCTATGTGGGACCTTAGCCAAAACTAGGTTTTTTGGACGGACAACTTCACCCATCCTGTTTTATTTTTTTTATGTACCTTTTAATGACTGTACATGCGCACAACCTATTATTCTTCTGCTGACATGCATGACTGTAAAACTTGAAGGAGTCATTAAACTATCATTGCAGCCTTCAGAGATAGACCTGTCATTCAGCTTAGAATGGCCGTTGACCTCTGCCGGTTCAGTCCGCTGTTTTTTATAAGACGGTTGGCAGGAGAAAGCTTAAATCCCCAAGAATAAAAGATTCAACGGCACCAGGGATTCCCAGCCAGTCTCCCACGCCGGTACTTGCCAGGCCTGAAGCTACTTAGCGGCTGCGATCTGACGAGGGTAGGAACATTCAGCTTAGAATGAGCGTTGACTTCTGCCGCTTCAATCCGCTGCTTTTTATAAGAAGGTTTAGGGACGGGAACATTTCTCTTGAGAAGAGCACCAGTGAAGGTGTGTAGAGTTTTATACTGCCTTTTGCCCTCTACTAAGCATCTACATATCACAAAACATTATAGGAAAAGGAGCTGGAAAGCTCATGCGCCCTCTGTAACAGATCTTCAATTTGCTTTTGACTCACTGAGTCTTGAAACAGCAAAGGGGATTTTAGCCAAACCATTTTCACTTATCTGCATACAACGCCGTTCCGGGATTTTTGCTCCTTATCAGCGCAGAGCAAAGTGAACTAGCTGGCTTTGTGGGAGGAAATGAGTGGCTTAGCGACAGGAACAGCTCTCCTTGAGGAGAGCACCAGTGAAGGTGTGTAGAGTTTTAAATTTATAGGAAGGTTGGCAGGAGAAAGCTGAGATCCAAGATGGCAGCCCCCAGAGAAAAGTAAGGCTAATTTGCATACCTTGGAACACACTGGGTGTGTAACAGTAAGGTTGTCTAGCAACCAGGCTGGCAGCAGAAATCCAAGATGGCAGCCCCCAGAGAAATAGTCAGTCTTCTTGTGACACGCCCAGTGCAGCTCAGCCTTACTTTTCTCTGGGGGCTGCCATCTTGGATTTCTGCTGCCAACTTTCTCTTATCATCAAATTGCTTCCATTTGCAGCCACCAGAGGGAGACAACAGCATGCAAAATTCAGAAGAGGTGTGTGCCCGTGCTGTTGACATTGCCTATAATATTGATATTCTTTTATTTTGTCTTTTTTTGTGCTTTTTTGCCTCTGTTCTTAAGACCAACCTGCCTTGAATTTCACTATTAGGGTTCGGCGTCTACCTTGAGGCATTGTCCCCAAATGTTGCAGAAAGAAATAAAGCGGGAATGATGTTGCTAAAAAGGATTTACATTTAGAAAGAGATTTATATTAACCCTGCAACATTGTTTCTAAGGCTCAAAACCTCATGAGGTACGAGCCCATTTCCCATCCTTTCCAATTCTAAATTGACAGTCCGAATCAAGGCCTGGATCAACTTCCCAACATCAAATATATAGGAAGAACTAGGTGTAATATTGCTGCGCTCAAGAGAAACCTCCCAGGATGACTCTCTTCTAACCGCTCATACCATATATATTATATATATATACACTACTACACACACAGCTATTGGGTGGCTCCTCATTTAGTCATCACAATGCAGCGGTGCAAAATCAAACCATTTCTATCCAAAAAAAAAAAGTACTTCAATAAAAAAAGGTGAACTCCTTAAAGTATCAAATCTGGGCAAGGCTAAGGCCCCACATTGCGGAAACGCAGCGTTTGTCTCTGTCGCGGAAACGGAGCAATAAAAAAAATGCTGCATTTTACGGTATCGGCAACGTGAATGAGATTGTGGTTAATCTCATCCACACATTGCGCAAAAAAACAAAATGAGTTTGGGAAAAGGAGCTTTTCCAATAACGCATGTGCGTTTTTGAAAAACGCTGCATATTAATTTTAGCGCCGGAAACACCAGAGTTTCCCCAATGAGGGGAAGGAAAAAGCAGAGAAAAACGCACCAAATGCACAGTCAAGAACACTGCGGAAAACAACCCAAAAAATGCAAAGCGTTTGTGCTGTTTTGTTTTTTTTTCTTCCCAAAGGGCCTGTATTTGGCTTTATTTGGCTATGTGGGACCTTAGCCAAAACTAGGTTTTTTGGACGGACAACTTCACCCATCCTGTTTTATTTTTTTTATGTACCTTTTAATGACTGTACATGCGCACAACCTATTATTCTTCTGCTGACATGCATGACTGTAAAACTTGAAGGAGTCATTAAACTATCATTGCAGCCTTCAGAGATAGACCTGTCATTCAGCTTAGAATGGCCGTTGACCTCTGCCGGTTCAGTCCGCTGTTTTTTATAAGACGGTTGGCAGGAGAAAGCTTAAATCCCCAAGAATAAAAGATTCAACGGCACCAGGGATTCCCAGCCAGTCTCCCACGCCGGTACTTGCCAGGCCTGAAGCTACTTAGCGGCTGCGATCTGACGAGGGTAGGAACATTCAGCTTAGAATGAGCGTTGACTTCTGCCGCTTCAATCCGCTGCTTTTTATAAGAAGGTTTAGGGACGGGAACATTTCTCTTGAGAAGAGCACCAGTGAAGGTGTGTAGAGTTTTATACTGCCTTTTGCCCTCTACTAAGCATCTACATATCACAAAACATTATAGGAAAAGGAGCTGGAAAGCTCATGCGCCCTCTGTAACAGATCTTCAATTTGCTTTTGACTCACTGAGTCTTGAAACAGCAAAGGGGATTTTAGCCAAACCATTTTCACTTATCTGCATACAACGCCGTTCCGGGATTTTTGCTCCTTATCAGCGCAGAGCAAAGTGAACTAGCTGGCTTTGTGGGAGGAAATGAGTGGCTTAGCGACAGGAACAGCTCTCCTTGAGGAGAGCACCAGTGAAGGTGTGTAGAGTTTTAAATTTATAGGAAGGTTGGCAGGAGAAAGCTGAGATCCAAGATGGCAGCCCCCAGAGAAAAGTAAGGCTAATTTGCATACCTTGGAACACACTGGGTGTGTAACAGTAAGGTTGTCTAGCAACCAGGCTGGCAGCAGAAATCCAAGATGGCAGCCCCCAGAGAAATAGTCAGTCTTCTTGTGACACGCCCAGTGCAGCTCAGCCTTACTTTTCTCTGGGGGCTGCCATCTTGGATTTCTGCTGCCAACTTTCTCTTATCATCAAATTGCTTCCATTTGCAGCCACCAGAGGGAGACAACAGCATGCAAAATTCAGAAGAGGTGTGTGCCCGTGCTGTTGACATTGCCTATAATATTGATATTCTTTTATTTTGTCTTTTTTTGTGCTTTTTTGCCTCTGTTCTTAAGACCAACCTGCCTTGAATTTCACTATTAGGGTTCGGCGTCTACCTTGAGGCATTGTCCCCAAATGTTGCAGAAAGAAATAAAGCGGGAATGATGTTGCTAAAAAGGATTTACATTTAGAAAGAGATTTATATTAACCCTGCAACATTGTTTCTAAGGCTCAAAACCTCATGAGGTACGAGCCCATTTCCCATCCTTTCCAATTCTAAATTGACAGTCCGAATCAAGGCCTGGATCAACTTCCCAACATCAAATATATAGGAAGAACTAGGTGTAATATTGCTGCGCTCAAGAGAAACCTCCCAGGATGACTCTCTTCTAACCGCTCATACCATATATATTATATATATATACACTACTACACACACAGCTATTGGGTGGCTCCTCATTTAGTCATCACAATGCAGCGGTGCAAAATCAAACCATTTCTATCCAAAAAAAAAAAGTACTTCAATAAAAAAAGGTGAACTCCTTAAAGTATCAAATCTGGGCAAGGCTAAGGCCCCACATTGCGGAAACGCAGCGTTTGTCTCTGTCGCGGAAACGGAGCAATAAAAAAAATGCTGCATTTTACGGTATCGGCAACGTGAATGAGATTGTGGTTAATCTCATCCACACATTGCGCAAAAAAACAAAATGAGTTTGGGAAAAGGAGCTTTTCCAATAACGCATGTGCGTTTTTGAAAAACGCTGCATATTAATTTTAGCGCCGGAAACACCAGAGTTTCCCCAATGAGGGGAAGGAAAAAGCAGAGAAAAACGCACCAAATGCACAGTCAAGAACACTGCGGAAAACAACCCAAAAAATGCAAAGCGTTTGTGCTGTTTTGTTTTTTTTTTTCTTCCCAAAGGGCCTGTATTTGGCTTTATTTGGCTATGTGGGACCTTAGCCAAAACTAGGTTTTTTGGACGGACAACTTCACCCATCCTGTTTTATTTTTTTTATGTACCTTTTAATGACTGTACATGCGCACAACCTATTATTCTTCTGCTGACATGCATGACTGTAAAACTTGAAGGAGTCATTAAACTATCATTGCAGCCTTCAGAGATAGACCTGTCATTCAGCTTAGAATGGCCGTTGACCTCTGCCGGTTCAGTCCGCTGTTTTTTATAAGACGGTTGGCAGGAGAAAGCTTAAATCCCCAAGAATAAAAGATTCAACGGCACCAGGGATTCCCAGCCAGTCTCCCACGCCGGTACTTGCCAGGGGGGGGGGGGGCACGCGCCACCGCAGGGGGCATAGCTAGAATGAGCGTGACTCCGCTAAAGGTGAAGCTCCTTAGAGTATGAATCTGGAAGGGTTAGGCACATTAGCGGAAAGCAGCGTTGTCTCTGCGGGAAGAGCACTAGTGAAGGTGTGCAATTTTACTACGGCACGTGAAATTGCGTTACTCATCACACATTGCGCACAAAACATGAGTTTGGGAAAAGGAGCTTTTAAAGCCATGTGCCTTTTAACCTGCATATTAATTTGCCCGAAACACAGAGTCTATAAAGGAAACAGCAGAGCTCCTCCACGCGTCCCCGCTTATTTGGCTTATTTGGCTATGTGGGACCTTAGCCAAACCATTTTACTTACGGCAACGCCATCCGGATTTTTGCACCTTTATGACTGACATGCGCACAACCTATTATTCTTGCTGTATGCATGACTGAAAACTGAAGGAGCATTAAACTGCATTGAGCCTTCAGAGACAGGCCTGTCCTTGAGTTAGAAGGCTTGACCTGTTCAGGTTCAAGTGTTTTAAATTTATAGGAAGGTTGGCAGGAGAAAGCTGAGATCCAAGATGGCAGCAGCCCCAGGGAAGCCAGTCCCACGCTGGAACTTGCAGGCCTGGAAGCTGCTGGGTGTGAACGAGTGCAGGAATTCAGCTTAGAATGGCCGTGACCCAGCTGGCAGCCCCCAGAGAAATAGTCAGTCTTCTTGTGACACGCCCAGTGCAGCTCAGCCTTACTTTTCTCTGGGGGCTGCCATCTTGGATTTCTGCTGCCAACTTTCTCTTATCATCAAATTGCTTCCATTTGCAGCCACCAGAGGGAGACAACAGCATGCAAAATTCAGAAGAGGTGTGTGCCCGTGCTGTTGACATTGCCTATAATATTGATATTCTTTTATTTTGTCTTTTTTTGTGCTTTTTTGCCTCTGTTCTTAAGACCAACCTGCCTTGAATTTCACTATTAGGGTTCGGCGTCTACCTTGAGGCATTGTCCCCAAATGTTGCAGAAAGAAATAAAGCGGGAATGATGTTGCTAAAAAGGATTTACATTTAGAAAGAGATTTATATTAACCCTGCAACATTGTTTCTAAGGCTCAAAACCTCATGAGGTACGAGCCCATTTCCCATCCTTTCCAATTCTAAATTGACAGTCCGAATCAAGGCCTGGATCAACTTCCCAACATCAAATATATAGGAAGAACTAGGTGTAATATTGCTGCGCTCAAGAGAAACCTCCCAGGATGACTCTCTTCTAACCGCTCATACCATATATATTATATATATATACACTACTACACACACAGCTATTGGGTGGCTCCTCATTTAGTCATCACAATGCAGCGGTGCAAAATCAAACCATTTCTATCCAAAAAAAAAAAGTACTTCAATAAAAAAAGGTGAACTCCTTAAAGTATCAAATCTGGGCAAGGCTAAGGCCCCACATTGCGGAAACGCAGCGTTTGTCTCTGTCGCGGAAACGGAGCAATAAAAAAAATGCTGCATTTTACGGTATCGGCAACGTGAATGAGATTGTGGTTAATCTCATCCACACATTGCGCAAAAAAACAAAATGAGTTTGGGAAAAGGAGCTTTTCCAATAACGCATGTGCGTTTTTGAAAAACGCTGCATATTAATTTTAGCGCCGGAAACACCAGAGTTTCCCCAATGAGGGGAAGGAAAAAGCAGAGAAAAACGCACCAAATGCACAGTCAAGAACACTGCGGAAAACAACCCAAAAAATGCAAAGCGTTTGTGCTGTTTTGTTTTTTTTTTCTTCCCAAAGGGCCTGTATTTGGCTTTATTTGGCTATGTGGGACCTTAGCCAAAACTA
>CAMRHE010000891.1:0-85000 GCA_947044405.1 Leptodactylus fallax
GGAACCCATGGGTGGGGTTATGATGGTGCTCCTTTATCCTCTGCATCTCCTGCTGGTGCATAGTATACGCCTTACATAGGCTGGCGCGTTGTGAATTAGAGTGGCCAGCAGGAGGCGCCATTGTTATAGATGGTTCTCCAGGACAGTGGCATGATGGGAGTGCTGGGGGCCACAGGTTAGAGAACGCTCTGAGTGTAGTGAGGGCCACAGGCGCCCCTTTAACCCCTTCTCATAATTACACCATTGTAAAGGGGTAGCCATGCGGACAGAGGGGAGCAGAAGAGGAAAGGCAGGGGAGGAGAGGAAAGGTGGGGAGGGAGGGGCAGGAGAGGAGCGGCGGGGACAGGAGGGGGCAGGAAAGGAATGGCGGGGGAGGAGGGGAGCGGCGGGGGAGGAGTGGCGGGGACAGGAGGGGGAGCAGGAGAGGAGGAAGGCGGGGGAGGAGAGGGAAGACGGGGAGTGAGGGGAGCAGGAGAGGAGCGGTGGGGAGGAGCGGGGGGAGGAGGGGAGCAGGAGAGGAGGGCGGGGACAGGAGGGGGCAGGAGAGGAGGTGCGTGGACAGAAGGGGAGCAGGAGAGGAATGGCGGAGGGAGGAGAGGAAAGGCGGGGGGAGGAGGGAGCAGGAGAGGAGGGCGGGGACAGGAGGGGGCAAGAGAGGAGCGGTGGGGACAGGAGGGGAGCAGGAGATGGAGCGGCGGGGACAGGAGGGGAGCAGGAGAGGAGCTGCCGGGGACAGGAGGGGAGCAGGAGAGGAGCGTTGGGGACAGGAGGGGAACAGGAGAGGAATGGTGGGGAGGAGGGGAGCGGCAGGGGGAGGAGAGGAAAGGCGGGAGGAGGAGGGGAGCAGGAGAGGAGCGGAGGGGCAGGAGAGGAGCGGAAGGGACAGGGAGGGGGGCAGGAGATGAGCGGCGGGGACAGGAGGGGAGCAGGAGAGGAGCGTCGGGGACAGGAGGGGAGCAGGAGAGGAATGGTGGGGGAGGATGGGAGCGGCAAGGGGAGGAGAGAAAGGCAGGGGAGGGAGTGGGCAGGAGAGGAGCGGCGGGGACAGGAGGGGGCAGGAGAGGAGCGGCGGGGACAGGAGGGGAGCAGGAGAGGAGCGGCGGGGACAGGAGGGGAGTAGGAGAGAATGGTGGGGGAGGAGGGGAGCGGCAGGGGGAGGAGAGAGGAAAGGCGGGGGAGGAGGGGAGCAGGAGAGGAAAGGCGGGGACAGGAGGGGGCAGGAGAGGAGCGGCAGGGGAGGGAGGGGTAGCAAGGGGGGAAGGGAGAGGAAAGGTGGGGCCAGGAGAGGAGTGGCGGGGACAGGAGGGGGGCAGGAGAGGAAAGGTGGGGGGAGAGGGGAGCGCGGGGAGGAGAGAAAAGGCGGGGACAGGAGGGGGCAGGGGAGGGAGCCGTGCGGGGGCAGGGAGTGGAGCGGCGGGGGCAGGGAGAGGAGCGGCGGGGACAGGATGGGGGCAGGAGTGGAGGGGCGGGGACAGGAGGGGGGCAGGAGAGGAAAGGTGGGGAAGGATTGGAGCTGGCGGGGGAGTGAGTGTTGTGGCGGGGACAGAGGGGGGCAGGAGAGGAGCAGCGGGGACAGGAGGGGGCAGGAAAGGAAAGGCAGGGGCAGATTTACTGATCCTGTGTGACTGGATCTGCTGCAGCTTTACTCTGTGTCTGTACCGCCTATCACAGTGGGCCACATAACCGCGGCACTGCGGATACAAATACAGCCAATAGTGACAGGAAATCTGGAGACATGGCGTCACACTTGGAGCACCGCCAAGGCTGGTTTACTACTCTATAAGGAATAGGATTGCTCCGCCTCCTTGGGGGTTCTTAAAGAGTCATCGCAGAGAGGGCTAAATAATAGAGCTGCTGAAATTCCCGCCACTATTGGGGGGTTCTAAAATCCGTGCACCCCTTCTGGAAGCTACGGCCTCGTGGTAAGCTATGTGTGAACTAGTACACTCCTCTCCTTCATTGTCTCTAGAGAGAAGAGCAAAGGTTCCCGCCCACTTTATTTTTTTTTTTGGCACTAGAGGTGGGGGGATTTAGAAATCACTTAAGCCCCACCCCATTTGATAAGCCACCCTGTTAGATGTAGTGAAAAAGTGCCTAAAACACTTAATAATTTGGTGCGCAGTGTGTGCACCAGTCATAGCAGAAGTCTACCACATTTACTGCTGTGACTCTCCTGGCAGCAGTCATGTCTGCTGCGGCCCCTCTCGGGCAGCAGTCATTTCTCCCAGTGATGTCCTGGCAGCAGTCATGTCTCCTGCGATTCTCCTCCCTGCAGCAGTCAGGGCTGTCAGTCTTTTTGATCTTCCTGGCAGAAGTCATGTCTCCTGGGCGGCTCCTCCTGGCAGCAGTCATGTCTGCTGCGACTCCCTCCTGGCAGAAGTCATGTCTCCCGGGGGGCCATCTTGCAGCAGTCATGTCTCCTGCGGTTCCTCCTGGCAGCAGTCATGTCTCCAGAGGCTCTTGCTAGAATTGGTGCCTGGTGTCAGTGTATGATATGGAGCCGCCTGTTGTCTGATTGTTTTGGGGCAGGTCTGTCCACTTTGGATGCTTCTTGTAATTCTTTCATGACCTGTGTCGTCCGAGACAATATTATTGTAACCTCCGTCTTTAAAGTTTTCATAAAATAATTAAGAAATGTCTCTGGGCCAAGTTTTATTTCCAGCAGGCTATGAAGTGATCTGCACTGCCTGGTGTGAACACCGCCAAATGAGGAGGTCAAGGCTACAAGAGGAGAGTTTAATGTTGTGCCGCAGACACTGGCGTGTAGTGTAAGCGGTAACACACGTGACTGACACGGAGGCATGTCCTCCATTGCCTCATGGCTACATCTTACTGACAGGAGACACCAATACTCTCTACTATCCTAATAAGACGCATATATAACTGCACGTGCCGCCATCTATAGCCAGACATTATAACATTGATCTTATTGTGCACTGTCCCCGCCCCTGCTCTTTCACCTGGACTCTGCACTGTAATATATTTGGGGGTGCAGGTTTAAGTCGCTGACAGGGCTGGGGCCGGAGTCTGGCGGGTATAACTAAGGGGGAGGGGCAGGGGTCCATACTGGGGGTTTGGGCCGCCCTCTAGAGAGTTGTGCTGATGCTCCTCTGTGCTGCAGTTCTTTGTCTTCTCACATTTGGCCAGGCGGTTTCCTTCCCAGTAGCCGACGTCCTGCCCATGTGCACACAGACACTTGGTACAAGCGTCCACCCACACGTACTGACCAGCGAAAATCACGCGGCCCTGGGAGGCGTCGGCGTAGCAGACTGGGACCTGTAAGGGGGAGATTTATAACCATTATAATGTACAGGGCCGACGCTGCGCCCCCGCTTACCCCCTCCCAGCCCCGGGCCTCAAAGTTTGGGTGTTAATGTGGGCGACATATAAAGGAATGGGACCTGACAGAAACAAGCGCCCTGTGCCCGCCGGCCCCATTACCACCCCCTACATAGCCCGGTGTGGTATGGGCGCATACTCACCGTCTTTACATCGGGGGCAGCACTCGCCCTTCTCATACACAGGGTTCACACATGGTGGGGGGGCGCAGTCGGCCACCAGGCAGCGGGCGATGCCATCCAGGTCACAGGTGCACTGTTCACATTCTGAGGGCTGAAGGACAAGAGAGGTCAATTACCAAGATGGCCGATTATAAGGCCGTGTACACACACATCTGCCTGTGCGAGGCTCAGGGCGATATCATAGTTATATGCAGCAAGCAGAGCACTAGGTGGAGCCACACTCTCCATAGTAAGGCAAGCATCAAAGCTGCTGCCGCCTGGAAACCATCAACAAGTAGCTGCAGCTGTGTAAAGAGCTGATGTATTAACCCATGAATGTCTGCTATTTGCACCAGGCTGTAAGGGGTTCATGAGCTCCTCAGAACCAATCACATACAATCTAGACAAGGAAACAAAATCTCCACAAGCAGCAGCTTCTTGATGGACTCCTCGGGGTGCGTTGTCGTAGTCGTCTACGGCTATTGGAGGCGGAGCTTCACCATAAGGGTTATCATTGAATAATTAGGTAAGGTACTGACCATAGTCCTCCTCTAATAGGGTTTGTTACAATGTAGCGGCACAGGCAGGAGCCATCAGCCTGCGGTGCAGGAGAAAGCAAAGATATACACTGATACATTGTAACAAGTCTTCTGCTGTGTGTACAAAAAGCGTACAAAGTCTAAAAAGAAATGAAGTTTAATTTACCGCAATTCAGGCCACATCCTCATAGTGTGAACAGAGACGTGTGCGGGGGAGGGGGGTAAGAATCCTCCTGCCCCACCGCAGATAACTCCGTATCCTGCACACAGAGATTTTATTCTCCAGGATTCATGTTATACAAGCGCCAGAGGCGGAGGGGCGAGAGGCGGAAATTTCTGGATGAGGTGATAGATGGAATGTCGGCTGGATAAAGAATCAGATTTTATCATACGTAGTGCATGTAGGAGAGCAGAGATCAGACGGTGTGATGTCACCTCCTGTATAATATCACTGATATCTGATGATGTCACCTCCTGTATAATATCACTAAAATATCTGATGATGTCACCTCCTACAGTGGGGAAAACAAGTATTTAGTCAGCCCCCAATTGTGCAAGTTCTCCCACTTATAAAGATGAGGCCGGCCTGTAATTGTCATCATAGGTAGACCTCAACTATGGGAGACAAAATGAGAAAACTAATCCAGAAAATCACATTGTCTGATTTTTAAAGAATTTATTTGCAAATTATGGTGGAAAATAAGTATTTGGTCACCTATAAACAAGCAAGATTTCTATCTCTCACAGCCCTGTAACTTCTCCTTTAAGAGGCTCCTCTGTCCTCCACTCATTACCTGTAGTAATGGCTCCTGTGTGACATTGTTATCAGTATAAAAGACTCCTGTCCACAACCTCAGTCACACTCCAAACTCCACTATGGGGAAGGCCAAAGAGCTGTGGAAGGACCAGAAACAAAATGGTAGCCCTGCACCAGGCTGTGAAGACTGAATCTGCAATAGGCAAGCAGCTTGGTGTGAAGGAATCACCTGTGGGAGCAATAATTAGAAAATGGAAGACATACAAGACCACTGATAATCTCCCTCCATCAGGGGCTCCACGCAAGATCTCACCCCATGGGGTCAAAATGATCACAAGAACGGTGAGCAAAAATCCCAGAACCACACAGGGGACCTAGTGAGTGACCTGCAGAAAGCTGGGACTAACGTAACAAAGGCTACCGTCAGTAACACACTACGCCGCCAGGGACTCAGATCCTGCAGTGCCAGACGTGTCCCCCTGCTTAAGCCAGTACATATCCGGGCCCGTCTGAAGTTTGCTAGAGAGCATTTGGATGTTCCAGAAGAGTATTGGGAGAATGTCATATGGTCAGATGAAACCAAAGTAGAACTGTTTGGTAGAAACACAACTCGTGGTGTTTGGAGGAGAGTGAATGCTGAGTTGTATCCAGAGAACACCATACCTACTGTGAAGCATGGGGGGCAACATCATGTATGGGGCTGTTTCTCTGCAAAGGGACCAGGACGACTGATCCGTGTACATGAAAGAATGAATGGGGCCATGTATGGTGAGATTGTGAGTGCAAACCTCCTTCCATCAGCAAGGGCATTGAAGATGAAACGTGGCTGGGTCTTTCAGCATGACAATGATCCCAAGCACACCGCCAGGACAACGAAGGAGCGGCTTCGTAAGAAGCATTTCAAGGTCCTGGAGTGGCCTAGCCAGTCTCCAGCTCTCAGCCCCATAGAAAACCTTTGGAGGGAGATGGAAGTCCGTGTTACCCACCGACAGCCCCAAAACATCCCTGCTCTAGAGGAGATCTGCATGGAGGAATGGGCCGACATACCAGCAACAGTGTGCGCCAACCTTGTGAGGACTTACAGGAAACGTTTCACCTCTGTCATTGCCAGCAAAGGAGATAGAACAAAGGATTGAGATGAACTTTTCTTATTGACCAAATACTTATTTTCCACCATAATTTGCAAATAAATTCTTTAAAGATCAGACAATGTGATTTTCTGGATTAGTTTTCTCATTTTGTCTCCCATAGTTGAGGTCTACCTATGATGACAATTACAGGCCGGCCTCATCTTTATAAGTGGGAGAACTTGCACAATTGGGGGCTGACTAAATACTTGTTTTCCCCACTGTATATAATATCACTGATATCTGGAGAGTAGTGATGATGTCGCTTCCTGTATAATATCACTGATATCTGATGATGTCACCTCCTGTATAATATCACTGATATCTGCAGAGCACTGATGATGTCACCTCCTGTATAATATCACTGATATCTGGAGAGTAGTGATGATGTCACCTCCTGTATAATATCACTGATATCTGCAGAGCACTGATGATGTCACCTCCTGTATAATATCACTGATATCTGCAGAGCACTGATGATGTCACCTCCTGTATAATATCACTGATATCTGCAGAGCACTGATGATGTCACCTCCTGTATAATATCACTGATATCTGGAGAGTAGTGATGTCACCTCCTGTATAATATCACTGATATCTGGAGAGTAGTGATGATGTCACTGCTGTCTAGGATACTGCCTGGTGTTACTTGCAGTCCTATGTAAGATCCTGGACCTTCCATAAGTATACAGTCCCTGACAGAAGTTCTGTTGCTTATCCATGTTGTGGAATCCAAAGCTTATAACCTGACTATAAATTCATCGATTGGTTTTAGAAATGACTCATATGAAAGCTGAAACCCTCCCAAATGATTTTTTGGATAAGAAAATAAATTGGCTTCACTGCTGAAATATTCGTCATTTAATGAACACAGAAAGGTCAGATTTTGGCAAGACAAAAGTTTTGTGGCCTTGTCATATAATGCACCAGTCCTAGTATAAAGCCTCACCTGTGCTCACTAATTAATCGGTTAATTAGTGGGTGTGTATAAAGAGAACTCCAGCACCCCAGACCTTCACCTCATACAAACATGCCAAAAATTAACCCTGCGACCAAAGCCTTGATTATAGAGGCTGCAGACCAGATCCCCTGCAGAGGTGGCTGCACCTCTAATGTGTCTCTGCGTCTGGAGACTGGAGATGTTTTTGACAATCCCAGGTCCGGCAGACCCCGCAAGATAACTGCTCAGGAGGAACGTTTGTTGGTTAGAACCCTCTTCCACTGCAGCAGAGCTCCAACAGGCCTGGTCACCTCAAGTCCCTGTGTCAGCTAGAACAGTTTGTAGGATTCTGTCTCCAAATGGCCTCCATGGTGGAATCAGTGCCCAGAAGCCAGCACTAAGCAAAAGGCAATTAAAGTAACAACGTGTGGCATTTGCCAAGGCCCACAGCCTGCTAAACGGATGGACGCTGGAAAAGTGGCAGAAGGCGGATGTCTCAGATGAAGCCGCCGCATATAATGCAGGAGACCTACTGGAGCCCGTATGGATCCAAGATACACCCAGAAAACAGTTCAGTTTGGTGGTGGAAAGATCATGGTCTGGGGTTACATTCAGTATGGGGGTGTGCAAGGTGGAAGGCAATATCAATAGCCTAAAATATCAAGAAGTATTAGCTTCCTCTTACATTCCCAATCATAAAAGGGGTCACATTTTGCAGCAGGATGGTGCTCCATCTCATCCATCCATCTCTACATTAAAGTTCCTCAAGGCAAAGAAGATCAAGGTGCTCCAGGACTGGCCAGCCCAGTCACCAGACATGAACATCATTGAGCATGTTTGGGGTAGGATGAAAGAGGAAGCTTGGCAGACAAAACCAAAGAATCTTGAACTCTGGGAGGCATAGAAGACGGCATTCTCCGCTATTCCTGATGACGTCATCAATAAATTGTATGAATCATTGCTGAAACGCATGGATGCTGTCCTTCAAGCTCATGGAAGTCACACAAAATATTACATATGGCTCTGATAGCAGCACAACTTCATTCACCAATGTTAGGAAACAGATCTTTGTTTTTGAACAGAATTATTGGTTTGATTTTCACATTACTTTATGTGGGCGACAAAACTTTTGTCTTGCCAAAATCCGACCTTTCTGTGTTCATTAAATGATGAATATTTCAGCAGTGAAGCCAATTTATTTTCTTATCCAAAAAATCATTTGGGAGGGTTTCAGCTTTCATATGAGCCATTTCCTAAAACCAATGGATGAATTTATAGTCAGGTTATAAGCTTTAGATTCCACAACATGGATAAGCGACAGAACTTCTGTCAGGGACTGTATAGTGTCTGTGCAGGATTCTTGTAGTCCCGTCTACCCTCAGAGCTCCTGGATTCTTACACTGCTACCGCCTTATGTAGTCCCGTGGTCCTCCGCACGTTGTCTGCTCCCAGATCTACACTGCAACAGATACCATCTCAACAACCAACAGCAACTAGAACAGCTACGCCCGCACTGAACCTGCAGAAAACAGTTACCGACAGCTGAAAATTTTCAAGATGTCATATTTTCTTGCTGACACATGTCTAGAGTGTATGGCGACTTAAAGTATCGGCCCCATAGTTTCTCCAAGATGCAAGAATCTTCTGGTCTAGAAGAGGTTAATGGTCTGTTCTGTTTCAGCCGTTTCCCGCAGTTTATTGGTTTCCTCTGGATTTGGCGGTTTTACTGTTCAGGAACATTCTGAAGGCAGAACGCCAAACTCACCGCAAGAAATACCCGCCTGACCGGAATCATCTCATAACAGGACCCAGGATGAGGAGCAGTTACTTCATGGGGTCTCCCAAAATAGTGACAGCCACAGTGCCCCATAACAGTGACAGCCACAGTGCCCCATAACAGTGACAGCTACAGTGCCCCCATAATAGTGACAGCCACTGCGCCCCCATAATAGTGACAGCTATAGTGCCCTCATAACAGAGACATCTATAGTGCCCTCATAATAGTGACAGCCACAGCGCCCCATAACAGTGACATCTATAGTGCCCTCATAATAGTGACAGCCACAGCGCCCCATAACAGTGACATCTATAGTGCCCTCATAATAGTGACAGCCTCAGAGCCCCCATAATAGTGGCATCTATAGTGCCCCATAACAGTGACAGCTACAGCGCCCCATAACAGTGGCATCTATAGTGCCCCCATAATAGTGACAGCCACAGCGCCCCATAACAGCAACATCTATAGTGCTCTCCATAATAGTGACAGCCTCAGAGCCCCCATAATAGTGACAGCTATAGTGCCCCATAATAGTGACATCTATAGTGCCCTCATAACAGAGACATCTATAGTGCCCTCATAATAGTGACAGCCTCAGCGCCCCCATAATAGTGACAGCCACAGCGCCCCATAACAGTGACATCTATAGTGCCCTCATAATAGTGACAGCCACAGCGCCCCATAACAGTGACATCTATAGTGCCCTCATAATAGTGACAGCCTCAGCGCCCCCATAATAGTGACATCTATAGTGCCCTCATAATAGTGACAGCTACAGAGCCCCATAACAGTGACATCTATATTGCCCCCATAATAGTGACAGCCACAGCGCCCCATAACAGTGGCATCTATAGTGCCCCATAACAGTGACAGCTACAGCGCCCCATAACAGTGACATCTATAGTGCCCTCATAATAGTGACAGCCACAGCGCCCCATAACAGTGGCATCTATAGTGCCCCATAACAGTGACAGCTACAGCGCCCCATAACAGTGGCATCTATAGTGCCCTCATAGCAGTGACATCTATAGTGCCCCCATAATAGTGACAGCCACAGCGCCCCCATAACAGCAACATCTATAGTGCCCTCATAATAGTGACAGCCTCCAGCGCCCCCATAATAGTGACATCTATAGTGCCCTCATAATAGTGACAGCTACAGAGCCCCATAACAGCAACATCTATAGTGCTCTCATAATAGTGACATCTATAGTGCCCCCATAATAGTGACAGCCACAGCGCCCCATAACAGCAACATCTATAGTGCCCTCATAATAGTGACAGCCTCAGAGCCCCCCATAATAGTGACAGCTATAGTGCCCCATAATAGTGACATCTATAGTGCCCTCATAACAGAGACATCTATAGTGCCCTCATAATAGTGACAGCCACAGCGCCCCATAACAGTGACATCTATAGTGCCCTCATAAGTGACAGCCACAGCGCCCCATAACAGTGACATCTATAGTGCCCTCATAATAGTGACAACCTCAGCGCCCCCATAATAGTGACATCTATAGTGCCCTCATAATAGTGACAGCTACAGAGCCCCATAACAGTGACATCTATAGTGCCCCCATAACAGTGACAGCTACAGCGCCCCATAACAGTGGCATCTATAGTGCCCTCATAACAGTGACATCTATAGTGCCCTCATAATAGTGACAGCCTCAGCGCCCCCATAACAGTGACAGCCTCAGCGCCCTCATAATAGTGACAGCCACAGCGCCCCATAATAGTGACAGCTATAGTGCCCCATAATAGTGACATCTATAGTGCCCTCATAATAGTGACAGCCACAGCGCCCCCATAAGTGACATCTATAGTGCCCCATAACAGTGACAGCTACAGTGCCCCCATAATAGTGACAGCTATAGTGCCCTCATAACAGAGACATCTATAGTGCCCTCATAATAGTGACAGCCACAGCGCCCCATAACAGTGGCATCTATAGTGCCCTCATAATAGTGACAGCCTCAGCGCCCCCATAATAGTGACAGCTATAGTGCCCTCATAACAGTGACATCTATAGTGCCCTCATAATAGTGACAGCCTCAGCGCCCCCATAATAGTGACAGCCTCAGCGCCCCCATAATAGTGACAGCCACAGCGCCCCATAACAGTGACATCTATAGTGCCCCCATAACAGTGACAGCCTCAGCGCCTTCATAATAGTGACAGCCACAGCGCCCCCATAAGTGACATCTATAGTGCCCCATAACAGTGACAGCTACAGCGCCCCATAAGTGACATCTATAGTGCCCCCATAACAGTGACAGCCTCAGCGCCCCCATAACAGTGACATCTATAGTGCCCTCATAATAGTGACAGCCACAGCGCCCCCATAACAGTGACTTCTATAGTGCCCTCATAATAGTGACAGCTACAGCGCCCCATAACAGTGACATCTATAGTGCCCTCATAATAGTGACAGCCTGGCACAGCGCCCCATAACAGTGGCATCTATAGTGCCCTCATAATAGTGACATCTACAGTGCCCTCATAATAGTGACAGCTACAGCGCCCCCATAACAGTAACATCTATAGTGCCCTCATAATAGTGACAGCCTCAGCGCCCCCATAATAGTGACAGCCTCAGCCGCCCCCATAATAGTGACAGCCACAGCGCCCCATAACAGTGACATCTATAGTGCCCCCATAATAGTGACAGCCACAGCGCCCCATTAACAGTGACATCTATAGTGCCCCCATAACAGTGACAGCCTCAGCGCCCTCATAATAGTGACAGCCTCAGCGCCCCCATAAGTGACATCTATAGTGCCCCATAACAGTGACAGCTACAGCGCCCCATAACAGTGGCATCTATAGTGCCCTCATAATAGTGACAGCTACAGCGCCCCATAACAGGACAAAGTGCCCCCATAATAGTGACAGCCACAGCGCCCCATAACAGCGACATCTATAGTGCCCCCCCCCCCCCTCATAACAGCTGACAGCGCCCCCCATAACAGTGACATCATAGCCCCCTCATAATAGTGACAGCTACAGCGCCCCCATAACAGCGACATCTATAGTGCCCCCATAATAGTGACAGCTCTACAGCGCCCCCATAACAGTGACATCTATAGTGCCCTCATAATAGTGACAGCTACAGCGCCCCCATAACAGTGACATCTATAGTGCCCCCATAATAGTGACAGCCTCAGCGCCCCCATAACAGTGACATTTAGGCCCTCATAATAGTGACAGCTACAGCCCCCCATAACAGTAACAGTGCCCCCATAATAGTGACCCAACAGCGCCCCCATAACAGTGACAGCCACCTCGCGCCCCCATAATAGTGACAGCCTCAGCGCCCCCATAATAGTGACAGCCTCAGCGCCCCCATAATAGTGACAGCCACAGCACCCCATAACAGTGACAGCTACAGCGCCCCATAACAGTGACAGCCACTGCGTCCCCATAATAGTGACAGCCTCAGCGCCCCCATAACAGTGACAGCCACTGCGCCCCCATAACAGTGACAGCCTCAGCGCCCCCATAACAGTGACATCTATAGTGCCCTCATAATAGCTGACAGCCTCAGCGCCCCCATAATAGTGACAGCCACTGCGTCCCCATAATAGTGACAGCCACTGCGCCCCCATAACAGTGACAGCTACAGCGCCCCATAACAGTGACAGCCACTGCGCCCCCATAATAGTGACAGCCTCAGCGCCCCCATAATAGTGACAGCCACTGCGCCCCCATAACAGTGACAGCCAGAGTTCCTCCATTCATTCTTCCAGTTGCAGCGGCCCCTGTATCGCTTCCTCTAGGGGCCCAGTCTATCGGGGTCTCCTGTAGTGACTGTTTCCATGGAGATGTTGCTTCCTCCCATGGTTACCAGGCAGGTTTCCCTGGAATGTGCCCCCTTGTCCTGCACCCTCTGCCCATTCCCCGTAGCGTGCCTGCAGCTTATTGACTCATCTGGCAGCCAGTTGTATTGTCTGATTCCGAGTGTTAGCAGATGGCCTGAGGACAACAACTCCCAACATCAGCCTTCACCGGGTCCATCATGTGATAACACAAAGGCCCGGAGTATGTCCCGGTAATGTGCAGTTTCCACATGTCTGCTCCCCAGGTGAGGTCACAGGAGCGGTGACATCATCAGAACTGCCTGGTCTTGTACAATTTACCTTTCACACCATGAGTGGACCTGAGCTAATCCCTCTACAAGTCTGACCGTCCCAAATTCACTCATATAGTAAAAAAATAATGTGGGATGATGAGAGTCATTGTCCTTGTGTCACTAGTGTCTGCTGGAGCCCCGAACGTGAGCACAGCGCCCTCCGCCCCTGTTACTGACATCACTGGTATAATGACATGTGATCAGACATGAGATCCGCACACCTTATACTACAGTACAGCTATTCATCTATTACTACTGACAACCAGCTGTATATATCATGTCTGAGAGGTTGTCACAGCCCCGCCTCCTGTTACTGACATCACTGATATAATGACATGTGATCAGACATGAGATCCGCACACCTTATACTACAGTACAGCTATTCATCTATTACTACTGACACCCAGCTATCATATCATGTCTGAGAGGTTTATCACAGCCCCGCCCCCCGTTACTGACATCACTGATATAATGACATGTGATCAGACATGAGATCCGCACACCTAACACCACAGTACAGCTATTCCATTACTACTGACACCCAGCTGTATATATCATGTCTGAGAGGTTGTCACAGCCCCGCCCCCTGTTACTGACATACTGCGATATAATGACATGTGATCAGACCATGAATCCGCACATCTTATACTACAGTACAGCTATTCATCTATTACTACTGACAACCAGCTGTATATATCATGTCTGAGAGGTTGTCACAGCCCCGCCCCCTGTTACTGACATCACTGATATGTGACATGTGATCAGACATGAGATCCACACACCTTATGCTACAGTACAGCTATTCATCTACTACTACTGACACCCAACTGTATATATCATGTCTGAGAGGTTGTCTGGCCCACCCCTGTTTACTGACATCACTGATATAATGACATGTGATCAGACATGAGATCCGCAACCTATACTACAGTACAGCTATATCATCTATTACTACTGACAACCAGCTGTATAGCACATGTCTGAGATAGTCACAGCCCCACCCCTGTTACTGACATCACTGATATAATGACATGTGATCAGACATGAGATCCGCACATTTTATACTACAGTACAGCTATTCATCTTACTACTGACACCCAGCTGTATATATCGTGTCGAGAGGTTGTCTGCTGCCCCGCCCCTGTACTGACATCACTGATATAATATAATGACATGTGATCAGACATGAGATCCGCACACCTTATACTACAGTACAGCTATTCATCTATTACTATGACAACCAACTGTATATATCATGTGTGAGAGGTTGTCCTGGCCCCGCCCCCTGTTACTGACATCACTGATATAATGACATGTGATCAGACATGGAATCCGCACACCTTATACTACAGTACAGCTATTCATCTGTTACTGACCTTCTGCTGTATATATCATGTCTGAGGTTGTCCACCAGCCCCGCCCCCTGTTACTGACATCACTGATGCTGGCCTAATGACTGTGATCCAGACATGGAAGGAAAAGAATCACTTTTATGTACAGTACAGCTATTCCATCTGTACTACTGACAACCTGCTGTATATATCATGTCTGAGAGGTTGTCTGGTAACCCCCCCCCCCTATTACTGACATCACTGATATAATGACATGGCAGTCAGACATGAGATCTTATATGATGCATCACTACAGTGGGCTATTTCATCTGTACTGACAACCCTGTATATCATGTGTGAGAGGTTGTCACAGCCCCGCCCACATATTGCTGACATCACTGATATAATGACATGTGATCAGACATGAGATCCGCACACCTTATGCTACAGTACAGCTATTCATCTATTACTACTGACAACCAACTGTATATCATGTCTGAGAGGTTGTCCTGCCGCCTCCTGTTACTGACATCACTGATATAATATAATGACATGTGATCAGACATGAGATCCGCCCACCTTATACTACAGTACCTTTATTCATCTATTACTACTGACAACCAGCTGTATATTATTTAGGGTTGTCACAGCCCCGCCCCCTGTTACTGACATCACTGATATAATATAATGACATGTGATCAGACATGAGATCCGCACACCTTATACTACAGTACAGCTATTCATCTATTACTACTGACACCCAGCTGTATATATCATGTGTGAGAGGTTGTCACAGCCCCGCCCCCTGTTACTGACATCACTGATATAATGACATGTGATCAGACATGAGATCCGCACACCTTATACTACAGTACAGCTATTCATCTATTACTACTGACAACCAGCTGTATATATCATGTGTGAGAGGTTGTCACAGCCCCGCCCCCTGTTACTGACATCACTGATATGATATAATATAATGACATGTGATCAGACATGAGATCCGCACACCTTATACTACAGTACAGCTATTCATCTATTACTACTGACAACCTGCTGTATATATCATGTCTGAGAGGTTGTCACAGCCCCGCCCCCTGTTACTGACATCACTGATATAATGACATGTGATCAGACATGAGATCCGCACACCTTATACTACAGTACAGCTATTCATCTATTACTACTGACAACCAGCTGTATATATCATGTGTGAGAGGTTGTCACAGCCCCGCCCCCTGTTACTGACATCACTGGTATAATGACATGTGATCAGACATGAGATCCGCACACCTTATACTACAGTACAGCTATTCATCTATTACTACTGACAACCTGCTGTATATATCATGTCTGAGAGGTTGTCACAGCCCCGCCCCTGTTACTGACATCACTGATATAATGACATGTGATCAGACATGAGATCCGCAAGCCCCGCCTCCTGTTACTGACATCACTGATATAATGACATGTGATCAGACATGAGATCCACACACCTTATACTACAGTACAGCTATTCATCTATTACTACTGACAACCAGCTGTATATATCATGTGTGAGAGGTTGTCACAGCCCCGCCCCCTGTTACTGACATCACTGATATAATGACATGTGATCAGACATGAGATCCGCACACCTTATACTACAGTACAGCTATTCATCTATTACTACTGACAACCAGCTGTATATATCATGTGTGAGAGGTTGTCACAGCCCCGCCCCCTGTTACTGACATCACTGATATAATGACATGTGATCAGACATGAGATCCGCACACCTTATACTACAGTACAGCTATTCATCTATTACTACTGACAACCAGCTGTATATATCATGTCTGAGAGGTTGTCACAGCCCCGCCCCTGTTACTGACATCACTGATATAATGACATGTGATCAGACATGAGATCCGCACACCTTATACTACAGTACAGCTATTCATCTATTACTACTGACAACCAGCTGTATATATCATGTCTGAGAGGTTGTCACAGCCCCGCCCCTGTTACTGACATCACTGATATAATGACATGTGATCAGACATGAGATCCGCACACCTTATACTACAGTACAGCTATTCATCTATTACTACTGACAACCAGCTGTATATATCATGTCTGAGAGGTTGTCACAGCCCCGCCCCCTGTTACTGACATCACTGATATAATATAATGACATGTGATCAGACATGAGATCCGCACACCTTATACTACAGTACAGCTATTCATCTATTACTACTTCTGACACCCAGCTGTATGATGATTATGTGTCTGAGAGGTTGTCACAGCCCCGCCTGTTACTGACATCACTGATATAATGACATTGATCAGACATGAGATCCAAACACCTTATCGGGTTGTCCAGTGTCATTCATTACTACTGACAACCAGCTGTATATATCATGTGTGAGAGGTTGTCACAGCCCCCGCCCCCTGTTACTGACATCACTGATATAATATAATGACATGTGATCAGACATCAGACCCGCACCTTATACTACAGTACAGCTATTCATCTATTACTACTGGCACTGAAGTGTATATATCATGTGTGAGAGGCTGCCTACAGCCCCGCCCCTGTTACTGACATCACTGATATAATAGCATGTGATCAGACATGAGATCCGCACACCTTATACTGTGGTGGAGCTATTCATCTATTACTACTGACACCAGCTGTATATATCATGTCTGAGAGGTTGTCACAGCCCCGCCCCTGCTACTGACATCATCAGATATAATATAATGACATGTGATCAGACATGAGATCCGCACACCTTATACTACAGTACAGCTATTCATCTATTACTACGTATAACCAGCTGTATATAATATGTTCAGAGATATGTCACAGCCCGCCCCCTGTTACTGACATCACTGATATAATGACATGTGATCAGACATGAGATCCGCACACCTTATACTGAGACAGCTATTCATCTATTACTATGCATTCAGCCAAGTATATCATGTGTGAGAGGTTGTCACAGCCCCGCCCCTGTTACTGACATCACTGATATAATATAATGACATGTGTGATCAGACATGAGATCCGCACACCTTATACGTGTGTGCATGTTCATGTCATGCGCTGACACCCAGCTGTATATACTATGTGTAAGAGAGGTTGTCAGAGCTCCGCCCCTGTTACTGACATCACTGATAGTAATATAATGACATGTGATCAGACATGAGACCTGTCTTAGGTATTTGTGCACAAAAATACAGTACCCGTGAATTATGTGTGAGAAAGAAACATTCTTACTTACTTAGGTACGCATAATGACATGTGATCAGACATGAGATCCGCACACCCTATACTACAGTACAGTCATTCATAAAGGTACGTATTGACACCCAGCTGTGTACTGTCTGAGATGTTGTCACAGCCCCCGCCCCTGTTACTGACACATCACTGATATAATGACATGATCAGACATGACAGCCCCTCTGTGTGTCTATGATGTAGAGGTAGGTGCCCCTTGGTGTGTATGATAAGGGGTAGGGGCAGTTATTATTGTGTACATTACAGTTAGGGGTACCCATGACCATACATTGTGATACTGGCATTGTGTCCCACATGTGAGTACTTACCTGGAATTGCTCCTGGAGCTCATACACCTCTCCTCTATATTCACAGCCGATCTTCTCACAGCGGGGGCAGCAGTCAGTGGGGTAGTGGCTGACATGCATGCAGGCGGGTGGCAGGGCAGTGCACTCGGTACGGGTACAGGCTGGGCCCTCCGGGGTGCACTCGCATTGGGTGCAATGATCTGAGTCCAGAAAGTACCACTCACCCATGTAGTAGATGCTGCCATTGGCCTCACAGGTGTTCACCTGGGGGTTCAGGGACAGGCCCATGTGAGTAAGGAGCAGCAGGCAGAGCAGTGAGGGTGGTGGTACCCACCTGGCTGGCATGGTGCCCACAGTGGAAGCTGCCACCAGCCAACAGCACAGAGAGAAATCTCCAAAACTCTCTCTGCTTCTTACAGAATCCCCTCGCTAGGGGTGGTGATATCACAGGGGTGCTATATGCCCAGGCTGGTGGTGGTATCACAGGGTGGTATATGCTCAGGTAGGGTGGTGATATCACAGGGTGGTATATGCTCAGGTAGGGTGGTGATATCACAGGGTGGTATATGCTCAGGCAAGATGGTGATATCACAGGGAAGACATATGTGCAGACAGGGTGGTGATATCACATGATGGTATATGCCCAGGCTGGTGGTGGTATCACAGGGGTGCTATATGCCCAGGCTGGTGGTGGTATCTGAGGTTCAGTGTCTGCCCAGGCTGGTGGTGGTATCTCAGGGGTGCTATATGCTCAGGTAGGGTGGTGATATCACAGGGGTGCTATATGCCCAGGCTGGTGGTGGTATCTCAGGTTCGTTGTCTTCTCAGGCTGGTGGTGGTATCACAGGGGTGCTATATGCCCAGGCTGGTGGTGGTATCACAGGGGTGCTATATGCCCAGGCTGGTGGTGGTATCTCAGGTTCGGTGTCTGCCCAGGCTGGTCGTGGTATCTCAGGTTCGGTGTCTGCCCAGGCTGGTGGTGGTATCTGAGGTTCGGTATCTGCCCAGGCTGGTGGTGGTATCACAGGGGTGCTATATGCCCAGGCTGGTGGTGGTATCTGAGGTTCGGTGTCTGCCCAGGCTGGTGGTGGTGTCTGAGGTTCGGTGTCTGCCCAGGCTGGTGGTGGTATCACAGGGGTGCTATATGCCCAGGCTGGTGGTGGTATCACAGGGGTGCTATATGCCCAGGCTGGTGGTGGTATCTCAGGTTCGGTGTCTGCCCAGGCTGGTGGTGATATCACAGGGGTGCTATATGCCCAGGCTGGTGGTGGTATCTCAGGTTCGGTGTCTGCCCAGGCTGGTGGTGATATCACAGGGGTGCTATATGCCCAGGCTGGTGGTGGTATCTAAGGTTCGGTGTCTGCCCAGGCTGGTGGTGGTGTCTGAGGTTCGGTGTCTGCCCAGGCTGGTGGTGGTATCACAGGGGTGCTATATGCCCAGGCTGGTGGTGGTATCTGAGGTTCGGTGTCTGCCCAGGCTGGTGGTGGTGTCTGAGGTTCGGTGTCTGCCCAGGCTGGTGGTGATATCACAGGGGTGCTATATGCCCAGGCTGGTGGTGGTATCTAAGGTTCGGTGTCTGCCCAGGCTGGTGGTGGTGTCTGAGGTTCGGTGTCTGCCCAGGCTGGTGGTGGTATCACAGGGGTGCTATATGCCCAGGCTGGTGGTGGTATCTGAGGTTCAGTGTCTGCCCAGGCTGGTGGTGGTATCACAGGGGTGCTATATGCCCAGGCTGGTGGTGGTATCTCAGGTTCGGTGTCTGCCCAGGCTGGTGGTGGTATCTGAGGTTCGGTGTCTGCCCAGGCTGGTGGTGGTATCACAGGGGTGCTATATGCCCAGGCTGGTGGCGGTATCTCAGGTTCGGTGTCTGCCCAGGCTGGTGGTGGTATCTGAGGTTCGGTGTCTGCCCAGGCTGGTGGTGGTATCACAGGGGTGCTATATGCCCAGGCTGGTGGTGGTATCTCAGGTTCGGTGTCTGCCCAGGCTGGTGGTGGTATCACAGGGGTGCTATATGCCCAGGCTGGTGGTGGTATCTCAGGTTCGGTGTGGTCCCTGCCCGGCTCAGATGCCCCTGCGTCCTCTCTTGGGTCCAGACACTGCTGGACTATTCCTGGTGCAGACTTTGCAGGCTGATGACAAGTTTGCAGTGTGGGGCGGAGGGTGTGTGCAGGGGGGCGATGAGGCCGGGGGTCTGGCTGTGCCCCCTGCCTGCTGCTCTTTATGTGGAGGAGGGAGGGCTGAGCTCTCATTACAGCCTCATTCTTCTGTGTCTCCTGGGCTGGCCTTCAGCATGTGATCTGATACCCCCTACCCCTCCTACAGCCTCCTCCCTCTGCTATCCAGAGAGGAGGAGGGGGCAGATATACCACCCCCAGCCCCTGCCACCAGAGGCTGGAGGGCAATGCCTGGCATGGGAAGAGTCTGAGTGCCCTGCACTCGACACCTGGGCATGACACAGTTAATTTAAGGGGCCAACTGTCCTGACGGCCAGGAGTAGCGGTGGCAGCCTCTTTTCTCTTTCCAGGTACTGTCATCTGATTTTAGTTAATGATTGAGCCTTTCATCTGCCGATACCTGAGAGAAGCCCAAAACCCTGGCTGAGATGAGATCTGGCGACAGAAGCATCCAGCCGGCGTCGCCTCTCGTCACTACTGGACTAGACTGTAGAGAAGTATAGAGCACAATTCAGACGATGCATTTTGTTGGTCAGTTGCAGATCAGCCCATTCAATGACAAATCCTTGTACATATCCATCGGGACAAATAACATGGTACGGCCCAGTAGTCTAAGGGACCCAAAGACACCAGTATTATAGATGGTGCATGATAAGTGGGGGCCCCGGTACAGATGTTGCACTGAGGTTCAGGAACTTAGAGGGAGATGTCAGGGGTGTAGCTATAGGAGGTGTAGAGGGAGAGGTCAGGGGTGTAGATATAGGAGGTGTAGAGGTCAGGGGTGTAGATATAGGAGGTGTAGAGGGAGATGTCAGGGGTGTAGCTATAGGAGGTGTAGAGGGAGAGATCAGGGGTGTAGATATAGGAGGTGTAGAGGGAGATGTCAGGGGTGTAGATATAGGAGATGTAGAGGTAGAGGTCAGGGTGTAGATATAGGAGGTGTAGAGGGAGAGGTCAGGGGTGTAGATATAGGAGATGTAGAGGTCAGGGGTGTAGATATAGGAAATGTAGAGGGAGAGGTCAGGGGTGTAGATATAGGAGGTGAAGAGGGAGAGGTCAGGGGTGTAGATATAGGAGGTGTAGAGGTAGAGGTCAGGGGTGTAGATATAGGAGGGGTAGAGGTAGAAGTCAGGGGTGTAGATATAGGAGGTGTAGCGGGAGAGGTCAGGGGTGTAGATATAGGAGGTGAAGAGGGAGATGTCAGGGGTGTAGATATAGGAGATGTAGAGGTAGAGGTCAGGGTGTAGATATAGGAGGTGTATAGGGAGAGGTCAGGGGTGTAGATATAGGAGATGTAGAGGTCAGGGGTGTAGATATAGGAAATGTAGAGGGAGAGGTCAGGGGTGTAGATATAGGAGGTGTAGAGGGAGAGGTCAGGGGTGTAGATATAGGAGGTGGAGAGGGAGAGGTCAGGGGTGTAGATATAGGAGGTGTAGAGGGAGAGGTCAGGGGTGTAGATATAGGAGATGTAGAGGTAGAGGTCAGGGGTGTAGATATAGGAGGTGTAGAGGTCAGGGGTGTAGATATACGAGATATAGAGGGAAAGGTCAGGGTGTAGATATAGGAGGTGTAGAGGGAGAGGTCAGGGGTGTAGATATAGGAGGTGGAGAGGGAGAGGTCAGGGGTGTAGATATAGGGAGGTGTAATAATAATAATAATAATAATAATAGTCCTTTAATAGTCCCACAATGGGGAAATTCAGTGTGTTACAGCAGCAAAGATAAGCAGATACAAATACAAATACAACATGTACAGGAATGTTCCAAGGTGAGAGGCATTACATTAATAGCAGACAGACAGATAGGACGTAGCAGAGGGGGGAGGGGGGGGATATAACAGGCAGAGAGATATTTCAGTTCTCTGTGTGTAATGATCTCCGCTTAGGTCGGTGTTGGTTGTACAGCCTAACCGCGGTGGGGAGGAAAGACTTCCGATAGCGCTCCTTCTCACACCTAGGGTGGAGCAGTCGGTCACTGACAGTACTGCTCAGCGCGATCACAGTCTCATGCATGGGATGGGACTTCTTCTTCTGCATGGAGGGGTCAGGGGCGTAGATAGAGGAGGTATAGAGGGAGAGGTCAGGAGTGTAGATATAGGAGGTGTAGAGGGAGAGGTCAGGGGTGTAGATATTGAAGAGGTAGAGGTCAATGGTGTAGCTATAGGAGAGGTAGAGGGAGAGGTCAAGGGTGTAGATAAAGGAGGTGTTGATGTAGAAGTCAGGGGTGTAGATATAAAAGTTGTAGAGGTAGAGGTCAGGGGTGTAGATATAAGAGGTGTAGAGGTAGAGGTCAGGGGTGTAGTTATAGGAGATGTAGAGGTCAGGGGTGTAGATATAGGAGGTACAGAGGTCAGGGGTGTAGATATAGAATGTGTAGAGGTAGAGGTCAGGGGTGTAGATCTAGGAGGTGTTGAGGTAGAGGTCAGGGGTGTAGATATAGGAGGTGTAGAGGTCAGGGGTGTAGATATAGGAGGTGTAGAGGTAGAGGTCAGGGGTATAGATATAGGAGGTGTAGAGGTAGAGGTCAGGGGTGTAGATATAGGAGGTGTAGAGGTCAGGGGTGTAGATTTAGGAGGTGTAGAAGGAAAGGTCAGGGGTGTAGATATAGGATGTGTAGAGGTAGAGGTCAGGGGTGTAGATCTAGGAGGTGTTGAGGTAGAGGTCAGGGGTGTAGATATAGGAGGTGTAGAGGTAGAGGTCAGGGGTGTAGCTATAGGAAGTGTAGAGGTTGAGATCAAGGGTGTAGATATAGGAGGGGTAGAGATCAGGGGTGTAGATATAGGAGAGGGAGAGGTCAGGAGTGTAGATATAGGATGTGTAGAGTTAGAGGTCAGGGGTGTAGATCTAGGAGGTGTTGAGGTAGAGGTCAGGGGAGTAGATATAGGAGGTGTAGAGGTCAGGGGTGTAGATATAGGGGGTGTAGAGGTCAGGGTGTAGATATAGGAGGTGCAGAGGTCAGGGTGTAGATATAGGAGGTGTAGAAGTAGAGGTCAGGGGTGTAGATATAGGAGGTGTAGAGGTCAGGGGTGTAGATATAGGAGGTGTAGAGGTCAGGGTGTAGATATAGGAGGTGCAGAGGTCAGGGTGTAGATATAGGAGGTGTAGAGGTAGAGGTCAGGGGTGTAGATATAGGAGGTGTAGAGGTCAGGGGTGTAGATATAGGGGGTGTAGAAGGAGTGGTCAGGGGCGTAGATATAGGAGGTGTAGAGGGAGATGTCAGGGGTGTAGATATAGGAGGTGTAGAGGACAGGGGTGTAGATATAGGAGGTGCAGAGGTCAGGGGTGTAGATATAGGGGGTGTAGAGGACAAGAGTGTAGATATAGGAGGTGTAGAGGTAAGGGGTGTAGATATAGGAGGTGTAGAGGTAGAGGTCAGGGGTGTAGATATAGGAGGTGTAGAGGTAGAGGTCAGGGGTGTAGATATAGGAGGTTTAGAAGGAATGGTCAGGGGCGTAGATATAGGAGGTGTAGAGGGAGAGGTCAGGGGTGTAGATATAGGAGGTGTTAAGGTAGAGATCAGGGGTGTAGATATAGGAGGGGTAGAGGTAGAGGTCAGGGGTGTAGATATAGGAGGTGTAGAGGTAGAGGTCAGGGGTGTAGATATAGGAGGTGTAGAGGTAGAGGTCAGGGGTGTAGATATAGGAGAGGTAGAGGTCAGGGGTGTAGATATAGGAGGTGTAGAGGGAGAGGTCTCGGGTGTAGATATAGGAGGTGTAGAGGTAGAGGTCAGGGGTGTAGATATAGGAGGTGTAGATAAAGGAGGTGTAGATATAGGAGGTGTAGAGGGAGAGGTCAGGGGTGTAGATATAGGAGGTGTAGAGGTAGAGGTCAGGGGTGTAGATAGAGGAGGTGTAGAGGTCAGGGGTGTAGATATAGGAGAGTTAGAGGTCAGGGGGTTAGATTTAGGAGGTGTTGAGGTAGAGGTCAGGGGTGTAGATATAGGAAGTGTTGACGGAGAGGTCAGGGATGCAGATATAGGAGGTGTGGAGATCAAGTGTGTAGATATAGGAGGTGTAGAGGTAGAGGTCAGGGGTGTAGATATAGGAGAGTTAGAGGTAGAGGTCAGGGGGTTAGATATAGGAGGTGTAGAGGTAGAGGTCAGGGGTGTAGATAGAGGAGGTGTAGAGGGAGAGGTCAGGAGTGTAGATATAGAAGGTGTAGAGGTCAGGGGTGTAGATATAGGAGAGTTAGAGGTAGAGGTCAGGGGGTTAGATATAGGAGGTGTTGAGGTAGAGGTCAGGGGTGTAGATATAGGAGGTGTTGAGGTAGAGGTCAGGGGTGTATATATAGAAGAGGGAGAGGGAGAGGTCAGGGGTGTAGATATAGGAGGGTTAGAGGGAGAGGTCAGAGGTGTAGATATAGGAGGTGTAGAGGTAGAGGTCAGGGCTGTAGATATAGGAGGTGTAGAGGTCAGGGGTGTAGATATAGGAGGTGTAGAGGTCAGGGTGTAGATATAGGAGGTGCAGAGGTCAGGGTGTAGATATAGGACGTGTAGAGGTAGAGGTCAGGGGTGTAGATATAGGAGGTGTAGAGGTCAGGGGTGTAGATATTGGGGGTGTAGAAGGAGTGGTCAGGGGTGTAGATATAGGAGGTGTAGAGGGAGAGGTCAGGGGTGTAGATATAGGAGGTGTAGAGGAGAGGGGTGTAGATATAGGAGGTGCAGAGGTCAGGGGTGTAGATATAGGGGGTGTAGAGGACAGGAGTGTAGATATAGGAGGTGTAGAGGTAAGGGGTGTAGATATAGGATGTGTAGAGGTAGAGGTCAGGGGTGTAGCTATAGGAGGTGTAGAGGTAGAGGTCAGGGGTGTAGATATAGGAGGTTTAGAAGGAATGGTCAGGGGTGTAGATATAGGAGGTGTAGAGGGAGAGGTCAGGGGTGTAGATATAGGAGGTGTTAAGGTAGAGGTCAGGGGTGTAGATATAGGAGGGGTAGAGGTAGAGGTCAGGGGTGTAGATATAGGAGGTGTAGAGGTAGAGGTCAGGGGTGTAGATATAGGAGGTGTAGAGGTAGAGGTCAGGGGTGTAGATATAGGAGAGGTAGAGGTCAGGGGTGTAGATATAGGAGGTGCAGAGGGAGAGGTCAGGGGTGTAGATATAGGAGGCGTAGAGGGAGAGGTCAGGGGTGTAGATATAGGAGGTGTAGAGGACAGGAGTGTAGATATACGAGGTGTAGAGGTCAGGGGTGTAGATATAGGAGGTGTAGAGGGAGAGGTCAGGTGTATAGATATAGGAGGTGTAGGGGTAGAGGTCAGGGGTGTAGATATAGGAGCTGTGGAGGGAGAGGTCAGGGGTGTAGATATAGGAGGTGTAGAGGTCAGGGGTGTAGATATAGGAGGTGTAGAGGGAGAGGTCAGGGGTGTAGATATAGGAGGTGTAGAGGACAGGAGTGTAGATGTAGGACGTGTAGAGGTCAGGGGTGTAGATATAGGAGGTGTAGAGGGAGAGGTCAGGGGTGTAGATATAGGAGGTGTAGAGGTAGAGGTCAGGGGTGTAGATATAGGAGGTGTAGAGTTAAGGGGTGTAGATATAGGAGCTGTAGAGGAAGAGGTCAGGGGTGTAGATATAGGAGGGGTAGAGGTCAGGGTGTAGATAAAGGAGGTGTAGAGGGAGAGCTCAGGGGTGTAGATATAGGAGGTGCAGAGGTCAGGGGTGTAGATATAGGAGGTGTAGATGGGGAGGTCAGGGGTGTAGATATAGGAGGTGTTATAGGTAGAAGTCAGGGGTGTAGATATAGGAGGTGTAGAGGTAAGGGGTGTAGATATAGGAGGTGTAGAGGTAGAGGTAAGGGGTGTAGATATAGGAGCTGTAGAGGTAGAGGTCAGGGGTGTAGATATAGGAGGTGTAGAGGTCTGGGGTGTAGATATAGGAGGTGTAGAGGGAGAGGTCAGGGGTGTAGATATAGGAGAGTTAGAGGTAGAGGTCAGGGGTGTAGATATAGGAGGTGCAGAGGGAGAGGTCAGGGGTGTAGATATAGGAGGCGTAGTGGGAGAGGTCAGGGGTGTAGATATAGGAGGTGTAGAGGACAGGAGTGTAGATATAGGAGGTGTAGAGGTCAGGGTTGTAGATATAGGAGGTGCAGAGGGAGAGGTCAGGGGTGTAGATATAGGAGGTGTAGAGGTCAGGGGTGTAGATATAGGAGGTGCAGAGGGAGAGGTCAGGGGTGTAGATATTGGAGATGTAGAGGTAGAGGTCAGGATGTAGATGTAGGAGGTGTAGAGTTCAGGGGTGTACATATAGGAGGTGTAGAGTTCAGGGGTGTCGATATAGGAACTGTAGAGGGAGAGGTCAGGGGTGTAGATGTAGGAGGTGTAGAGGTCAGGGGTGTAGATATAGGGGGTATAGAGGTCAGGGGTGTAGATATAGGAGGTGTAGAGGTCAGGGGTGTAGATATAGGAGACTTAGAGGTAGAGGTCAGGGGGTTAGATATAGGAGGTGTTGAGGTAGTGGTCAGGGGTGTATATATAGAAGAGGGAGAGGTCAGGGGTGTAGATATAGGAGGGTTAGAGGGAGAGGTCAGGGGTGTAGATATAGATGAGGGATAGGTCAGGGTTGTAGATATAGGAGGTGTTGAGGTAGAGGTCAGGGGTGTAGATATAGGAGGGTTAGAGGGAGAGGTCAGGGGTGTAGATATAGGAGTGTTAGATGGAGAGGTCAGGGGTGTAGATATAGGAGGTGTAAAGGTCAGGGGTGTAGATATAGGAGGGGTAGAGGTCAGGATGTAGATAAAGGAGGTGTAGAGGTAGAGGTAAGGGGTGTAGATATAGGAGCTGTAGAGATAGAGGTCAGGGGTGTAGATATAGGAGGTGTAGAGGTCAGGGGTGTAGATATAGGAGGTGTAGAGGGAGAGGTCAGGGGTGTAGATATAGGAGAGTTAGAGGTAGAGGTCAGGGGTGTAGATATAGGAGGTGCAGAGGGAGAGGTCAGGGGTGTAGATGTAGGAGGCGTAGAGGGAGAGGTCAGGGGTGTAGATATAGGAGGTGTAGAGGTCAGGGGTGTAGATATAGGAGAGGTAGAGGTCAGGGGTGTAGATATAGGAGGTGTAGAGGGAGAGGTCTCGGGTGTAGATATAGGAGGTGTAGAGGTAGAGGTCAGGGGTGTAGATATAGGAGGTGTAGATAAAGGAGGTGTAGATATAGGAGGTGTAGAGGGAGAGGTCAGGGGTGTAGATATAGGAGGTGTAGAGGTAGAGGTCAGGGGTGTAGATAGAGGAGGTGTAGAGGGAGAGGTCAGGAGTGTAGATATAGGAGGTGTAGAGGTCAGGGGTGTAGATATAGGAGAGTTAGAGGTCAGGGGGTTAGATTTAGGAGGTGTTGAGGTAGAGGTCAGGGGTGTAGATATAGGAAGTGTTGACGGAGAGGTCAGGGATGCAGATATAGGAGGTGTGGAGATCAAGTGTGTAGATATAGGAGGTGTAGAGGTAGAGGTCAGGGGTGTAGATATAGGAGAATTAGAGGTAGAGGTCAGGGGGTTAGATATAGGAGGTGTAGAGGTAGAGGTCAGGGGTGTAGATAGAGGAGGTGTAGAGGGAGAGGTCTGGAGTGTAGATATAGAAGGTGTAGAGGTCAGGGGTGTAGATATAGGAGAGTTAGAGGTAGAGGTCAGGGGGTTAGATATAGGAGGTGTTGAGGTAGAGGTCAGGGGTGTAGATATAGGAGGTGTTGAGGTAGAGGTCAGGGGTGTATATATAGAAGAGGGAGAGGTCAGGGGTGTAGATATAGGAGGGTTAGAGGGAGAGGTCAGAGGTGTAGATATAGGAGGTGTAGAGGTAGAGGTCAGGGCTGTAGATATAGGAGGTGTAGAGGTCAGGGGTGTAGATATCGGAGGTGTAGAGGTCAGGGTGTAGATATAGGAGGTGCAGAGGTCAGGGTGTAGATATAGGAGGTGTAGAGGTAGAGGTCAGGGGTGTAGATATAGGAGGTGTAGAGGTCAGGGGTGTAGATATTGGGGGTGTAGAAGGAGTGGTCAGGGGTGTAGATATAGGAGGTGTAGAGGGAGAGGTCAGGGGTGTAGATATAGGAGGTGTAGAGGAGAGGGGTGTAGATATAGGAGGTGCAGAGGTCAGGGGTGTAGATATAGGGGGTGTAGAGGACAGGAGTGTAGATATAGGAGGTGTAGAGGTAAGGGGTGTAGATATAGGATGTGTAGAGGTAGAGGTCAGGGGTGTAGATATAGGAGGTGTAGAGGTAGAGGTCAGGGGTGTAGATATAGGAGGTTTAGAAGGAATGGTCAGGGGTGTAGATATAGGAGGTGTAGAGGGAGAGGTCAGGGGTGTAGATATAGGAGGTGTTAAGGTAGAGGTCAGGGGTGTAGATATAGGAGGGGTAGAGGTAGAGGTCAGGGGTGTAGATATAGGAGGTGTAGAGGTAGAGGTCAGGGGTGTAGATATAGGAGGTGTAGAGGTAGAGGTCAGGGGTGTAGATATAGGAGAGGTAGAGGTCAGGGGTGTAGATATAGGAGGTGCAGAGGGAGAGGTCAGGGGTGTAGATATAGGAGGCGTAGAGGGAGAGGTCAGGGGTGTAGATATAGGAGGTGTAGAGGACAGGAGTGTAGATATACGAGGTGTAGAGGTCAGGGGTGTAGATATAGGAGGTGTAGAGGGAGAGGTCAGGTGTATAGATATAGGAGGTGTAGGGGTAGAGGTCAGGGGTGTAGATATAGGAGCTGTGGAGGGAGAGGTCAGGGGTGTAGATATAGGAGGTGTAGAGGTCAGGGGTGTAGATATAGGAGGTGTAGAGGGAGAGGTCAGGGGTGTAGATATAGGAGGTGTAGAGGACAGGAGTGTAGATGTAGGACGTGTAGAGGTCAGGGGTGTAGATATAGGAGGTGTAGAGGGAGAGGTCAGGGGTGTAGATATAGGAGGTGTAGAGGTAGAGGTCAGGGGTGTAGATATAGGAGGTGTAGAGTTAAGGGGTGTAGATATAGGAGCTGTAGAGGAAGAGGTCAGGGGTGTAGATATAGGAGGGGTAGAGGTCAGGGTGTAGATAAAGGAGGTGTAGAGGGAGAGCTCAGGGGTGTAGATATAGGAGGTGCAGAGGTCAGGGGTGTAGATATAGGAGGTGTAGATGGGGAGGTCAGGGGTGTAGATATAGGAGGTGTTATAGGTAGAAGTCAGGGGTGTAGATATAGGAGGTGTAGAGGTAATGGGTGTAGATATAGGAGGTGTAGAGGTAGAGGTAAGGGGTGTAGATATAGGAGCTGTAGAGGTAGAGGTCAGGGGTGTAGATATAGGAGGTGTAGAGGTCAGGGGTGTAGATATAGGAGGTGTAGAGGGAGAGGTCAGGGGTGTAGATATAGGAGAGTTAGAGGTAGAGGTCAGGGGTGTAGATATAGGAGGTGCAGAGGGAGAGGTCAGGGGTGTAGATATAGGAGGCGTAGTGGGAGAGGTCAGGGGTGTAGATATAGGAGGTGTAGAGGACAGGAGTGTAGATATAGGAGGTGTAGAGGTCAGGGTTGTAGATATAGGAGGTGCAGAGGGAGAGGTCAGGGGTGTAGATATAGGAGGTGTAGAGGTCAGGGGTGTAGATATAGGAGGTGCAGAGGGAGAGGTCAGGGGTGTAGATATTGGAGATGTAGAGGTAGAGGTCAGGATGTAGATGTAGGAGGTGTAGAGTTCAGGGGTGTACATATAGGAGGTGTAGAGTTCAGGGGTGTCGATATAGGAACTGTAGAGGGAGAGGTCAGGGGTGTAGATGTAGGAGGTGTAGAGGTCAGGGGTGTAGATATAGGGGGTATAGAGGTCAGGGGTGTAGATATAGGAGGTGTAGAGGTCAGGGGTGTAGATATAGGAGACTTAGAGGTAGAGGTCAGGGGGTTAGATATAGGAGGTGTTGAGGTAGTGGTCAGGGGTGTATATATAGAAGAGGGAGAGGGAGAGGTCAGGGGTGTAGATATAGGAGGGTTAGAGGGAGAGGTCAGGGGTGTAGATATAGATGAGGGATAGGTCAGGGTTGTAGATAGAGGAGGTGTTGAGGTAGAGGTCAGGGGTGTAGATATAGGAGGGTTAGAGGGAGAGGTCAGGGGTGTAGATATAGGAGTGTTAGATGGAGAGGTCAGGGGTGTAGATATAGGAGGTGTAAAAGTCAGGGGTGTAGATATAGGAGGGGTAGAGGTCAGGATGTAGATAAAGGAGGTGTAGAGGTAGAGGTAAGGGGTGTAGATATAGGAGCTGTAGAGATAGAGGTCAGGGGTGTAGATATAGGAGGTGTAGAGGTCAGGGGTGTAGATATAGGAGGTGTAGAGGGAGAGGTCAGGGGTGTAGATATAGGAGAGTTAGAGGTAGAGGTCAGGGGTGTAGATATAGGAGGTGCAGAGGGAGAGGTCAGGGGTGTAGATGTAGGAGGCGTAGAGGGAGAGGTCAGGGGTGTAGATATAGGAGGTGTAGAGGTCAGGGGTGTAGATATAGGAGACTTAGAGGTAGAGGTCAGGGGGTTAGATATAGGAGGTGTTGAGGTAGTGGTCAGGGGTGTATATATAGAAGAGGGAGAGGTCAGGGGTGTAGATATAGGAGGGTTAGAGGGAGAGGTCAGGGGTGTAGATATAGATGAGGGATAGGTCAGGGTTGTAGATATAGGAGGTGCAGAGGGAGAGGTCAGGGGTGTAGATGTAGGAAGCGTAGAGGGAGAGGTCAGGGGTGTAGATATAGGAGGTGCAGAGGGAGAGGTCAGGGGTGTAGATATAGGAAGTGTAGAGGACAGGAGTGTAGATATAGGAGGTGTAGAGGTCAGGGGTGTAGATATACGAGGGTTAGAGGGAGAGGTCAGGGGTGTAGATATAGGAGAGTTAGAGGTAGAGGTCAGGGGTGTAGATATAGGAGGTGCAGAGGGAGAGGTCAGGGGTGTAGATGTAGGAAGCGTAGAGGGAGAGGTCAGGGGTGTAGATATAGGAGGTGCAGAGGGAGAGGTCAGGGGTGTAGATATAGGAAGTGTAGAGGACAGGAGTGTAGATATAGGAGGTGTAGAGGTCAGGGGTGTAGATATACGAGGTGCAGAGGGAGAGGTCAGGGGTGTAGATATAAGAGATGTAGAGGTAGACGTCAGAGTGTAGATGTAGGAGGTGTAGATTTTAGGGGTGTACATATAGGAGGTGTAGAGTTCAGTGGTGTCGATATAGGAACTGTAGAGGGAGAGGTCAGGGGTGTAGATATAGGAGGTGTAGAGGTCAGGGGTGTATTTATAGGAGAGTTAGAGGTAGAGGTCAGGGGTGTAGATATAGGAGGCGTAGAGGGAGAGGTCAGGGGTGTAGATATAGGAGGTGTAGAGGACAGGAGTGTAGATATAGGAGGTGTAGAGGTCAGGGGTGTAGATATACGAGGTGCAGAGGGAGAGGTCGGGGGTGTAGATATAGGAGATGTAGAGGTCAGGGGTGTAGATATACGAGGTGCAGAGGGAGAGGTCGGGGGTGTAGATATAGGAGATGTAGAGGTAGACGTCAAGGTTTAGATGTAGGAGGTGTAGAGTTCAGGGGTGTACATATAGGAGGTGTAGAGTTCAGTGGTGTTGATATAGGAACTGTAGAGGGAGAGGTCAGAGGTGTAGATATAGGAGGTGTAGAGGTCAGGGGGTTAGATATAAGAGTGTTGAGGTAGAAGTCAGGGGTGTAGATATAGGAAGTGTTGACGGAGAGGTCAGGGATGTAGATATAGGAGGTGTAGAGGGCGAGGTCAGGGGTGTAGATATAGGAGGTGTAGAGGTCAGGGGTGTAGATATAGGAGGTGTAGAGGGAGATGTCAGGGGTGTAGCTATAGGAGGTGTAGAGGGAGAGGTCAGGGGTGTAGATATAGGAGGTGTAGAGGGAGATGTCAGGGGTGTAGCTATAGGAGGTGTAGAGGGAGAGGTCAGGGGTGTAGATATAGGAGGTGTAGAGGTAGAGGTAAGGGGTGTAGATATAGGAAATGTAGAGGTCAGGGGTGTAGATATACGAGATATAGAGGTAGAAGTCAGGGGTGTAGATATAGGAGGTGTAGCGGGAGAGGTCAGGGGTGTAGATATAGGAGGTGTAGAGGGAGAGGTCAGGGGTGTAGATATAGGAGATGTAGAGGTCAGGGGTGTAGATATAGGAAGTGTAGAGGTCAGGGGTGTAGATATAGGAGATATAGAGGGAGAGGTCAGGGGTGTAGATATAGGAGGTGTAGAGGGAGAGGTCAGGGGTGTAGATGTAGGAGGTGGAGAGGGAGAGGTCAGGGGTGTTGATATAGGAGGTGTAGAGGTCAGGGGCATTGATAGAGGAGGTATAGAGGGAGAGGTCAGGAGTGTAGATATAGGAGGTGTAGAGGGATAGGTCAGGGGTGTAGATATTGAAGAGGTAGAGGTCAATGGTGTAGCTATAGGAGAGGTAGAGGGAGAGGTCAAGGGTGTAGATAAAGGAGGTGTTGATGTAGAAGTCAGGGGTGTAGATATAAAAGTTGTAGAGGTAGAGGTCAGGGGTGTAGATATAGGAGGTGTAGAGGTAGAGGTCAGGGGTGTAGTTATAGGAGATGTAGAGGTCAGGGGTGTAGATATAGAATGTGTAGAGGTAGAGGTCAGGGGTGTAGATCTAGGAGGTGTTGAGGTAGAGGTCAGGGGTGTAGATATAGGAGGTGTAGAGGTCAGGGGTGTAGATATAGGAGGTGTAGAGGTAGAGGTCAGGGGTATAGATATAGGAGGTGTAGAGGTAGAGGTCAGGGGTGTAGATATAGGAGGTGTAGAGGTCAGGGGTGTAGATATACGAGATATAGAGGTAGAAGTCAGGGGTGTAGATATAGGAGGTGTAGCGGGAGAGGTCAGGGGTGTAGATATAGGAGGTGTAGAGGGAGAGGTCAGGGGTGTAGATATAGGAGATGTAGAGGTCAGGGGTGTAGATATAGGAAGTGTAGAGGTCAGGGGTGTAGATATAGGAGATATAGAGGAAGAGGTCAGGGGTGTAGATATAGGAGGTGTAGAGGGAGAGGTCAGGGGTGTAGATATAGGAGATGTAGAGGTCAGGGGTGTAGATATAGGAAATGTAGAGGTCAGGGGTGTAGATATACGAGATATAGAGGGAGAGATCAGGGGTGTAGATATAGGAGGTGTAGAGGGAGAGGTCAGGGGTGTAGATATAGGAGGTGGAGAGGGAGAGGTCAGGGGTGTAGATATAGGAGGTGTAGAGGTCAGGGGCGTAGATAGAGGAGGTATAGAGGGAGAGGTCAGGAGTGTAGATATAGGAGGTGTAGAGGAATAGGTCAGGGGTGTAGATATTGAAGAGGTAGAGGTCAATGGTGTAGCTATAGGAGAGGTAGAGGGAGAGGTCAAGGGTGTAGATATAGAATGTGTAGAGGTAGAGGTCAGGGGTGTAGATCTAGGAGGTGTTGAGGTAGAGGTCAGGGGTGTAGATATAGGAGGTGTAGAGGTCAGGGGTGTAGATATAGGAGGTGTAGAGGTAGAGGTCAGGGGTATAGATATAGGAGGTGTAGAGGTAGAGGTCAGGGGTGTAGATATAGGAGGTGTAGAGGTCAGGGGTGTAGATATAGGAGGTGTAGAAGGAAAGGTCAGGGGTGTAGATATAGGATGTGTAGAGGTAGAGGTCAGGGGTGTAGATCTAGGAGGTGTTGAGGTAGAGGTCAGGGGTGTAGATATAGGAGGTGTAGAGGTAGAGGTCAGGGGTGTAGCTATAGGAAGTGTAGAGGTTGAGATCAGGGGTGTAGATATAGGAGGGGTAGAGATCAGGGGTGTAGATATAGGAGAGGGAGAGGTCAGGAGTGTATATATAGGATGTGTAGAGGTAGAGGTCAGGGGTGTAGATCTAGGAGGTGTTGAGGTAGAGGTCAGGGGAGTAGATATAGGAGGTGTAGAGGTCAGGGGTGTAGATATAGGGGGTATAGCGGGAGATGTCAGGGGTGTATATATAGGAGGTGTAGAGGGAGAGGTCAGGGCTGTAGATATAGGAGGTGTAGAGGTCAGGGGTGTAGATATAGGAGGTGTAGAGGTCAGGGTGTAGATATAGGAGGTGCAGAGGTCAGGGTGTAGATATAGGAGGTGTTAGAGGTAGAGGTCAGGGGTGTAGATATAGGAAGTGTTGACGGAGAGGTCAGGGATGTAGATATAGGAGGTGTGGAGATCAAGTGTGTAGATATAGGAGGTGCAGAGGTCAGGGGTGTAGATATAGGAGAGTTAGAGGTAGAGGTCAGGGGGTTAGATATAGGAGGTGTTGAGGTAGAGGTCAGGGGTGTATATATAGAAGAGGGAGAGGGAGAGGTCAGGGGTGTAGATATAGGAGTGTTAGAGGGAGAGGTCAGGGGTGTAGATATAGGAGGTGCAGAGGTCAGGGGTGTAGATATAGGAGGTGTAGATGGGGAGGTCAGGGGTGTAGATATAGGAGGTGTAGATGGGGAGGTCAGGGGTGTAGCTATAGGAGGTGTAATAGGTAGAGGTCAGGGGTGTAGATATAGGAGGTGTAGAGGTAAGGGGTGTAGATATAGGAGGTACAGAGGGAGAGGTCAGGGGTGTAGATATAGGAGGTGTAGAGTTAGAGGTCAGGTGTATAGATATAGGAGGTGTAGAGGTAGAGGTAAGGGGTGTAGATATAGGAGCTGTAGAGGGAGAGGTCAGGGGTGTAGATATAGGAGGTGTAGAGGTCAGGGGTGTAGATGTAGGAGGTGTAGAGGGAGAGGTCAGGGGTGTAGATAAAGGAGAGTTAGAGGTAGAGGTCAGGGGTGTAGATATAGGAGGTGCAGAGGGAGAGGTCAGGGGTGTAGATATAGGAGGTGTAGAGGGAGAGGTCAGAGGTGTAGATATAGGAGGTGTAGAGGACAGGAGTGTAGATATAGGAGGTGTAGAGGTCAGGGGTGTAGATATAGGAGGTGTAGAGGTAGAGGTCAGGGGTGTAGATATAGGAGGTGTAGAGGGAGAGGTCAGGGGTGTAGATATAGGAGGTGTAGAGGGAGAGGTCAGGGGTGTAGATATAGGAGGTGTAGAGGGAGAGGTCAGGGGTGTAGATATAGGAGGTGTAAAGGTCAGGGGTGTAGATATAGGAGGTGCAGAGGGAGAGGTCAGGGGTGTAGATATAGGAGATGTAGAGGTAGAGGTCAGGGTGTAGATGTAGGAGGTGTAGAGTTCAGGGGTGTCGATATAGGAGGTGTAGAGGGAGAGGTCAGGGGTGTAGATAAAGGAGAGTTAGAGGTAGAGGTCAGGGGTGTAGATATAGGAGGTGCAGAGGGAGAGGTCAGGGGTGTAGATATAGGAGGTGTAGAGGGAGAGGTCAGGGGTGTAGATATAGGAGGTGTAGAGGTCAGGGGTGTAGATATAGGAAAAGTAGAGGGAGAGGTCAGGGGTGTAGATATAGGAGGTGTAGTGGTCAGGGGTGTAGATATAGGAGGTGTAGAGGTCAGGGGTGTAGATATAGGAGGTGTTGATGTAGAGGTCAGGGGTGTAGATATAGGAGGTGTAGAGGTCAGGGGTGTAGATATAGGAGGTGTAGAGGTCAGGGGTGTAGATATAGGAGGTGTAGAGGTTAGGGGTGTAGATATAGGAGGTGTAATAGGTAGAGTTCAGGGGTGTAGATATAGGAGGTGCAGAGGGAGAGGTCAGGGGTGTAGATGTAGGAGGTGTAGAGGTCAGGGGTGTAGATATAGGAGGCGTAGAGGGAGAGGTCAGGGGTGTAGATGTAGGATGTGTAGAGGACAGGAGTGTAGATATAGGAGGTGTAGAGGTAAGGGGGTGTAGATATAGGAGGTGTATAGGGGTAGAGGTAGAGGTCAGGGGTGTAGATATAGGAGGTGCAGAGGTCAGGGGTGTAGATATAGGAGCTGTAGAGGGAGAGGTCAGGGGTGTAGATATAGTAGGTGTAGAGGTCAGGGGTGTAGATATAGGAGGTGTAGAGGGAGAGGTCAGGGGTGTAGATAAAGGAGAGTTAGAGGTAGAGGTCAGGGGTGTAGATATAGGAGGTGCAGAGGGAGAGGTCAGGGGTGTAGATATAGGAGGTGTAGAGGGAGAGGTCAGGGGTGTAGATATAGGAGGTGCAGAGGGAGAAGTCAGGGGTGTAGATATAGGAGGTGTGGAGGTCAGGGGTGTAGATATAGGAGGTGTAGAGGGAGAGGTCAGGGGTGTAGATATAGGAGGTGTAGAGGGAGAGGACAGGAGTGTAGATATAGAAGGTGTAGAGGTCAGGGGTGTAGATATAGGAGGTGTAGAGGGAGAGGTCAGGGGTGTAGATATAGGAGGTGTAGAGGGAGAGGTCAGGGGTGTAGATATAGGAGGTGTAGAGGTCAGGGTGTAGATATAGGAGGTGCAGAGGGAGAGGTCAGGGGTGTAGATATAGGAGATGTAGAGGTAGAGGTCAGGGTGTAGATGTAGGAGGTACAGAGGGAGAGATCAGGGGTGTAGATATAGGAGGTGTAGAGGCCAGGGGTGTAGATATAGGAGGTGTAGAGGTCAGGGGTGTAGATATAGGGGGTGTAGAGGTCAGGGGTGTAGATATAGGAGGGGTATTGGTCAGGGGTGTAGATATAGGAGGTGCAGAGGGAGAGGTCAGGGGTGTAGATATAGGAGATGTAGAGGTAGAGGTCAGGGTGTAGATGTAGGAGGTACAGAGGGATAGGTCAGGGGTGTAGATATAGGAGGTGTAGAGGCCAGGGGTGTAGATATAGGAGGTGTAGAGGTCAGGGGTGTAGATATAGGGGGTGTAGAGGTCAGGGGTGTAGATATAGGAGGGGTATTGGTCAGGGGTGTAGATATAGGAGGTGTAGAGGTAGAGGTCAGGGGTGTAGATATAGGAGATGTAGAGGTCAGGGGTGTAGATATAGGAGGTGCAGAGGTCAGGGGTGTAGATATAGGAGGTGTAGAGGTCAGGGGTGTAGATATAGGAGGTGCAGAGGTCAGGGGTGTAGATATAGGAGGTGTAGAGGTCAGGGGTGTAGATATAGGAGGTGTTGATGTAGAGGTCAGGTGTGTACATGTATGTGGTGTAGAGGTTGTTTGTATTTGCCCCCGTCCGTACATTACAATCCCTCCTCGGCTGTCCCGGACTACAGTCTCTATTTCACCAGCACATCATGTAATATTCACTGTTATAAACCGATACATATATTAAATGTGCCGATCCTGAGCGGTGACCTAACAAGTCACTTGGTCACCCTTTAGGCAGGCATGGGGGCTGAGTTCCTGACCTTTCACCTGCACCCCTCCCCCACATTGTATGTGACATCATGGCGAGTCTTTGTTCCTTTGTCCGGCGCTCACATTCGCACGTGTTTCACCTTCAGCTCATTCTAGATCATATGACCCCTAGGGCCATGGCACAAAACTGAGAAATAAATCCAGGTGGAGCCCCGAAGCATCATGGGAACGTGAAATCTGAGGTCACATGAGTCTTAATTCCGAATGTCGCTGCTTCATGTTTTTTTAATAAAGTCAAGAAATTGGGGAAATCAGAAAGTTCTGGAATATTTCCTGGGCATGTAACTATGGCAGGTGCTGACAGCTGTACCCGGGCCCTGCAGGGCCCATAGTCCTCTCTTCCTCGTGTTAGATGGGGCCCCGGATCATCAGGTTTCACCTCTGAAATCACTAAGTACAGTCATGGCCAAAAGTTTTGAGAATGCCACAAATATTGTATTTTCACATGATCTGCTGCCCTCTGGTTTTTATGTGTGTTTGTCAGATGTTTTTATCACATACAGAAATAGAATTGCATTCATATTATGAGTAACAGAAGCTTATATTGACAGTTAGAATGAGTTAATGCAGCAAGTCAATATTTGCAGTGTTGACCCTTCTTCTTCAGGACCTCTGCAATTCTCCCTGGCATGCTCTCAATCAACTTCTGGACCAAATCCTGACTGATAGCAGTCCATTCTTGCAGAATCAATGCTTTCATTTTGTCTGAATTTGTTGGTTTTTGTTTGTCCACCCGTCTCTTGATGATTGACCACAAGTTCTCAATGGGATTAAGATCTGGGGAGTTTCCAGGCCATGGACCCAAAATCTCTATGTTTTGTTCCCTGAGCCATTTAGTTATCACCTTTGCTTTATGGCAAGGTGCTCCATCATGCTGGAAAAGGCATTGTTGAGCGCCAAACTGCTCTTGGACGGTTGGGAGAAGTTGCTCTTGGAGGACATTCTGGTACCATTCTTTATTCATGGCAAGACTGTGAGAGAGCCGATTCCCTTGGCTGAGAAGCAACCCCACACATGAATGGTTTCAGGATGCTTTACAGTTGGCATGAGACAAGACTGGTGGTAGCGCTCACCTCTTCTTCTCCGAATAAGCTGTTTTCCAGATGTTCCAAACAATGGAAAAGGGGATTCATCAGAGAAAATGACTTTCCCCCAGTCCTCAGCAGTCCACTCCCTGTACCTTTTGCAGAATATCAGTCTGTCCCTGATGTTTTTTCTGGAGAGAAGTGGCTTCTTTGCTGCCCTCCTTGAGACCAGGCCTTGCTCCAAGAGTCTCCGCCTCACAGTGCGTGCAGATGCACTCACACCTGCCTGCTGCCATTCCTCAGCAAGCTCTGCACTGCTGGTAGCCCCATCCCGCAGCTGAAACACTTTTAAGAGACGGTCCTGCCGCTTGCTGGTCTTTCTTGGGCGCCCTGGAGCCTTTTTGGCACCAATGGAACCTCTCTCCTTGAAGTTCTTGATGATGCGATAGATTGTTGACTGAGGTGCAATCTTTCTAGCTGCAATACTCTTCCCAGTTAGGCCATTTTTGTGCAGTGCAATGATGACTGCACGTGTTTCTTTAGAGATAACCATGGTTAACAGAAGAGAAACAATGATGGCAAGCACCAGCCTCCTTTTAAAGTGTCCAGTGGTGTCATTCTTACTTAATCATGACAGATTGATCTCCAGCCCTGTCCTCATCAACACCCACACCTGTGTTAATGGAGCAATCACTGAAACCATGTTAGGTGGTCCTTTTAAGGCAGGGCTGCAATGATGTTGAAATGTGTTTTGGGGGATAAAGTTCATTTTCTAGGCAAATATTGACTTTGCAAGTAATTGCTGTTAAGCTGATCACTCTTTATAACATTCTGGAGTATATGCAAATTGCCATTAGAAAAACTGCAGCAGTAGACTTTGTAAAAATTAATATTTGTATCATTCTCAAAACTTTTGGCCATGACTGTAGATGGAGGGGGGGGGTCAGTAATAGTGACCCTGTACCCCACTTTAATCTTGTGATGTGGTGGGATCTGCTCCAATTTGTAAAAAATGTTGGGACTGGAACTGCGGGGGCGGAGACTTGAGGGAGGGGCTAATCAGATAAGCCATGTGATTGATACAATATAGCAGTGAGGGTTTATCTGATTGATGGGTCTTAGTTGTGAGCACTTCACTACCCGTCTCCCATCCCCCGCCCCCCGACCCTTGTTCTTCAGTCTTAATTATTGGGGACAGATTCTTTCTTGTCTGCAACAAAAGTAACAACATCAAACCAGCGGCGAATAAAGAGGCAGCGGCCACCCACGCTAAGTGATGTGAGTGCGGCAGGCGCGGGTAGTTTTACAGTGAAGAAGCAGGTCAGCGCCTTCATTCATCTTGATTAGCGATGCCAACCTAATTACTTCTGGAGGAAACAGTAATTACCCGGAGTCTCACCTCATTAATCACCACCTCCTTGTTACCGGGATTCTTATCTGATAAATGGCCGCAAGCAGAACAAGGTGGAGATCCGATTGTAAGGTAATTGTGCAAAGTGCGGCGACCGCCATAAGCTCAGTCATTAAGATCTATGGAGGCATACACACCCTAAACTATGCCTATAACCTCAACTTCACCAAGAAGATGAACTTCAACACCCTAACTGTAGTCTATAACCACACCTACACCATAACTGCAGCCCAAAACTTCACCAACACCAACACCCTAACTGCAGTCTATAACTTTAACTACACCAACAGCCTAACTGCAGTCTATAACTACACCTACACCAACACTATAACCACAGTCTATAACCACACCTACATCAACACCCTAACTGCAGCCTATAACCACACCTACACCAACACCATAACTGCAGCCCATAACTTCACCTACACCAACACCATAACTGCAGCCTATAACCACACCTACATCAACACCATAACTGCAGCCTATAACCACACCTACACCAACACCCTAACTTCAGCCTATAACCACACCTACAACAACACCCTAACTGCAGCCCATAACTTCACCTACACCAACACCATAACTGCAGCCTATAACCACACCTACACCAACACCCTAACTGCAACCTACATCACACCTACACCAACACCCTAACTACAGTCTATAACTACACCTACACCAACACTATAACCACAGCCTATAACCACACCTACATCAACACCCTAACTGCAGCCTATAACCACACCTACACCGACACCCTAACTGCAACCTACATCACACCTACACCAACACCCTAACTACAGTCTATAACTACACCTACACCAACACTATAACCACAGCCTATAACCACACCTACATCAACACCCTAACTGCAGTCTATAACCACACCTACACCAACACAATAACTGCAGCCTGTAACCACACCTGCACCAACACCCTAACTGCAGTCTATAACTGCATCTACACCAACACCCTAACTGCAGCCTATAACAATGCCTACACCAACACCCTAACTGCAGCCTATAACCACACCTACACCAACACCCTAACTGCAGCCCAAAACTTCACCAACACCAACACCCTAACTGCAGTCTATAAATTTAACTACACCAACACCCTAACTGCAGTCTATAACCACACCTACACCAACACAATAACTGCAGCCTATAACCACACCTACACCAACACAATAACTGCAGCCTGTAACCACATCTACACCAACACCCTAACTGCAGCCTATAACCACACCTACACCAACACCCTAACTGCAGCCTATAACCACACCTACACCAACACCCTATCTGCAGCCTATAACTACACCTACACCTTAACTGTAGCCTATAACCACACCTAAATCAACACCCTAACTGAAGCCTATAACTACACCTACACCTTAACTGTAGCCTATAACCACACCTACATCAACAACCTAACTGCAGCCTATAACCACACCTACACCAACACCCTAACTGCAGCCTATAACCACACCTACACCAACAACCTAACTGCAGCCTATAACTACACCTACACCTTAACTGTAGCCTATAACCACACCTACATCAACACCCTAACTGTAGCCTATATCCAAATATACACCAACACCCTAACTGTAGCCTATATCCAAATATACACCAACACCCTATATGCAGTCTATAACCACACCTACACCCACACCCTAACTGCAGCCTATAACTACACCTACACCTTAACTGTAGCCTATAACCACACCTACATCAACACCCTAACTGCAGCCTATAACCACACCTACAACACCCTAACTGCAGCCTATAACCACACCTATACCAACAACCTAACTGCAGCCTATAACTACACCTACACCTTAACTGTAGCCTATAACCACACATACATCAACACCCTAACTGTAGCCTATATCCAAATATACAACAACACCCTAACTGTAGCCTATATCCAAATATACACCAACACCCTAACTGCAGTCTATAACCATACCTACACCAACACCCTAACTGCAGCCTATAACTACACCTTAACTGTAGCCTATAACCACACCTAAATCAACACCCTAACTGCAGCCTATAACTACACCTACACCATAACTGTAGCCTATAACCACACCTACATCAATACCCTAACTGCAGCCTATAACCACACCTACACCAACACCCTAACTGCAGCCTATAACCACACCTACACCAACACCCTAACTGCAGCCCAAAACTTCACCAACACCAACACCCTAACTGCAGTCTATAACTTTAACTACACCAACACCCTAACTGCAGTCTATAACCACACCTACACCAACACAATAACTGCAGCCTATAACCACACCTACACCAACACAATAACTGCAGCCTGTAACCACATCTACACCAACACCCTAACTGCAGTCTATAACTGCATCTACACCAACACCCTAACTACAGCCTACATCACACCTACACCAACACCCTAACTGCAGCCCAAAACTTCACCAACACCAACACCCTAACTGCAGTCTATAACCACACCTACACCAACACCCTAACTGCAGCCTATAACCACACCTACACCAACACAATAACTGCAGCCTGTAACCACATCTATACTAACACCCTAACTGCAGCCTGCATCACACCTACACCAACACCCTAACTGCAGCCTATAACCACACCTACACCAACACCCTAACTGCAGCCTATAACCACACCTACACCAACACCCTATCTGCAGCCTATAACTACACCTACACCTTAACTGTAGCCTATAACCACACCTAAATCAACACCCTAACTGAAGCCTATAACTACACCTACACCTTAACTGTAGCCTATAACCACACCTACATCAACAACCTAACTGCAGCCTATAACCACACCTACACCAACACCCTAACTGCATCCTATAACCACACCTACACCAACAACCTAACTGCAGCCTATAACTACACCTACACCTTAACTGTAGCCTATAACCACACCTACATCAACACCCTAACTGTAGCCTATATCCAAATATACACCAACACCCTAACTGTAGCCTATATCCAAATATACACCAACACCCTATATGCAGTCTATAACCACACCTACACCCACACCCTAACTGCAGCCTATAACTACACCTACACCTTAACTGTAGCCTATAACCACACCTACATCAACACCCTAACTGCAGCCTATAACCACACCTACAACACCCTAACTGCAGCCTATAACCACACCTATACCAACAACCTAACTGCAGCCTATAACTACACCTACACCTTAACTGTAGCCTATAACCACACCTACATCAACACCCTAACTGTAGCCTATATCCAAATATACAACAACACCCTAACTGTAGCCTATATCCAAATATACACCAACACCCTAACTGCAGTCTATAACCATACCTACACCAACACCCTAACTGCAGCCTATAACTACACCTTAACTGTAGCCTATAACCACACCTAAATCAACACCCTAACTGCAGCCTATAACTACACCTACACCATAACTGTAGCCTATAACCACACCTACATCAATACCCTAACTGCAGCCTATAACCACACCTACACCAACACCCTAACTGCAGCCTATAACCACACCTATACCAACACCCTAACTGCAGCCTATAACCACACCTACACCAACACCCTAACTGTAGCCTATATCCAAATATACACCAACACGCTAACTGTAGCCTATATCCAAATATACACCAACACCCTAACTGCAGCCTATAACTACACCTAAACCAATACAACTGCAGTCTGTAACCACACCTACACGAACACCCTAACTGCAGCCTATAACCACACCTACAACACCCTAACTGTAGCCTATATCCAAATATACACCAACACCCTAATTGCAGTCTTTAACTACAGTAAACCTACACCAACACCCTAACTGTAGCCTTCATCACACCTACACCAACATCCTAACTGCAGCCTATATCCACACATACATCAAAACGCTAACTGCAGTCTTTAACTGCGCTTACACCAACGGTAGCCTATAACCACACTTACACCAACACCCTAACTGCAGCCTATAACCACACCTACACCAACACCCTAACTGCAGCCTATAACCACACCTACACCAACACCCTAACTGCAGTCTATAACTGCATCTACACCAACACCCTAACTGCAGCCTGTAACCACATACATCTTCACCAAAACCCTAACTGCAGTCTATAACCACATCTACATGAACAACCTAACTGCAGCATACATCACACCTACACCAATACCTTAACTGCAGCTTATAACCACACCTACAGCAACACCCTAACTGCAGCCTATAACTACACCTACAGCAACACCCTAACTGCAGACTATAACTGCACCTACACCTTAACTGTAGCCTATAACTACACCTACACCAACACTGTAACTGTAGCCTAAAGACCACCCCTTCAGCAACACCGTAACTGCAGCCTATAACCACACCTAAACCAACTCAATAACTGCAGCCTGTAACCACACCTGCACCAACACCCTAACTGCAGTCTATAACCACATCTACATGAACAACATAACTGCAGCCTATAACTACACCTATACCAACACCCTAACTGTAGCCTATATCCAAATATACACCAACACCCTAACTGTAGCCTATATCCAAATATACACCAACACCCTATATGCAGTCTATAACCACACCTACACCAACACCCTAACTGCAGCCTACATTACACCTACACCAACACCCTAACTGCAGCCTATAACGACATCTATACTAACACCCTAACTGCAGCCTATAAGTACACCTACACCAACACCCTAACTGCAGTCTATAACCACATCTACACCAACACCCTAACTACAGCCTACATCACACCTACACCAACACCAACACCCTAACTGCAGCCTATAACCACACCTACACAACACCCTAACTGTAGCCTATACCTACACTCTAACTTCATTCTATAACTGCGCCTAAATCAACACCTTAACTGCAGCCTATAACTACACCAACACCCTAACGGCAGTCTATAACTACACCTACACCAACACCCTAACTGCAGCAAATGACTACACCTACACCCTAACTGCAGAAAATGACTACACCTACACTAACACCCTAACCGCAGCCTATAACCACATCTACACCAACACCCTAACTACAGCCTACATCACACCTACACCAACACCCTAACTGCAGCCTATAACCACATCTACACCAACACCCTAACTACAGCCTACATCACACCTACACCAACACCCTAACTGCAGCCTATAACCACACCTACACCAACACCCTAACTACAGCCTACATCACACCTACACCAAACACCCTAACTGCAGCCTATTACTATACCTACACCAACACTATAACCACAGCCTATAACCACACCTACACCAACACCCTAACTGCAGCCTATAACCACACCTATACCAACACCCTAATTGTAGCCTATAACTACACCTACATCAACATCACTTCAGCCTATAACTACGCCTACACCTTAACTGTAGCCTATAACCACGCTTACACCAACACCCTAACTGCAGCCTATAAGTACACCTACACCAACACCCTAACTGCAGCCTTTAACCACACCTACACAACACCCTAACTGTAGCCTATACCAACACTCTAACTTCATTCTATAACTGCGCCTAAATCAACACCTTAACTGCAGCCTATAACTACACCAACACCCTAACTGCAGTCTATAACTACACCTACACCAACACCCTAACTGCAGCAAATGACTACACCTACACCCTAACTGCAGCAAATGACTACACCTACACTAACACCCTAACTGTAGCCTATAACCACATCTACACCAACTCCGTAACTGCAGCCTAAAAACCACCCTTTCAGCAACACCTTAACTGCAGCCTATAACTACACCTAAACTGTATCCTGCTTCATGTTTTGAATAAAAGCAGTTTGGTAGTGTATAAAGCCTCCTGCTGCTGTGTCTATATACAGCCTATACCCTGTATACACCTCCTCCTCCTGCTGGGTCTATATACAGCCTATACCCTGTATACACCTCCTCCTCCTGCTGGGTCTATATAGAGCCTATACCCTGTATACACCTCCTCCTGTGTCTATATACAACCTATACCCTGTATACACCTCCTCCTGTGTCTATATACAACCTATACCCTGTATACACCTCCTCCTGCTGGGTCTATATAGAGCCTATACCCTGTATACACCTCCTCCTGTGTCTATATACAACCTATACCCTGTATACACCTCCTCCTGTGTCTATATACAACCTATACCCTGTATACACCTCCTCCTGTGTCTATATACAACCTATACCCTGTATACACCTCCTCCTGTGTCTATATACAACCTATACCCTGTATACACCTCCTCCTGTGTCTATATACATCCTATACCCTGTATACACCTCCTCCTGTGTCTATATACAACCTATACCCTGTATACACGTCCTCCTGCTGTGTCTATATACAACCTATACCCTGTATACACCTCCTCCTGTGTCTATATACAACCTATACCCTGTATACACGTCCTCCTGCTGTGTCTATATACATCCTATACCCTGTATACACCTCCTCCTGTGTCTATATACATCCTGTACCCTGTATACACCTCCTCCTGCTGTGTCTATATACATCCTATACCCTGTATACACCTCCTCCTGTGTCTATATACAGCCTATACCCTGTATACACCTCCTCCTCCTGCTGTGTCTATATACATCCTATACCCTGTATACACCTCCTCCTGTGTCTATATACAGCCTATACCCTGTATACACCTCCCCCCTGTGTCTATATACATCCTATACCCTGTATACACCTCCTCCTGTGTCTATATACATCCTATACCCTGTATACACCTCCTCCTGTGTCTATATACATCCTATACCCTGTATTCTCCTCCTTTCATTCCCAGTCTCCTCTGCTCTTCCTCCACTTCACCACTAGATGGCAGTGTAAGACCCCCAAATCCTTCTTCTCCCCCAACAGCTACACTATAGGAATGTTTTTTCCAAAATCGCCCAAAATATCAAGGATGCAATAAATATTCAAATGCTCCGCGCTGTAAAAGTAAAACCGGAGCGTAAAATTGTTCAGATCAATTCCAGTTGTGGTTTTATATTTCAGTAAATCAGCAGATGAATTATGGCGGACGAGCGACAACGACATTACAGTTGGCTCTTTGACACCAAAGTGACTTACATTATGCGTCCAATAAAGCAACAAGCACACAGTGGTCAGACGGTCAAGAAACGCAGGTCGCAGAGCCACGGGTCACGCCACCGCGCTAAATCACGTCTGCCGGCCTGCCATATATTAAAGGTGAAACTTATTATTTCAATTGTATCAATCTAAAGCCATAAGAAGTTTTATGGAAGAAAAAAAATCTGAAGAGAAAGTCCTGAAAATAGGAAAATAAGGAAACCTCTGGGGGCAGATATTTAGCATTGTGGTCTCCAACCTGTGTATTTAGAAAGGACCTTCCCCCCTCCCGTTCTTTTCATCCTTTAATAGCCTCCTCTTCACTGAATCCAACACATTTGGAATTTTTTTCTCTAGCCCGCACTGTTCCTGAGCAATCAGTGCTGGTAGTTTTGGTGTCAGATAGTAAACTAGGCTCCCTAATTACAAGTGGGTGGTGTCAGGGGAGAACAGGCAAGGGGGTGTGGCTTAGAGCACAAATCAGAGGCAGAGCTCAGTATCCTGCCTGTGTGCCTGCTCCTGCCTGACACTGTCATTGTCGCACTTGGAGTCACACTCCCTTACTTGCTAGTTCCTGACGCCACCCATGTATCATTAGGGAGTCTGGTTACAAATCTGGCACCAAAACTACCAGCACTGATTGCTCAGGAATGGAGCGAGCTAGAGAAGAATTCCAACTGTGCCGGAGTCAGTGGAGTTGGGGCTATTAAAGGGTGAAACAGCTGGAGCTAGGCAAGGCCAGGCCGCCCATCATCCATGTACAGAGATGTCCGCTGCTATCGGAGACGTATTCTACAGATGGAGTGGCATGTAGTGATCTGATTGCTTTGGTCTTTCCTGTCCACGTAGAGATCCATCATCAGCAGTGCAGGTCATGTGACTGCAGGCACTGCAATGGGATCACTATGGGCTCATGCACACTGCAAAAATCCAGGCATCGCCATGTTTATCCTCCTGCAAAGCAATGTGCTGCTGCACCTGTGTATAGAGTTGTCTCTCCCAATGGACTGCTGTGACCACTACGACTCCCATCATGTGTGGCCTTGGCCAGGCTTGGAGTCGTAGACCCGCTAGAACAGGTTGAAAGTCGCAGTAACTTTGAAACTTGTAAAGACACAAAATCTCCAAAAATATTTCCGTCCTGCGCTTCCCCCCACAGCCACTAGATGGCAATACAGAGCCAAGTAAAAAGCAAACTTCAAAAAGTTTACTTGGGCATCAGATAATGAAGAGAATGTGACAAACATAATCTTATAAATGATGAGGATAGAAGTCTCAATCCTGCAGGATCTGGATATAAATTATCATTGATTTTAACATTATTTATATCAAAAAAATCTGGCAAAGGAGGTTTTTTTTTCCTGCTGCCAAACGTCTCCTCCGTAAACAGTCGTCCTTCGCACAGATTGTTCGCTGAACTCGTTAGGACTGACAAATTGATGGCTCCTTCATAAAACAATCCCGACACGAGGCGCACATTCAATTTGTAAAGAGGCTTTTCATGTTTTTGTTTGTTTTTTAAGGTAAAAGAAAATGTAAATTTGTGGAAAAGACGAAATCAGGAAAAGTTTCTGCTAATTAAACTTTACATTTCAGGAGATTTTTTTCACCCCCGTCTCGGCCTTGGACACCTCCAGATTTTCGCCTGTCATGTGACTGGCGGTACAGTCCGCTGTGCCTCTATAATCCGTGCCCCACTTTAACACATTCAGTTCAATGTTTGATTACATTTGTTTTTTTATTAATTTTTCCTGAAATTTTGTTAGGCACAAACAGGTCTAAGTGTAGGGTCTATCAATGAACAGGTATAAGGGGAGGGTCTATAACTGAACAGGTCTAAGGGGAGGGTCTATAACTGAACAGGTCTAAGGGGAGGGTCTATCCCTGAACAGGTCTAAGGGGAGGCTCTATAACTGAACAGCTCCAAGGGGAGGGTCTATAACTGAACAGGTCTAAGTGTAGGGTCTATCACTGAACAGGTCTAAGGGGAGGGTCTATCACTGAACAGGTCTAAGGGGAGGGTCTATCACTGAACAGGTCTAAGGGGAGGGTCTATAACTGAACAAGTCTAAGGGGAGGGTCTATCACTGAACAGGTCTAAGGGGAGGGTCTATAACTGGACAGGTCTAAGGGGAGGGTCTATCACTGAACAGGTCTAAGGGGAGGGTCTATCACTGAACAGGTCTAAGGGGAGGGTCTATCACTGAACAGCTCTAAGGGGAGGGTCTATAACTGAACAGCTCTAAGGGGAGGGTCTATAACTGAGCAGTTCTAAGTGTAGGGTCTATAACTGAACAGGTCTAAGGGGAGGTTCTATAACTGAACAGGTCTATGTGTAGGGTCTATAACTGAAAAGGTCAAAGTGTAGGATCCATAACTGAACAGGTCTAAGGGGAGTGTCTATAACTGAACAGGTCTATGGAGAAGGTCTATAACTGAACAGGTCTAAGTGTAGGGTCTATTACTGAAAAGGTCTAAGGGGATGGTCTATAACTGAATAGGTCTATGGAGAAGGTCTATAACTAAACAGGTCTAAGTGTAGGGTCTATAACTGAACAGGTCTAAGGGGAGGGTCTATAACTGAATAGGTCTATGCAGTATGGGAGGGGTTGTCAGTGGTTAAGGATATTAGTGGTTTGTGCTTTATCTAGGGAAAAATTTCAGTAGTTGGGATGTCAGTGGTCGGGGATTACCATGGTTGGAAGTCTCGTCAGCTTGGGATCACAATGCTTAGAGATCTCAATGGCGTGACCTCAGTAATCAGGGATCTCAGTAGTTCATGATCTGAGTGGTTGGTGATCTCAATGGTCAGAAATCTCATTTGAGATCCCAGCGGTTACAGAAAGGAGATCACAGTATTCAGGGATCTTGTTGCTCAGGGATCCCTGTGTACAAGTATTTCTGTGGCCTTGGAGGTTTTGGAGGCTGTGGATTTCAGTGGTTGTGGATCCCGGTAGTTGGGATCTTGTTGGTCAAGTATTCTGGTGATTGGATATATCAATGGTTAGGGATCTCAGTGGTCAGGAATCATGTTGGTCATTAGGGATCTCTGTGGATTTCCATTACTACAGATCTTGGAGGTTTGGGATCTAAGTATTCAGAGATACCAATAGTTAGAGATCTTAGTGGTTAGAAATCACATGGCTAGCGATCTCAGTGGTTTATGATCTGATGTGAGTGGTTGGTGATCTCAGGGGTCAGAATTCTCATTGGTTAGAGATCTCAGTAATTGGGGATCTTGGTATTTAGGGATCTCATTGATCCAGGAGTCTGTTGGTCAGAGATCTCTGTATCTAGAAAACTTGAAGGTTGTGGACCTTAGTATTTGGGATCTTGGTGGTCAGGGATTCTGGTGGTTGGAGAGTTCAATGGTTAGGAATCTCAGTGTCAGGGATCTTGTTGGTCATTAGGGATCTCTGTGGATTTCAGTGACTAGAGATCTTGGGGGTCCCAGTATTCAGAGATATCAATAATTAGAGATCTTGAAGGTTGGGGATCTTAGTAGTTGGGATCTTGGTGGTCAGAGATCTCAGTGGTCAGGTATGGACAGTGAGGATCTTCTAAGGAATATTTAGGAGGAGTTATTAGGTTTAGGGATTTTATTAAGAATCCTATAAAATCTGATGTCAATGGGGAAAATAAAAACCCCAGAGAGACAAAAAGTCTTCATCAGGTTCATCACAGGGCCAGGTTCATCCTCCAAGGGGCCCGATGCCCTGTCTTTGGTGGAAAGTGGTCGGGCCTTTGGGGTCTTTATAATCTGAGATACCAAACACAAAAAAAATTCTGTCATCTCCGAAACGTGAAGGTAAAATTTCTTTGTACAAACAAGAAGATTGTTACAATGTAACAGTGTAGAAGAGAATGGTGACAACAGGGTGACATGGGGTGATGACGGAGGGTGATGACGGAAGGTGATGGGGGGTGACAGGGGGTGATGGGGGTGATGGGGGGGTGACAAGGGGTGACAGTGGGTGATGGGGGGTGACAAGGGGTGACTGAGGGTGACAGAGTGATCGAGAGTGACAGGAGGTGACTGAGGGTGACATGGGGTTACTTTAGGTGTGTGGGGGGGTAGTCACAATTTTGCAATTTGGTATTGAATTAACCCCATCTTGTCAATGAGTGCCCGCTGACACATCACATCAGGGGTGAGGGTCCGATTGTTTCGGGCTCCCCCGGTAAACGCAGTCACAACCGCTCGCTTTTGGCAGCAGAAAATCTTCACTTTCAATTTGATCAGCTGCTGGGGCGCGCCAATTAACATCTGGCAGGACTCTGAGCGGCGGCGGCGGCCGGCAGATAATTTGGCAGCAGGAAGGTACATTCACTTCTGTACCCTCTGTAATGCCAGACAAGAGCAAACGATGAGAAAATGGGATTAAAAAATATTCTGTGTCGGCCCTGCCAAGAGGAGGAAGAGAGGACAAGAGAAGGAATTAAACTCATCCACCAAAAATAGCCGCCAACAAAATGGAGGCAGACAATGCCACGCCAAGACGATTAGTGACCGCCGCAGAATTATGGGATGTGGCCACCAAATCTGTAATCACAAATCACTCAGTTACACATCCTGGCAATCAATGAGCTGAGGACAAGACATATGAGCAGATCCCAATATACAATGTGTGAATATATGAGATAGATAGATAGATAGATATGAGATAGATAGATAGATAGATAGATAGATAGATATGAGATAGATAGATAGATAGATAGATAGATAGATATGAGATAGATAGATAGATAGATAGATATGAGATAGATATGAGATAGATAGATAGATAGATAGATATGAGATAGATAGATAGATAGATATGAGATAGATAGATAGATATATATGAGATAGATAGATATGAGATAGATAGATAGATAGATAGATATGAGATAGATAAATAGATAGATATGAGATAGATAGATAGATATGAGATAGATAGATATGAGATAGATAGATATGAGATAGATAGATAGATAGATATGAGATAGATAGATAGATAGATATGAGATAGATATGAGATAGATAGATAGATATGAGATAGATATGAGATAGATAGATAGATATGAGATAGATAGATAGATAGATATGAGATAGATAGATAGATAGATATGAGATAGATAGATAGATAGATAGATATGAGATAGATAGATATGAGATAGATAGATAGATATGAGATAGATAGATATGAGATAGATATGAGATAGATAGATATGAGATAGATAGATAGATAGATAGATATGATAGATAGGAGATAGATAGATATGAGATAGATAGATAGATGGATAGATATGAGATAGATATGAGATAGATAGATAGATAGATATGAGATAGATAGATAGATAGATAGATAGATAGATATGAGATAGATATGAGATAGATAGATATGAGATAGATAGATAGATATGAGATAGATAAATAGATAGATAGATAGATATGAGATAGATAGATAGATAGATAGATATGAGATAGATAGATAGATAGATATGAGATAGATAGATAGATAGATATGAGATAGATAGATAGATAGATAGATATGAGATAGATAGATAGATAGATATGAGATAGATAGATAGATATGAGATAGATAGATAGATAGATATGAGATAGATAGATAGATAGATATGAGATAGATATGAGATAGATAGATAGATAGATAGATATGAGATAGATAGATAGATAGATATGAGATAGATATGAGATAGATAGATAGATATGAGATAGATAGATAGGAGATAGATAGATATGAGATAGATAGATAGATATGAAATAGATAGATAGATAGATATGATAGATATGAGATAGATAGATAGATAGATAGATAGATATGAGATAGATAGATAGATATGAGATAGATAGATAGATAGATATGAGATAGATAGATAGATAGATAGATAGATAGATATGAGATAGATAGATAGATAGATAGATAGATATGAGATAGATAGATAGATATGAGATCGATAGATAGATAGATAGATAGATATGAGATAGATAGATAGATATGAGATAGATAGATAGATATGAGATAGATAGATAGATATGAGATAGATAGATAGGAGATATGAGTAGATAGATAGATAGATAGATAGATAGATAGATAGATAGATATGAGATAGATATGAGACAGATAGATAGATAGATAGATAGATAGATAGATATGAGATAGATAGATATGAGATAGATAGATAGATAGATAGATAGATATGAGATAGATAGATAGATAGATAGATAGATATGAGATAGATAAATAGATAGATATGAGATAGATAGATAGATATGAGATAGATAGATATGAGATAGATAGATATGAGATAGATAGATAGATAGATATGAGATAGATAGATAGATAGATAGATAGATATGAGATAGATATGAGATAGATAGATAGATATGAGATAGATATGAGATAGATAGATAGATAGATAGATAGATAGATAGATAGATAGATATGAGATAGATAGATAGATATGAGATAGATATGAGATAGATAGATAGATAGATAGATATGAGATAGATAGATATGAGATAGATAGATAGATAGATAGATAGATATGAGATAGATAGATATGAGATAGATAGATAGATATGAGATAGAAGGATAGATAATAAATATATAGATAGATATGAGATAGATAATTTATGGCTCCGCCCTTAGCGCCGCTTGCTCTCTGATTTATGACCCTATAGATATCTTCTCTCTATTATGGAGGTTTCACATTTGTTCTTCTTAACACAAATTACGGCTCTTATTTCCGATCGGGTTGTTGGCGCTGACTTGGCCGCTCGTTGTCTCCCAGACTCATCCTTCACCCTCTCAATTTGCATTTCCTGCGTTTGGTCTGCGGAGTAATTATCATGACCTTTCTGCATCTGCTCCCTCCTCACATGTCAGCGAGACTCTTGACGGCGCTGGAGACAAATCTGAATTATAACTTATTAATCACCAGAGACTCCGCTTTATAAACACTGGAATTGGCGAGGAGATGGCGAATAACGTCACATGACTGATCCCTGCAGAAAGACCTGAGCACAAGTCATCATCCAGAGGGTCCACGAAGATCTTACTGGGTGACAACACCCGAGAACCATAACCCCCTATTATATAATAATACAGTCACTAATACTACTGACAACCAGCTGTATATATCATGTCTGAGAGGTTGTCACAGCCCCGCCCCCTGTTACTGACATCACTGATATAATGACATGTGATCAGACATGAGATCCGCACACCTTATACTACAGTACAGCTATTCATCTATTACTACTGACAACCAGCTGTATATATCATGTCTGAGAGGTTGTCACAGCCCCGCCCCCTGTTACTGACATCACTGATATAATGACATGTGATCAGACATGAGATCCGCACACCTTATACTACAGTACAGCTATTCATCTATTACTACTGACACCCAGCTGTATATATCATGTGTGAGAGGTTGTCACAGCCCCGCCCCCTGTTACTGACATCACTGATATAATATAATGACATGTGATCAGACATGAGATCCGCACACCTTATACTACAGTACAGCTATTCATCTATTACTACTGACACCCAGCTGTATATATCATGTCTGAGAGGTTGTCACAGCCCCGCCCCCTGTTACTGACATCACTGATATAATGACATGTGATCAGACATGAGATCCGCACCTTATACTACAGTACAGCTATTCATCTATTACTACTGACACCCAGCTGTATATATCATGTGTGAGAGGTTGTCACAGCCCCTCCCCCTGTTACTGACATCACTGATATAATGACATGTGATCAGACATGAGATCCGCACACCTTATACTACAGTACAGCTATTCATCTATTACTACTGACACCCAGCTGTATATATCATGTCTGAGAGGTTGTCACAGCCCCGCCCCCTGTTACTGACATCACTGATATAATGACATGTGATCAGACATGAGATCCGCACACCTTATACTACAGTACAGCTATTCATCTATTACTACTGACAACCAGCTGTATATATCATGTGTGAGAGGTTGTCACAGCCCCGCCTCCTGTTACTGACATCACTGATATAATGACATGTGATCAGACATGAGATCCGCACACCTTATACTACAGTACAGCTATTCATCTATTACTACTGACAACCTGCTGTATAAATCATGTCTGAGAGGTTGTCACAGCTCCGCCCCCTGCTGATCTAGTCTCACAGATCTGACATTTCCCCTGATGTTGTTCATTTTGCAGATATTCTTATTTCTAGATTGTTCCGTGATGTTTCGGTTGATCTTGCGGCTCAGACACCTGCGCTGTATCGGTTGGCGCCACATCTGATGTCGTGTACGTGTCTGCCGCTCATCGGCTCTCATTGAGATATATTAAAAGGATAATGAGGGTGATTGTTCCTGCAGCACAGACACGTGAGTCAGACCGCTCTGCTCATCCCTTGTCACACACGTTATATCAGATGATTATTGCGCTCCTTGTTGGCCGCGTTCACACCCGGAGGGTTATCAGTCTCCGGGCTAAAACTTAAGGGGAAACTCCAATTCTGAGGATTGTTTTATAGATTTCATCTTCTATTCACATCTGAAGCTGCAGTCACAGTTCTCCTTTATAATGTTGAGCTTTGTAAACTTTTTGTGCCGATACCGAGTTACATCCTGTCTTATATAACTATATACTCCAGACACTACTGTATATACTCCAGACACTATATACTCCAGACACTATATACTCCAGACACTACTGTATATACTCCAGACACTACTGTATATACTCCAGACACTATATACTCCAGACACTATATACTCCAGACACTACTGTATATACTCCAGACACTACTGTATATACTCCAGACACTATATACTCCACACACTACTGTATATACTCCAGACACTACTGTATATACTCCAGACACTATATACTCCAGACACTATATACTCCAGACACTATATACTCCAGACACTACTGTATATACTCCAGACACTACTGTATATACTCCAGACACTATATACTCCAGACACTATATACTCCAGACACTACTGTATATACTCCAGACACTACTGTATATACTCCAGACACTACTGTATATACTCCAGACACTACTGTATATACTCCAGACACTATATACTCCACACACTACTGTATATACTCCAGACACTACTGTATATACTCCAGACACTACTGTATATACTCCAGACACTATATACTCCAGACACTACTGTATATACTCCAGACACTACTGTATATACTGCAGACACTATATACTCCAGACACTACTGTATATACTCCAGACACTACTGTATATACTCCAGACACTATATACTCCAGACACTATATACTCCAGACACTATATACTCCAGACACTATATACTCCAGACACTACTGTATATACTCCAGACACTACTGTATATACTCCACACACTATATACTCCAAACACTATATACTCCAGACACTATATACTCCAGACACTATATACTCCAGACACTATATACTCCAGACACTACTGTATATACTCCAGACACTATATACTCCAGACACTACTGTATATACTCCAGACACTATATACTCCAGACACTACTGTATATACTCCAGACACTATATACTCCAGACACTACTGTATATACTGCAGACACTATATACTCCAGACACTACTGTATATACTCCAGACACTACTGTATATACTCCAGACACTATATACTCCAGACACTACTGTATATACTCCACACACTACTGTATATACTCCAGACACTATATACTCCAGACACTACTGTATATACTCCAGACACTATATACTCCAGACACTATATACTCCAGACACTACTGTATATACTCCAGACACTATATACTCCAGACACTACTGTATATACTCCACACACTACTGTATATACTCCAGACACTATATACTCCAGACACTACTGTATATACTCCAGACACTATATACTCCAGACACTATATACTCCAGACACTACTGTATATACTCCAGACACTATATACTCCAGACACTACTGTATATACTCCACACACTACTGTATATACTCCAGACACTATATACTCCAGACACTACTGTATATACTCCAGACACTACTGTATATACTCCAGACACTATATACTCCAGACACTACTGTATATACTCCAGACACTACTGTATATACTCCACACACTACTGTATATACTCCAGACACTATATACTCCAGACACTACTGTATATACTCCACACACTACTGTATATACTCCAGACACTATATACTCCAGACACTACTGTATATACTCCAGACACTACTGTATATACTCCAGACACTACTGTATATACTCCACACACTACTGTATATACTCCAGACACTATATACTCCAGACACTACTGTATATACTCCAGACACTATATACTCCAGACACTATATACTCCAGACACTACTGTATATACTCCAGACACTATATACTCCAGACACTACTGTATATACTCCAGCCACTACTGTATATACTCCAGACACTATATACTCCAGACACTACTGTATATACTCCAGACACTACTGTATATACTCCAGACACTATATACTCCAGACACTACTGTATATACTCCACACACTACTGTATATACTCCAGACACTATATACTCCAGACACTACTGTATATACTCCACACACTACTGTATATACTCCAGACACTATATACTCCAGGCACTACTGTATATACTCCAGACACTATATACTCCAGACACTACTGTATATACTCCAGACACTACGTATACTCCAGACACTATATACTCCAGACACTACTGTATATACTCCAGACACTACTGTATATACTCCAGACACGATATACTCCAGACACTATATACTCCAGACACTACTGTATATACTCCAGACACTACTGTATATACTCCAGACACTATATACTCCAGACACTACTGTATATACTCCAGACACTACTGTATATACTCCAGACACTATATACTCCAGAAACTACTGTATATACTCCAGACACTATATACTCCAGACACTACTGTATATACTCCAGACACTACTGTATATACTCCAGACACTATATACTCCAGACACTACTGTATATACTCCAGACACTACTGTATATACTCCAGACACTACTGTATATACTCCAGACACGATATACTCCAGACACCTGATATACTCCAGACACTATATACTCCAGACACTACTGTATATACTCCAGACACGATATACTCCAGACACTACGATATACTCCAGACACTATATACTCCAGACACTATATACTCCAGACACTACTGTATATACTCCAGACACTATATACTCCAGACACTACTGTATATACTCCAGACACTACTGTATATACTCCAGACACTATATACTCCAGACACTACTGTATATACTCCACACACTACTGTATATACTCCAGACACTATATACTCCAGACACTACTGTATATACCCCTGTATATACTCCAGACACTACTGTATATACTCCACACAATACTGTATATACTCCAGACACTATATACTCCAGACACTACTGTATATACTCCAGACACTATATACTCCAGACACTACTGTATATACTCCAGACACTTACTATATACTCCAGACACTATATACTCCAGACACTACTGTATATACTCCAGACACTACTGTATATACTCCAGACACGTATATACTCCAGACACTATATACTCCAGACACTACTGTATATACTCCAGACACTACTGTATATACTCCAGACACTATATACTCCAGACACACTTATATACTCCAGACACCATATACTCCAGACACTATATACTCCAGACACTATATACTCCAGACACTACTGTATATACTCCAGACACTATATACTCCAGACACTACTGTATATACTCCAGACACTACTGTATATACTCCAGACACTATATACTCCAGACACTACTGTATATACTCCACACACTACTGTATATACTCCACACACTATATACTCCAGACACTATATACTCCAGACACTATATACTCCAGACACTATATACTCCAGACACTACTGTATATACTCCAGACACTATATACTCCAGACACTACTGTATATACTCCAGACACTACTATATACTCCAGACACTACTGTATATACTCCAGACACTATATACTCCAGACACTACTGTATATACTCCAGACACTATATACTCCAGACACTACTGTATATACTCCAGACACTACTGTATATACTCCAGACACTATATACTCCAGACACTACTGTATATACTCCAGACACTACTGTATATACTCCAGACACTATATACTCCAGACACTACTGTATATACTCCAGACACTACTGTATATACTCCAGACACTATATACTCCAGACACTACTGTATATACTCCAGACACTATATACTCCAGACACTACTGTATATACTCCAGACACTATATACTCCAGACACTATATACTCCAGACACTACTGTATATACTCCAGACACTACTGTATATACTCCAGACACGATATACTCCAGACACTATATACTCCAGACACTACTGTATATACTCCAGACACTACTGTATATACTCCAGACACTATATACTCCAGACACTACTGTATATACTCCAGACACTACTGTATATACTCCAGACACTATATACTCCAGACACTACTGTATATACTCCAGACACTATATACTCCAGACACTACTGTATATACTCCAGACACTACTGTATATACTCCAGACACTATATACTCCAGACACTACTGTATATACTCCAGACACTATATACTCCAGACACTACTGTATATACTCCAGACACTACTGTATATACTCCAGACACTATATACTCCAGACACTACTGTATATACTCCAGACACTACTGTATATACTCCAGACACTATATACTCCAGACACTACTGTATATACTCCACACACTACTGTATATACTCCAGACACTATATACTCCAGACACTACTGTATATACTCCAGACACTATATACTCCAGACACTACTGTATATACTCCAGACACTATATACTCCAGACACTATATACTCCAGACACTACTGTATATACTCCAGACACTACTGTATATACTCCAGACACGATATACTCCAGACACTATATACTCCAGACACTACTGTATATACTCCAGACACTATATACTCCAGACACTACTGTATATACTCCAGACACTACTGTATATACTCCAGACACTATATACTCCACACACTACTGTATATACTCCAGACACTATATACTCCAGACACTACTGTATATACTCCAGACACTACTGTATATACTCCAGACACGATATACTCCAGACACTACTGTATATACTCCAGACACGATATACTCCAGACACTACTGTATATACTCCAGACACTACTGTATATACTCCAGACACTATATACTCCAGACACGATATACTCCAGACACTATATACTCCAGACACTACTGTATATACTCCAGACACGATATACTCCAGACACCATATACTCCAGACACTATATACTCCAGACACTATATACTCCAGACACTACTGTATATACTCCAGACACTATATACTCCAGACACTACTGTATATACTCCAGACACTACTGTATATACTCCAGACACTATATACTCCAGACACTACTGTATATACTCCACACACTACTGTATATACTCCAGACACTATATACTCCAGACACTACTGTATATACTCCACACACTACTGTATATACTCCAGACACTATATACTCCAGACACTACTGTATATACTCCACACACTATTGTATATACTCCAGACACTATATACTCCAGACACTACTGTATATACTCCAGACACTATATACTCCAGACACTACTGTATATACTCCAGACACTACTGTATATACTCCAGACACTATATACTCCAGACCACTATATACTCCAGACACTACTGTATATACTCCAGACACTACTGTATATACTCCAGACACTACATACTCCAGACACTATATACTCCAGACACTACTGTATATACTCCAGACACTATATACTCCAGACACTACTGTATATACTCCAGACACTATATACTCCAGACACTACTGTATATACTCCAGACACTACTGTATATACTCCAGACACTATATACTCCAGACACTACTGTATATACTCCAGACACGATATACTCCAGACACTACTGTATATACTCCAGACACGATATACTCCAGACACTACTGTATATACTCCAGACACTACTGTATATACTCCAGACACGATATACTCCAGACACGATATACTACAGACACTATATACTCCAGACACTACTGTATATACTCCAGACACGATATACTCCAGACACTACTGTATATACTCCAGACACCATATACTCCAGACACTATATACTCCAGACACTACTGTATATACTCCAGACACGATATACTCCAGACACTACTGTATATACTCCAGACACTACTGTATATACTCCAGACACGATATACTCCAGACACTACTGTATATACTCCAGACACGATATACTCCAGACACGATATACTCCAGACACTATATACTCCAGACACTACTGTATATACTCCAGACACCATATACTCCAGACACTATATACTCCAGACACGATATACTCCAGACATTATATACTCCAGACACTATATACTCCAGACACAATATACTCCAGACACTATATACTCCAGACACTGTATACTCCAGACACTACTGTATATACTGCAGACACTACTGTATATACTCCACACACTATATACTCCACACACTATATACTCCAGACACTATATACTCCAGACACTACAGTCATGGCCAAAAGTTTTGAGAATGACACAAATATTGTATTTTCACATGATCTGCTGCCCTCTGGTTTTTATGTGTGTTTGTCAGATGTTTTTATCACATACAGAAATAGAATTGCATTCATATTATGAGTAACAGAAGCTTATATTGACAGTTAGAATGAGTTAATGCAGCAAGTCAATATTTGCAGTGTTGACCCTTCTTCTTCAGGACCTCTGCAATTCTCCCTGGCATGCTCTCAATCAACTTCTGGACCAAATCCTGACTGATAGCAGTCCATTCTTGCAGAATCAATGCTTTCATTTTGTCTGAATTTGTTGGTTTTTGTTTGTCCACCCGTCTCTTGATGATTGACCACAAGTTCTCAATGGGATTAAGATCTGGGGAGTTTCCAGGCCATGGACCCAAAATCTCTATGTTTTGTTCCCTGAGCCATTTAGTTATCACCTTTGCTTTATGGCAAGGTGCTCCATCATGCTGGAAAAGGCATTGTTGAGCGCCAAACTGCTCTTGGACGGTTGGGAGAAGTTGCTCTTGGAGGACATTCTGGTACCATTCTTTATTCATGGCAAGACTGTGAGAGAGCCGATTCCCTTGGCTGAGAAGCAACCCCACACATGAATGGTTTCAGGATGCTTTACAGTTGGCATGAGACAAGACTGGTGGTAGCGCTCACCTCTTCTTCTCCGAATAAGCTGTTTTCCAGATGTTCCAAACAATGGAAAAGGGGATTCATCAGAGAAAATGACTTTCCCCCAGTCCTCAGCAGTCCACTCCCTGTACCTTTTGCAGAATATCAGTCTGTCCCTGATGTTTTTTCTGGAGAGAAGTGGCTTCTTTGCTGCCCTCCTTGAGACCAGGCCTTGCTCCAAGAGTCTCCGCCTCACAGTGCGTGCAGATGCACTCACACCTGCCTGCTGCCATTCCTCAGCAAGCTCTGCACTGCTGGTAGCCCCATCCCGCAGCTGAAACACTTTTAAGAGACGGTCCTGCCGCTTGCTGGTCTTTCTTGGGCGCCCTGGAGCCTTTTTGGCACCAATGGAACCTCTCTCCTTGAAGTTCTTGATGATGCGATAGATTGTTGACTGAGGTGCAATCTTTCTAGCTGCAATACTCTTCCCAGTTAGGCCATTTTTGTGCAGTGCAATGATGACTGCACGTGTTTCTTTAGAGATAACCATGGTTAACAGAAGAGAAACAATGATGGCAAGCACCAGCCTCCTTTTAAAGTGTCCAGTGGTGTCATTCTTACTTAATCATGACAGATTGATCTCCAGCCCTGTCCTCATCAACACCCACACCTGTGTTAATGGAGCAATCACTGAAACCATGTTAGGTGGTCCTTTTAAGGCAGGGCTGCAATGATGTTGAAATGTGTTTTGGAGGATAAAGTTCATTTTCTAGGCAAATATTGACTTTGCAAGTAATTGCTGTTAAGCTGATCACTCTTTATAACATTCTGGAGTATATGCAAATTGCCATTAGAAAAACTGAAGCAGTAGACTTTGTAAAAATTAATATTTGTATCATTCTCAAAACTTTTGGCCATGACTGTACTGTGTATACTCCAGACACTATATATTCCAGACACTATATACTCCAGACACTACTGTATATACTCCAGACACTATATACTCCAGACACTACTGCATATACTCCAGACACTATATACTCCAGACACTATATACTCCAGACACTACTGTATATACTCCAGACACTATATACTCCAGACACTACTGTATATACTCCAAACACTACTGTATATACTCCAAACACTACTGTATATACTCCAGACACTATATACTCCAGACACTACTGTATATACTCCAGACACTATATACTCCAGACACTACTGTATATACTCCAGACACTATATACTCCAGACACTACTGTATATACTCCAGACACTATATACTCCAGACACTACTGTATATACTCCAGACACTATATACTCCAGACACTACTGTATATACTCCAGACACGATATACTCCAGACACTACTGTATATACTCCAGACACTACTGTATATACTCCAGACACTATATACTCCAGACACTATATACTCCAGACACTACTGTATATACTCCAGACACTATATACTCCAGACACTACTGTATATACTCCAGACACTATATACTCCAGACACTACTGTATATACTTCAGACACTATATACTCCAGACACTACTGTATATACTCCAGAGACTATATACTCCACACACTACTGTATATACTCCAGACACTACTGTATATACTCCAGACACTACTGTATATACTCCAGACACTATATACTCCAGACACTACTGTATATACTCCAGACACTACTGTATATACTCCAGACACTATATACTCCAGACACTACTGTATATACTCCAGACACTACTGTATATACTCCAGACACTATATACTCCAGACACTACTGTATATACTCCAGACACTACTGTATATACTCCAGACACCATATACTCCAGACACTATATACTCCAGACAGTATATACTCCAGACATTATATACTCCAGACACTATATACTCCAGACACGATATACTCCAGACACCATATACTCCAGACACCATATACTGCAGACACTATATACTGCAGACACTATATACTCCAGACACCATATACTCCAGACACTATATACTCCAGACACTATATACTCCAGACATTATATACTCCAGACACTATATACTCCTGACATGATATACTCCAGACACGATATACTCCAGACACTATATACTCCAGACACTATATACTTCAGACATTATATACTCCAGACACTATATACTCCAGACATTATATACTCCAGACACTATATACTCCAGATACTATATACTCCAGACACTATATACTCCAGACACTATATACTGCAGACACTATATACTCCAGGCACGATATACTCCAGACACGATATACTCCAGACACTATATACTCCAGATACTATATACTCCAGACACTATATACTCCAGACACTATATACTGCAGACACTATATACTCCAGGCACGATATACTCCAGACACTATATACTCCAGACATTATATACTCCAGACACTATATACTGCAGACACGATATACTCCAGACACTATATACTCCAGACACTATATACTCCAGACACGATATACTCCAGACACGATATACTCCAGATCTTCACCCAATTCTGTTACTGCCCCACATTCTTTATCCCAGTTACATCCAGAGCTGCCCTCACAATTCTGCTCTTACATATCTTACACTCTAGTTACTTCCAGAGCTGTATCCACAGTTTTGCCACATTTATTACATTACTGTTACTTCTCACTTATACTCCAGGCACACCTGTCCCATACTCCAGTTACACCTAGAGCTGCAGTGATAATGCGCCTGTTTCATCGTGTCCTGTACTCCAGTTACACCTAGAGCTGCAGTGATAATGCGCCTGTTTCATCGTGTCCCATCCTCCAGTTACACCTAGAGCTGCAGTGATAATGCGCCTGTTTCATCGTGTCCCGTACTCCAGTTACACCTAGAGCAGCAGTGATAATGCGCCTGTTTCATCATGTCCCGTACTCCAGTTACACCTAGAGCTGCAGTGATAATGCGCCTGTTTCATCGTGTCCCGTACTCCAGTTACACCTAGAGCTGCAGTGATAATGCGCCTGTTTCATCATGTCCCATCCTCCAGTTACACCTAGAGCTGCAGTGATAATGCGCCTGTTTCATCGTGTCCCATCCTCCAGTTACACCTAGAGCTGCAGTGATAATGCGCCTGTTTCATCGTGTCCTGTACTCCAGTTACACCTAGAGCTGCAGTGATAATGCGCCTGTTTCATCGTGTCCCGTACTCCAGTTACACCTAGAGCTGCAGTGATAATGCGCCTGTTTCATCGTGTCGCATCCTCAAGTTACACCTAGAGCTGCAGTGATAATGCGCCTGTTTCATCGTGTCCTATCCTCCAGTTACACCTAGAGCTGCAGTGATAATGCGCCTGTTTCATCGTGTCCCGTACTCCAGTTACACCTAGAGCTGCAGTGATAATGCGCCTGTTTCATCGTGTCCCGTACTCCAGTTACACCTAGAGCTGCAGTGATAATGTGCCTGTTTCATCGTGTCCCATCCTCCAGTTACACCTAGAGCTGCAGTGATAATGCGCCTGTTTCATCGTGTCCCATCCTCCAGTTACACCTAGAGCTGCAGTGATAATGCGCCTGTTTCATCGTGTCCCGTACTCCAGTTACACCTAGAGCTGCAGTGATAATGCGCCTGTTTCATCGTGTCCTGTACTCCAGTTACACCTAGAGCTGCAGTGATAATGCGCCTGTTTCATCGTGTCCCGTACTCCAGTTACACCTAGAGCTGCAGTGATAATGCGCCTGTTTCATCGTGTCCTGTACTCCAGTTACACCTAGAGCTGCAGTGATAATGCGCCTGTTTCATCGTCTCCCATCCTCCAGTTACACCTAGAGCTGCAGTGATAATGCGCCTGTTTCATCGTGTCCCATCCTCCAGTTACACCTAGAGCTGCAGTGATAATGCGCCTGTTTCATCGTGTCCCATCCTTCAGTTACACCTAGAGCTGCAGTGATAATGCGCTTGTTTCATCGTGTCCCGTACTCCAGTTACACCTAGAGCTGCAGTGATAATGCGCCTGTTTCATCGTGTCCCGTACTCCAGTTACACCTAGAGCTGCAGTGATAATGCGCCTGTTTTATCGTGTCCCGTACTCCAGTTACACCTAGAGCTGCAGTGATAATGCGCCTGTTTTATCGTGTCCCGTACTCCAGTTACACCTAGAGCTGCAGTGATAATGCGCCTGTTTTATCGTGTCCCGTACTCCAGTTACACCTAGAGCTGCAGTGATAATGCGCCTGTTTCATCGTGTCCCATCCTCCAGTTACACCTAGAGCTGCAGTGATAATGCGCCTGTTTCATCGTGTCCCATCCTCCAGTTACACCTAGAGCTGCAGTGATAATGCGCCTGTTTCATCGTGTCCCGTACTCCAGTTACACCTAGAGCTGCAGTGATAATGCGCCTGTTTCATCGTGTCCCATCCTCCAGTTACACCTAGAGCTGCAGTGATAATGCGCCTGTTTCATCGTGTCCCGTACTCCAGTTACAACCAGAGCAGCAGTGATAATGCGCCTGTTACATCGTGTCCCGTACTCCAGTTACAACCAGAGCAGCAGTGATAATGCGCCTGTTACATCGTGTCCCGTACTCCAGTTACAACCAGAGCAGCAGTCCACAGATGTTACTTTATGTTTGTGGTTTTTATTACAGTGATCCCTCCCAGATCTGCAGGATCCTGAGAAAGCTGGGTGATTCTGAGCCCCCCTTACATGAAGCAGCTGTACCTGCCTTGTGGGGGCAGAGGGTTCCTGGAGAACTCGTGTCCTTTAATCAGCGCTTGTCGCTCAGTCCCTGCGGCAGCTGAATTAACCAGACAGGAGCTGAAAGCGCTGGTTATAATCACCGGCTGATGAATTCAGACAGGACTCCAGTGCGAGGAGACGGGGAATGTAACCAGATCAGTGAGACCCCCTGAAATCTCACACTGATACACGCCCTGCTCTGCGCTTATCACTTATATCTGTTACTGGGAAAGGTGGGTGACAATCACCACTGGCATTCAGCTTTCCTAGCTTCCTGAATGCCAGATCTGCCCTGTAAGTCTTTGTGACTAGTCATAGGGCTGAATGATTGATAACGGCAAGAGAAAAGTCTAAACACACAGCGCCCTAATAACCGGCTGTATAGCGCCACATATCATCCACAGCAGCCAGGTCTAGGGCAGTGAAGGGTTAATGTCAGTACTCCTGGTGGTCTAGGGCAATGGAGGGTTAATGTCAGTACTCCTGGTGGTCTAGGGCAGTGGAGGGTTAATCTCAGTATCCCTGGTGGTCTAGGGCAATGGAGGGTTAATGTCAGTACTCCTGGTGGTCTAGGGCAGTGGAGGGTTAATCTCAGTATCCCTGGTGGTCTAGGGCAGTGGAGGGTTAATCTCAGTATCCCTGGTGGTCTAGGGCAGTGGAGGGTTAATCTCAGTATCCCTGGTGGTCTAGGGCAGTGGAGGGTTAATCTCAGTATCCCTGGTGGTCTAGGGCAGTGGAGGGTTAATCTCAGTATCCCTGGTGGTCTAGGGCAGTGGAGGGTTAATCTCAGTATCCCTGGTGGTCTAGGGCAGTGGAGGGTTAATGTTAGTATTCCTGGTGGTCTAGGGTAGTGGAGGGTTAATGTTAGTATCCCTGGTGGTCTAGGGCAGTGGAGGGTTAATCTCAGTATCCCTGGTGGTCTAGGACAGTGGAGGGTTAATGTTAGTATTCCTGGTGGTCTCAGGCAGTGGAGGGTTAATGTCAGTATTGCTGTCCTAGGAGTAATGGCGGCCATATTGGTTGTCACCCAGCTTTCCCAGGACTCGGCTGGATCTGTTGAGGATTTGCGGTATTTTACATAGTGAAGAATAAATTAAATCCGATTTTCAGAGTGTTTTGGTTTTTGGCGGTTCTCGGGGTCGGTTTCGGCGCTCCCCCCGCCGTCCGTGGCTTTAATCTGTACATTAAGCTCATTAGGGTCTTTGTTGCCGCCAAGTCGCGGTTTCTCGGAGCCTCCAGCGGTGTTTTCGGTCCGCTGTTTCTTTCAGAGGGGAGTGCGGGGGGTCATTATTGTGTCGCCCGGTGACGACTGATACAAAGTAAATGAAAATGTAAATTTACTATAATGAGGGCGACGGCGACATCTATAACGAAGCTCCCGTAACGAGGTGCAACATGGAGGGTCCGGACAGCGCTCTTAATCAGCCCGTCTGCTGGGGCGCGCCGCCGCTTTCATGTCCGCCGGGGATTGTCACACACATAATAATTACTATCTGGTCTGTCGCCCTTTAGGGGATCCCCACAAGGCGTAGAGGTAGCAGGTGTGTGAGGGGGCCGCAGGGCGAAATCTGGGGGGTGCAGAGGTAGCAGGTGTGTGAGGGGGCCGCAGGGCGAAATATGGGGGGTGCAGAGGTAGCAGGTGTGTGAGGGGGCCGCAGGGGGAAATATGAGGGTGCAGAGGTAACAGGCGTGTGAGGGGGCCGCAGGGCAAATATGGGGGTGCAGAGGTAGCAGGCGTGTGAGGGGGCCGCAGGGGCAAAATATGGGGGTGCAGAGGTAGCAGGTGTGTGAGGGGGCCGCAGGGGCGAAATATGAGGGTGCAGAGGTAACAGGCGTGTGAGGGGGCCGCAGGGCAAATATGGGGTTGCAGAGGTAGCAGGCGTGTGAGGGGGCCACAGGGCGAAATCTGGGGGTGCAGAGGTAGCAGGTGTGTGAGGGGGCCGCAGGGGGAAATATGAGGGTGCAGAGGTAGCAGGTGTGTGAGGGGGCCGCAGGGGCGAAATATGGGGGTGCAGAGGTAACAGGCGTGTGAGGGGGCCGCAGGGGCGAAATATGGGGGTGCAGAGGTAGCAGGTGTGTGAGGGGGCCGCAGGGCAAAATATGAGGGTGCAGAGGTAACAGGCGTGTGAGGGGGCCGCAGGGCAAATATGGGGGTGCAGAGGTAGCAGGTGTGTGAGGGGGCCGCAGGGCAAAATATGGGGGTGCAGAGGTAGCAGGTGTGTGAGGGGGCCGCAGGGCGAAATATGGGGGTGCAGAGGTAGCAGGTGTGTGAGGGGGCCACAGGGCAAAATATGAGGGTGCAGAGGTAGCAGTCGTGTGAGGGGGGCTGCAGGGCAAATATGGGGGTGCAGAGGTAGCAGGCGTGTAAGGGGGCCGCAGGGGCGAAATCTGGGGGTGCAGAGGTAGCAGTCGTGTGAGGGGGCCGCAGGGGAAATATGGGGGTGCAGAGGTAGCAGGCGTGTAAGGGGGCCGCAGGGCGAAATCTGGGGGTGCAGAGGTAGCAGGTGTGTGAGGGGGCCGCAGGGGAAATATGAGGGTGCAGGGGTAGCAGGTGTGTGAGGGGGCCGCAGGGCGAAATCTGGGGGTGCAGAGGTAACAGGTGTGTGAGGTGGCCGCAGGGGCGAAATCCGGGGGTGCAGAGGTAGCAGGTGTGTGAGGGGGCCGCAGGGTGAAATCTGGGGGTGCAGAGGTAGCAGGTGTGTGAGGTGGCCGCAGGGCAAATATGGGGGTGCAGAGGTAGCAGGCGTGTGAGGGGGCCACAGGGCGAAATATGGGGGTGCAGAGGTAGCAGGCGTGTGAGGGGGCCGCAGGGTGAAATATGGGGGTGCAGAGGTAGCAGGTGTGTGAGGGGGTCGCAGGGCGAAATCTGAGAGTGCAGAGGTAGCAGGCGTGTGAGGGGGCCGCAGGGCGAAATCTAGGGGTGCAGAGGTAGCAGGCGTGTGAGGGGGCCGCAGGGCGAAATCTGGGGGTGCAGAGGTAGCAGGTGTGTGAGGGGGCCGCAGGGGGAAATATGAGGGTGCAGAGGTAGCAGGTGTGTGAGGGGGCCGCAGGGCGAAATATGGGGGTGCAGAGGTAACAGGCGTGTGAGGGGGCCGCAGGGCGAAATATGGGGGTGCAGAGGTAGCAGGTGTGTGAGGGGGCCGCAAGGCAAAATATGGGGGTGCAGAGGTAGCAGGTGTGTGAGGGGGCCGCAGGGCGAAATATGGGGGGTGCAGAGGTAGCAGTCGTGTGAGGGGGCCGCAGGGCAAATATGGGGGTGCAGAGGTAGCAGGCGTGTAAGGGGGCCGCAGGGGCGAAATCTGGGGGTGCAGAGGTAGCAGGTGTGTGAGGGGGCCGCAGGGGAAATATGAGGGTGCAGGGGTAGCAGGTGTGTGAGGGGGCCGCAGGGGCGAAATATGGGGGTGCAGAGGTAGCAGTCGTGTGAGGGGGCCGCAGGGCGAAATCTGGGGGTGCAGAGGTAGCAGGCGTGTGAGGGGGCCGCAGGGGCGAAATCTGGGGGTGTAGAGGTAGCAGGCGTGTGAGGTGGCCGCAGGGCAAATATGGGGGTGCAGAGGTAGCAGACGTGTGAGGGGGCCACAGGGCGAAATATGGGGGTGCAGAGGTAGCAGGCGTGTGAGGGGGCCGCAGGGTGAAATATGGGGGTGCAGAGGTAGCAGGTGTGTGAGGGGGTCGCAGGGCGAAATCTGGGAGTGCAGAGGTAGCAGGCGTGTGAGGGGGCCGCAGGGCGAAATCCGGGGGTGCAGAGGTAGCAGGCGTGTGAGGGGGCCGCAGGGGCGAAATCTGGGGGTGCAGAGGTAGCAGGTGTGTGAGGTGGCCGCAGGGCGAAATATGGGGGTGCAGAGGTAGCAGGTGTGTGAGGGGGCCGCAGGGTGAAATATGGGGGTGCAGAGGTAGCAGGCGTGTGAGGGGGCCGCAGGGTGAAATATGGGGGTGCAGAGGTAGCAGGTGTGTGAGGGGGTCGCAGGGCGAAATCTGGGAGTGCAGAGGTAGCAGGCGTGTGAGGGGGCCGCAGGGGCGAAATCTGGGGGTGCAGAGGTAGCAGGTGTGTGAGGGGGCCGCAGGGCGAAATCTGGGGGTGCAGAGGTAGCAGGTGTGTGAGGGGGCCGCAGGGTGAAATATGGGGGTGCAGAGGTAGCAGGCGTGTGAGGGGGGCCGCAGGGCGAAATCTGGGGATGCAGAGGTAGCAGGTGTGTGAGGGGGTCGCAGGGCGAAATCTGGGGGTGCAGAGGTAGCAGGCGTGTGAGGGGGTCGCAGGGCGAAATCTGGGGGTGCAGAGGTAGCAGGGATACATCAGTGTCTGAGACGACCATAGGGCAGGGTGGGGGTACCAGCACAGACTTGGCAGCAGAGTTGGTTCCTCTTGGTGATGTGTGGGTGCTATACTGGTCTATACAGACACAATTCGCCTCTATGTGCCCCTCCTCCTCCTATTTGGGGTCTGACATTACCCCCCCCCCCCCCGCCAGCTATGTTGCCCCTTGCACTGTGCGCCTCCTACAGATATACCCTAGGTGAGGTACGCAGAATGCTCAGCCCCATGAGGTCGCCCCTTGTCTGGCCTGGAAGTGTGAAAGGTTTTGTTGGCGGCCATCTTCCCGACCTCTGACCTTCCCCAGTGTGTGGTATAATAATAGCGCCATTGTCGAGTTCACGTTCATTAGACAAAATTAACTGAGAGTGAAACTCGATGCCCGAGCGATGGAGACTTCACCTAAACACAATCAAGGGAGCCCCAGACAGACACGAGGAAACCCAAGGCTTATCCCTTCCAGATGAGGCCGACATTGTCGCTGCTGTTTGGGGAAATGAGATGATAAATGTTCTCGTGTGTTCTGTGAAAACCGCAAAAACAAAATATACTAACCCAGAGAGACGCAACAAATCCCGAAACCCCTCTGAATACAGAAATGGAAAATGGAATTGTCGCTCTTTATTTTATTATTGGATTATTAGATCTTTTATAATCTCTCTGATCGGCTGCGCCAGGTCTATGTCTGGTCAGGTTTTATTATTACAATCACATCTGGAACATTAATAGCTGGATACAAAGTATCTGATGTCACTACATTGTATCTGATGTCATTATATTGTATCTGATGTCACTACATTGTATCTGATGTCATTATATTGTATCTGATGTCCTTACATTGTATCGGATGTCATTATATTGTATCTGATGTCACTATTTTGTATCTGATGTCACTATTTTGTATCTGATATCACTTTATTGCAACAGATGTCATTATAATTTATCTAATGACCTTATATCGGAAATCCTTACATTATATCTGATGTCCATATATTTTATCTGATGTCATTATATTGTATTTGATGTCATTACATTGCATGTGCTTCACAGAATTACTGTATTTGGGAAGCTATCTTGTCTGAGCTGATGCAAATTTTTATCTTACCTATAGACTTCTATGGGAGAGTGTAGTGGGCATGCTTTGTGACTGTACAGTGAGGGATAAGGTGAGCTGTGACTATTACTTATAGATTTCTATTGGAGAGTGTAGTGAACATGCTCTGTAACTGTGCAGGGAAAGGGATAAGGTGAACTGTGAGCATCACCCATAGACTTCTATGGGAGAGTGTAGTGGGCATGTTATGTTACTGTGCAGGGAGAGGGATGGGGTGAGCTGTAACCATTACCTATAGATTTTTATAGGATTATGTAGTGAGCATGCTCTGTGACTCTGCAGGGAGAGGGAGGAGGCGATCTGTGATCATTACCTATAGACTTCTATAGGAGAGCGTAGTGAGCATGCTCTGTGAATGTACAGGGAGGGGAAGGCTTGAGCTGTGACCATTACCTATAGACTTCTATAGCAGAGTGTAATGAGCTATGACCTCCACCAGGGAGGGGAAGGCTTGAGCTGCGGTCATCCTCTATAGGCTTCTATGGGATAGTGTAGTGGGCATGCCATGTGACCTCCACCAGGAAGGGGAAGGCTTGAGCTGTGGTCATCCGCTATAGACTTCTATGGGATATTATAGTGGGCATGCTTTGTGACCTGTGCAGGGGTGCACCAGTTCTTATTTACAGATTGTTGTACCCCCTACATCTCTCCTTACATAGTACTGCCCTCCCCCCTAATGGTTAGGGGTTATAGAACTAATCCCCAACCCACTAGTGTTGGGTTTAGGGGGTGGGATTAGGGTCAGATCGGGCTGGGTCTGGCGCGGTGGGTAGCGTTTTCCTTCCGCCGCTCCTTCGCCTCCTCTCTCTCCATGTCCTTCCTTCCTTCCGGTCGGATTTGTCGCTGCCGCGGAGATAAATCTGTGTTTGGAATTGAACTTGTGTTGATTTTCCGATGAAAAGAGCCATTTTCCCTGATAGACTGTAAATGCGTTTGGTGGTCGCTTTCAACAATGCCGCGCGTCTCTGTGTGTTTTGTCGCTGCCTCGTCTTGTTGTGTAGGAGTCGGGGGCATCGCGGGCGACTTATCAAAGATGTCTCCAACATTTCACTTTCTAATGCATCATTACTCCCCGATGCCCTTTATCTGTTTACAGACGAGCGCAACAGGTTACAGATGGAAACCGTTCGCAGCTGAGATTCCGCAGAACGCCATCACCGCCGCCGCCGCGCATCTTATTCAAATGTGTTTGTGTGTGCGAGTAATAAATAATGAATGCTTTCTCTCTTTATTAGACGTCTCTGAAGATAATAGCAGACTTTCTTTCTTGCTCTGCAATTTTCCGCGCCGTTTCTTTTTTTTTTTTTTTTCGTATATAAGACAACACGCTTTTCCCGGCGAAATTTTCACTGGTTGAATTGCCCTATAAACAAATATGTGAATTGTGTGAATTTTAATTTGTATAATTGAATTCTGGGCATTTAGGCACCAATTACCATTCAGCGAGAAATGAGTCGTCTCGCACAATGGCGCCAAGAAAGGACGCGCTCGGCTCCGGAATTAGGGAGTTTATTGTCCGGGCTTCTTCTGGTGATTTATATGGACTGGAGCCTTAAATTATCGCTGGTGGAGCCATTGTGGGCGTGGAGATTACAGCGCATCAAAGCGACGGGCGGCCGCCGTGATGACGGGTGATGTTTTTGGACAGTTTTTAAAGAATTTGAATCAGATTTATCGATTTTTCGCTGATGCTGAAGCTCATGTTGTATTTTTTTTTTTTGTATATTTTTGTATATTATAAATTTGAATTAGGTGTGAACGAGTCTGAGGGGAGTGTCCACCTCAGAATGAGTCTATGTGGTGGAGCTTGTGACTACCTCAGAATGAGTCTGCGGGGTGGAGCTTGTGATTACCTCTGAATGAGTCTGCGGGGTGGAGCTTGTGACTACCTCTGAATGAGTCTGCGGGGTGGGGCTTGTGACTACCTCTGAATGAGTCTGTGGGGTGGAGCTTGTGATTACCTCTGAATGAGTCTGCAGGGTGGAGCTTCTGACTACCTCTGAATGAGTCTGCGGGGTGGAGCTTGTGACTACCTCTGAATGAGTCTGTGGGGTGGAGCTTGTGATTACCTCTGAATGAGTCTGCGGGGTGGAGCTTGTGACTACCTCTGAATGAGTCTGCGGGATGGAGCTTGTGACTACCTCTGAATGAGTCTGCGGGGTGGAGCTTGTGACTACCTCTGAATGAGTCTGTGGGGTGGAGCTTGCAGATATCTTTCAATGTAATCATATACAATGTTTGAATTGGCAGACCCCAGACCAAATAAAATGATGGCCAATCAGATGGTTATGAATTGAACCAGCTGGCAGCCAATTAGAGGATTAGATTATTCTCAACAATCTGTGGCCAATCTGATTGGTAGAAAACATGGCAGACGAACCTGTTCCCAATGAAACAAGCAAAATAATCATAAGTTGGAAAATTCTTCCAGGATCCAAACAGCAGAGAAGATGATGGTAGTTGTAGTCCTGATGAATGAGGTTGTCACTCACAGGATCAGATATATGTGATCACAGGGAGCGATATATATAAAGTTTCAGTGTTCAGTCCTCGCCTACTAATTCAATTATAGTCTGGAGCAGAAGTTTCCATTACAAGGAGGGAAAAATCAAAATCATTGATCGCCGGGATCAGCCGTGTGCCTTCATTACTTGTGTTTTCAATAATTATACACTTGTTCCTATTATTGTCCTTAGTGTAAAGATTAATGAGCTCAGACCATGGCCCGGAACGTAAGACAGCCTGATATAATAAGAACTTCCGCAATAACCCGGGCATATAGATACAACTTCTTGTATATAGTGATATGGACCATGCTGGTATAACCTGGGAATCTCCTGTATATAATTATATATGTATAGCTGGTATAACCTGGATATCTCCTGTATATAATTATATATGTACAGCTGGTATAACCTGGGTATCTCCTGTATATAATTATATATGTACAGCCGGTATAACCTGGGTATCTCCTGTATATAATTATATATGTACAGCCGGTATAACCTGGGTATCTCCTGTATATAATTATATATGTACAGCCGGTATAACCTGGGTATCTCCTGTATATAACTATATATGTACAGCCGGTATAACCTGGGTATCTCCTGTATATAATTATATATGTACAGTTGGTATAACCGGGGTATCTCCTGTATATAATTCTATATGTACAGCCGGTATAACCTGGGTATCTCCTGTATATAATTCTATATGTACAGCCGGTATAACCTGGGTATCTCCTGTATATAATTATATATGTACAGCCGGTATAACCTGGTATCTCCTGTATATAATTATATATGTACAGCTGGTATAACCTGGGTATCTCCTGTATATAATTCTATATGTACAGCTGGTATAACCCGGGTATCTCCTGTATATAATTCTATATGTACAGCTGGTATAACCTGGGTATCCCCTGTATATAATTCTATATGTACAGTTGGTATAACCTGGGTATCTCCTGTATATAATTCTATATGTACAGCTGGTATAACCTGGGTATCTCCTGTATATAATTATATATGTACAGCTGGTATAACCTGGGTATCTCCCGTATATAATTATATATGTACAGCTGGTATAACCTGGGTATCTCCCGTATATAATTCTATATGTACAGCTGGTATAACCTGGGTATCTCCTGTATATAATTCTATATGTACAGCCGGTATAACCTGGGTATCTCCTGTATATAATTCTATATGTACAGCCGGTATAACCTGGGTATCTCCTGTATATAATATATATGTACAGCCGGTATAACCTGGGTATCTCCTGTATATAATTCTATATGTACAGCCAGTATAACCCGGGGATCTCCTGTATATAATTCTATATGTACAGCTGGTATAACCTGGGTAATTATTTTCTTCCTTTTCCGTCTCTATACTTCAGTATGTTCTTGCAGTTATTTTTTTGTGGTTTCCTCTGTCTTCGCCTTGATATAATGGCAGATTTTACACGTGGTTTCCGCGTTTCTTCCATCCGTCTTGTGCACGCGGCTCGGGGCTATATATAGCAGCCGCTGGTATTGATTTGATTAAGGAAGGTTTTAGGACTTGTAAATGTCACTGGGACCCGGTAAAATGAAGATGATTAAATCCTCCTGGTGATGGCGAAACTAACAAAGGGATTTGCGGCGGTTTTGGTAATTAATTCCTGTGTCATGATTTATATTAACTTACAGTACAAGTCCATTAGCTCCGAACTGTCATCTCTGCTGCAGGAAGCACCGGGTAATCACTACCACATTAAAGAATAAATTACTTTCTGGCGCCGCGCCCGGTCCGCCATCGCGGCAGACATATGTATTTAATAAAGTGGGCAGGAAGGGGTTAAGGCCTGGGTCTGTAGAAGCGCCGCGCGGCCGTAAATCATAACGCGGCCAACAAGGTTTATTAAACTTAATGAATCTCTTTGTTTCCATCATGTCTGCTTACAGCGAGCGGCCGCCTCCTGACAGGTCACCTGACGGCACCGCGCTATACATCAAATACCACCATTTATTTATCTTACACTATTGTAATGTGAACACAGACTAATCCTGGGGTAGGATCTCTGCTTCCTGTCAGCAAATGGGAACGTCCGAGAGGCAAATGCATCAGAGGGGGATTGGGGCACCATTAAACAGGTGAGCGGTGGGCTGCCAGGAAATGTTCAGCTCTGGTTAGGGGGGTAGCTATAGGGGGCGCAGAGGCAGCAGTCAGTACCAGCTGGCACAGGGTAGGTAGGGGTCCCATTACAGATTTTGCATTGTGGCCCATGAGCTTGAGGTAAAACCTCTGACTCTAGGACAACCCTTTTAAAGCCCGGCATACTCAGTAGGTTAAATGGGGACACAACACAACAGCATAATGTAATATAATAGTGCACGGGGGGGGGGGGCAGTTTTATTTTTAACTTACAGACTGAATGCTGGTGGTCTAGGGCAGTAAAGGGGTTATTACCAGATCTCCTGGTGGTCTAGGGCAGTAAAGGAGTTATTACCATATTACCTGGTGGTCTAGGGCAGTAAAGGGGTTATTACCATATTACCTGGTGGTCTAGGGCAGTAAAGAAGTTATTACCAGATCTCCTGGTGGTCTAGGACAGTAAAGGGGTTATTACCAGATCTCATGGTGGTCTAGGGCAGTAAAGAGGTTATTACCAGATCTCATGGTGGTCTAGGGCAGTAAAGAGGTTATTACCAGATCTCCTGGTGGTCTAGGGCAGTAAAGAGGTTATTACCAGATCTCCTGGTGGTCTAGGGCAGTAAAGGGGTTATTACCAGATCTCATGGTGGTCTAGGGCAGTAAAGAGGTTATTACCAGATCTCCTGGTGGTCTAGGGCAGTAAAGGGGTTATTACCAGATCTCATGGTGGTCTAGGGCAGTAAAGGGGTTATTACCATATTTCCTGGTGGTCTAGGGCAGTAAAGGGGTTATTACCATATTACCTGGTGGTCTAGGGCAGTAAAGGGGTTATTACCATATTACCTGGAGGTCTAGGGCAGTAAAGGGGTTATTACCATATTACCTGGAGGTCTAGGGCAGTAAAGGGGTTATTACCATATTACCTGGTGGTCTAGGACAGTAAAGGGGTTATTACCATATTACCTGGAGGTCTAGGGCAGTAAAGGAGTTATTACCATATTACCTGGTGGTCTAGGGCAGTAAAGGGGTTATTACCAGATTTCCTGGTGGTCTAGGGCAGTAAAGGGGTTATTACCATATTACCTGGTGGTCTAGGGCAGTAAAGGGGTTATTACCAGATTTCCTGGTGGTCTAGGGCAGTAAAGGAGTTATTACCATATCACCTGGTGGTCTAGGGCAGTAAAGGGGTTATTACCATATTACCTGGTGGTCTAGGGCAGTAAAGGGGTTATTACCAGATTTCCTGGTGGTCTAGGGCAGTAAAGGGGTTATTACCAGATTTCCTGGTGGTCTAGGGCAGTAAAGGGGTTATTACCATATTACCTGGTGGTCTAGGGCAGTAAAGAAGTTATTACCAGATCTCCTGGTGGTCTAGGACAGTAAAGGGGTTATTACCAGATCTCATGGTGGTCTAGGGCAGTAAAGAGGTTATTACCAGATCTCCTGGTGGTCTAGGGCAGTAAAGGGGTTATTACCATATTTCCTGGTGGTCTAGGGCAGTAAAGGGGTTATTACCATATTACCTGGAGGTCTAGGGCAGTAAAGGGGTTATTACCATATTACCTGGTGGTCTAGGACAGTAAAGGGGTTATTACCAGATCTCCTGGTGATCTAGGGCAGTATAGGAGTTATTACCATATTACCTGGTGGTCTAGGGCAGTAAAGGAGTTATTACCAGATTTCCTGATGGTCTAGGGCAGTAAAGGGGTTATTACCAGATCTCCTGGTGGTCTAGGGCAGTAAAGGGGTTATTACCATATTACCTGGTGGTCTAGGGCAGTAAAGGGGTTATTACCAGATCTCATGGTGGTCTAGGGCAGTAAAGGGGTTATTACCATATTACCTGGTGGTCTAGGGCAGTAAAGGGGTTATTACCAGATCTCATGGTGGTCTAGGACAGTAAAGGGGTTATTACCAGATCTCATGGTGGTCTAGGGCAGTAAAGGGGTTATTACCAGATCTCCTGGTGATCTAGGGCAGTAACGGGGTTATTACCAGATCTCCTGGTGGTCTAGGGCAGTAAAGGGGTTATTACCATATTACCTGGTGGTCTAGGGCAGTAAAGGGGTTATTACCAGATCTCCTGGTGGCCTATGGCAGTAAAGGGGTTATTATAAGATCTCCTGGTCGTCTAGGGCAGTAAAGGGGTTATTACCAGATCTCCTGGTGGTCTAGGGCAGTAAAAGGGTTATTACCAGATCTCATGGTGGTCTAGGACAGTAAAGGGGTTATTACCAGATCTCATGGTGGTCTAGGGCAGTAAAGGGGTTATTACCAGATCTCCTGGTGATCTAGGGCAGTAACGGGGTTATTACCAGATCTCCTGGTGGTCTAGGGCAGTAAAGGGGTTATTACCATATTACCTGGTGGTCTAGGGCAGTAAAGGGGTTATTACCAGATCTCCTGGTGGCCTAGGGCAGTAAAGGGGTTATTATAAGATCTCCTGGTGGTCTAGGGCAGTAAAGGGGTTATTACCATATTACCTGGTGGTCTAGGGCAGTAAAAGAGTTATTACCATATTACCTGGTGGTCTAGGGCAGTAAAGGGGTTATTACCAGATCTCCTGGTGGTCTAGGGCAGTAAAGGGGTTATTACCATATTACCTGGTGGTCTAGGGCAGTAAAGGGGTTATTACTAGATTTCCTGGTGGTCTAGGGCAGTAAAGGAGTTATTACCATATTACCTGGTGGTCTAGGGCAGTAAAGGGGTTATTACCATATTACCTGGTGGTCTAGGGCAGTAAAGGGGTTATTACCAGATTTCCTGGTGGTCTAGGGCAGTAAAGGGGTTATTACCAGATTTCCTGGTGGTCTAGGGCAGTAAAGGGGTTATTACCATATTACCTGGAGGTCTAGGGCAGTAAAGGGGTTATTACCATATTACCTGGTGGTCTAGGGCAGTAAAGGGGTTATTACCAGATTTCCTGGTGGTCTAGGGCAGTAAAGGGGTTATTACCAGATTTCCTGGTGGTCTAGGGCAGTAAAGGAGTTATTACCATATTACCTGGTGGTCTAGGGCAGTAAAGGGGTTATTACCATATTACCTGGTGGTCTAGGGCAGTAAAGGGGTTATTACCAGATTTCCTGGTGGTCTAGGGCAGTAAAGGGGTTATTACCAGATTTCCTGGTGGTCTAGGGCAGTAAAGGGGTTATTACCAGATTTCCTGGTGGTCTAGGGCAGTAAAGGGGTTATTACCATATTACCTGGTGGTCTAGGGCAGTAAAGGGGTTATTACCAGATCTCCTGGTGGCCTAGGGCAGTAAAGGGGTTATTATCAGATCTCCTGGTGGTCTAGGGCAGTAAAGGGGTTATTACCAGATTTCCTGGTGGTCTAGGGCAGTAAAGTGATTCATGTCAGTATAGTTGATGGTCTGGGTGATAGAGCGGTTCCCTTATGGTCTTGGACAGTGAAAGGGTTAATACCTGGTGTTCCAGGACAGTAAGGGTTTTCATTCCAGTTTGTCTGGTGGTCTTGGGTAGTGAAGGGGTTAATTCCTATATCCCTGATGGTCTAGGCCAATGAAGGGGTTAATGTCAGTATACCTGGCAGTGAGAGTGTTAATTCTAGCATCCCTGGTACCCTAGGATAGTGAAGGGGTTAATGTAGACATAGTAATTGATGTAGGACAGGGATGGTTATAATTCCAGTACCTCTGGTGATTTTGGGGTGTTTGTAAGAATCCTTGGTGGCCTGGGTGAGCGATCGGGGAATTCCAGAATGCCTAATGGTCTAGGGCAGTGAAGGGGTTAATGTTAGCATATTTGGAGGTTTAGGATTGTAAAGGTTTTCATTCCTGTATTTCTGGTGGTCTTGGTCAGTGAAGGGGTCATTGTAAGGATTCCTGCTGGTCAGTCAAGGGGTCAGCGTTGGCTTAGTTGGTGGTCTTGGTGAGTGAGGGGATTACGTCCAGCATCCCAGAGGGTTAATGTCAGTATACCTGGTGGTCTAGGACAGTAAGGGTTTTAATTCCAGTATTGCTTGTGGTCTCGGGCAGTGAAGCGGTTAATGTCAGTATACCCGGGGGTTTGAGGACATGAGGGGTTAATTCCAGTTTTCCTGGTGCTTTAGGGCAGTAAAATTGGCTGATATAAGGATCCCTGGTGGTTCTGGGTAGTAAGGTGGGTAATTTTACGATCCCTAATGGAGTGCAGTGGAAGGGTTAATGCTGGGGTTCTGGGGGTCACTTACATCTCCACACTGACATGTTGTCCTGACTGTAATCTCAGCTGGACAGCTAAGGGGGTACATGGATGACAGGGGGTTTTGGGCTCCACTTGTCATCCACTAATACTTCTCGCAGCTGAAGGTTTGTTACACTTGTAGCAATGTAGACAATCCTCTATGAGGTAAACATCCTAAACCCCAGACTGATACAATGTATTAATTAAGTTAACTTGTAACAAGTGTCAGGACTGGAGATCTGGGCGGATTGTCTACACGAACACACTGTAACAAACCTGCAGCTGTGACAAGCCGTCTACACAGAAGGGGACAGGGACTGCTATATTTTCGTCCTATCAGAGAGGATCACCACTGACTGGCAGGACTGTCCTCACCAAGCCCCGCACATAGGTCCTTTTCGCCGATATGGCCGCCATCATCTGCCGGTTTGGGGACTCTGCTCCATCTTTCCTTAACAATAAGGGGCCCGTATTTTAGGCGGTGCTCTTCCATCCTCAGACTGGGGCTCTTTCCCCTTTAATTCACAATAACCAAATGTTGTCCTTTAATGTGCGAGTTTTTGGCGTGGTGGCGGCGCCGTGACCTTTCGCGTTCATTGCCGCTCAGCTTGATTTGTTTTAACATTTGTTATTTGAGCTTAAAGTGATTTATGGGGGAGGATTTTGTGGGATTGCGGAGATGTCACCTCTTCATCACTGTCGGATCGCAGCTCCGCACTCGCCGTCCACTTAACAATTCATAACTGCGCCAATAAATATGTGTCACCGCCGCCATAAAATAATTGTGGGATATGCAAAAATTCTGCGCACTCAGGATGAAACATTTCATTACCGCCCAAATCATTTTTATTGGTGTTGGGGACGGAGGACCCTGACAGTGGAGACGCCGCTCCACTCCGCCACGCCGCGCCCGCTACACCTGGTGAACCAAATGCGTGGAACACCTGAGCATGGGGCGAGGCCGCTCTCCTGTCCTAAGATGATGCTTTTTGTTCTTTCCACCTCGATGGCGCCCCCCACCCTTACCGTCGTTTTGCCGCGACCTTGTAAACGGTGGCATATAGGCCGCAGTCATGTGACTTTAATTGGTGGTTGTGCTGAACGGTGTTAAATGTGAGGTGATATGGTCCTGAGCCCCGGCTGGCTGTACCGCGCCGCCCCTCCCCCTCTCATCACTGATCTGTCTGGTTCCCCGGTGCCCCCCTTTCATTTTACCCCAGAGGCAGGTAACAATTCACACACAATCTCTCGGCTCCAGACACAAATGGCCCTTTATAAAGGTAATTAGAATAACGGGGTCTCGGGGGGGCGGTCAGCGATCCTCTGACTATGACGCGTTGTGCCTGTTTACGGTTCACGCGGCCAATTTGGATTTACTTTAATTAGTGAAAGTTTAATGGAAAGTTTTAATTCTACTCATTTCCTGCCATATGAGGTCGGGCGGGGAGGAAGGGGAGATAGATGGGGGTCATTCATCAGCACAATTAGTGAGCGCGCCGCCTATCAATGATAATGTACTGATCATGGAGGACGGAACCGGCGCGGCGCACAACACATCCCAGACTGTTCACAGTGTGAAGGTCTCTGCATGGAGAAGGACTGGTGTGTCCAGCAGAGCGCCCCTTTACTGATGCGTGGGGGTCCTCCGGGTGTCAGAGTTCTTATATGTTACTCCTTGCTGCACAATATATAGGTACAGGGCGGCACTATCTGGGTACATGTATAGGGGATCTAGGAATATACCAGTATGGAGGCTGTTACATGGCTCGGAGTTACTAGTATGGGGGTATGATGTGGGATCGGGGAGAGACGATGTGGACGGCTTATACTGTAGTTCTAGGTTGGTACGGTGTAGTAAATAAATACGGTGATACGTATGTACTGTATGTGTATATACTGCTTGTATGTACGTGTGTATGCATGAACTATGTGTGTTTATCTATTGTAGTGTATGTACAGTGTGTAGGTGTAGGTATGTGTATGTACAGCGCATGTGTGTATACGTGCGGTATGTATGTGTAGGTGTGAGTAGGAACAGCCCATGTGTGTATACGTGCGGTATGTATGTGTAGGTGTGTGTATGTACAGCGCTAGTGTGTATACGTGCGGTGTGTAGGTGTGTGTAGGTGTGCAGCCAGCATGTGTGTGTACGTGCGGTATGTATGTGTAGGTGTGTGTATGTACAGCGCATGTGTGTATACGTGCAGTATGTATGTGTAGGTGTGTGTATGTACAGCGCATGTGTGTATACGTGCGGTATGTATGTGTAGGTGTGTGTAGGACAGTGCACAGCGCATGTGTGTATACGTGCGGTATGTATGTGTAGGTGTGTGTATGTACCAGCGCGGCAGTATGTAGGTGTGTATGTCAGCACGTGTGTGTATACGTGCGGTATGTATGTGTAGGTGTGTGGCACCGCGGCGTATGTATGTGTAGGTGTGTGTATGTACAGCGCATGTGTGTATACGTGCAGTATGTATGTGTAGGTGTGTGTATGTACAGCGCATGTGTGTATACGTGCGGTATGTATGTGTAGGTGTGTTGCGCGCGGGCGTGCGGTGATGTACTGCGTAGGTGTGTGTACCCAGTGTGTTACGTGCGGTATGTATGTGTAGGTGTGGTGTGTGTGTATGTACAGCGCATGTGTGTATACGGGGTGAGTATGTATGTGTAGGTGTGTGTATGTACAGCGCATGTGTGTATACGTGCAGTATGTATGTGTAGGTGTGTGTATGTACAGCGCTAGTGTGTTCGTGTGGGTGGTAGTGTATGTGTAGGTGTGTGTATGTAGTCGCGCATGTGTGTATACGTGCAGTATGTATGTGTAGGTGTGTGTATGTACAGCGCATGTGTGTATACGGCGTGCGTATGTATGTGTAGGTGTGTGTATGTACAGCGCATGTGTGTATACGTGCGGTATGTATGTGTAGGTGTGTGTATGTACAGCGCATGTGTGTATACGTGCGGTATGTATGTGTAGGTGTGTGTATGTACAGCGCATGTGTGTATACGTGCGGTATGTATGTGGTAGTGTAGGTGTGTGTATGTACAGCGCATGTGTGTATACGTGCAGTATGTATGTGTAGGTGTGTGTATGTACAGCGCATGTGTGTATACGTGCGTGAGTATGTATGTGTAGGTGTGTGTATGTACAGCGCATGTGTGTATACGTGCAGTATGTATGTGTAGGTGTGTGTATGTACAGCGCATGTGTGTATACGTGCGGTATGTATGTGTAGGTGTGTGTATGTACAGCGCATGTGTGTATACGTGCGGTATGTATGTGTAGGTGTGTGTATGTACAGCGCATGTGTGTATACGTGCGGTATGTATGTGTAGGTGTGTGTATGTACAGCGCATGTGTGTATACGTGCGGTATGTATGTGTAGGTGTGTGTATGTACAGCGCAGTGTGTGTATGCGTGCGTGGCGCATGTGTGGGTGTGTGTATGTACGTGTGTGTGGGTGGTATGTGTGGGGGGGGGTGGGGGGGGGGGGGGGGGGGGGTGTGTAGGGGGGTGGGGGTAGGGGTGTGGGGGGGGGGGGGGGGGGGGGGGGGGGGGGGGGGGGGGGGGGGGGAGGGGGGGGGGGGGGGGGGGGGGGGGGGGTAGGGGGGGGGGGGGGGGGGGGGGGGGGGGGGGGGGGGGGGGGGGGGGGGGGGGGGGGGGGGGGGGGGGGGGGGGGGGCGGGGGGGGGGGGGGGGGTGAACAGCGCATGTGTGTATACGTGCGGTATGTATGTGTAGGTGTGTGTATGTACAGCGCATGTGTGTATACGTGCGGTATGTATGTGTAGGTGTGTGTGTAGTACAGGCATGTGTGTATACGTGCGGTATGTATGTGTAGGTGTGTGTATGTACAGCGCATGTGTGTGTACGTGCCGTGTGTGTGTGTGGAGTGTGTGTATGTACAGCGCATGTGTGTATGCGTGCGGTGAGTATGTAGTGTGTAGGTGTGTGTGTGTACTGCGCATGTGTGTATACGTGCAGTATGTATGTGTAGGTGTGTGTATGTACAGCGCATGTGTGTATACGTGCGGTATGTATGTGTAGGTGTGTGTATGAAGCGTGTGTGTGTACGTGAGTGTGTAGTGTAGGGGGATGTACAGCGCTGGTGTGTGTGTGTAGGTGTGTGTATGTACAGCGCAGTAGGTGGTGTGTGTGCGT